>CAWUFW010017193.1:0-274048 GCA_963921515.1 Calotriton arnoldi | reverse complement strand
GTATTATGGATTCAATTTAAAGCAATGCTAAGCTGGTGGTGGTATTGGTGGTAGTATTTGTGGTGGTATTGCTGGTGGTGGTTTTGGTGGTGGTGGTGGTATTGGTGGTGGTGGTATTGGTGGTGGTGATATTGGTGGTGGTATTGGTGGTGGTGGTGGGGGTATTAGTGGCAGTATTGGTGGTGGTATTGGTGGTGATAATAGTGGTATTGGTGGTGGTATTGGTGGTGGTGGTATTGGTGGTGGTGGTGGTATTGGTGGTGGTGGTGGTAGTGGTATTGGTGGTATTGGTGGTGGTATTGGTGTTGGTGGTGGTATTGGTGATGGTGGTGGTATTGGTGGTGTTGGTGGTATTGGTGGTGGTGGTAATGGTGGTGGTATTGGTGGTGGTATTGGTGTTGGTGGTGGTATTGGTGGTGCTATTTGTATTGGTGGTATTGGTGGTGGTATTGGTGGTGGTGGTATTGGTGGTGGTGGTGGTATTGGTGGTATTGGTGGTGGAATTGGTGTTGGTGGTGGTATTGGTGGTGGTATTGGTGGTATTAGTGGTGGTGGTATTGGTGGTGGGGGTATTGGTGGTGGTGGTATTGGTGGTGGTGGTGGTATTGGTGGGGGTGTTGGTATTGGTGATGGTTGTATTGATGGTGGTGGTATTGGTGGTGGTGGTGGTATTGGTGGTATTGGTGGTGGTGGCATTGGTGGTGGTGGTAATAGTGGTAGTGGTATTGGTGGTGCTGGTAGTGGTGGTGGTATTGGTGGGGGTGGTATTGGTGGTATTGGTGTTGGTGGTGGTATTGGTGGTGGTGATATTGGTGGTGGTATTGGTGTTGGTGGTGGTGGTATTGGTGGTGGTATTGGTGATGGTGGTGGTATTGGTGGTGGTATTGATGATGGTGGTGGTATTGGTGGTATTGGTGGTGGTAGTGGTGGTGGTGGTGGTGGTATTGGTGGTATTGGTGGAGGTATTGATGGTGGTGGTATTAGTGGTGGTGGTATTGGTGGTGGTTGTGGTGGTGGTGGTGGTATTGGTGGTGATGGTATTGGTGGTATTGGTGGTGGTAGTGGTGGTGGTGGTGGTATTGGTGGTGGTATTGGTGGTGGTGGTAATAGTGGTGGTGGTATTGGTGGTGGTAATGGTGGTGGTGGTGGTATTGGTGGTGGTGGTATTGGTGTTGGTGGTGCTATTGGTGGTGGTGATATTGGTGGTGGTATTGGTGGTGGTGGTATTAGTGGTGGTATTAATGGTGGTATTGGTGATGGTGGTGGTATTGGTGGTGGTATTGGTGATGCTGGTGGTATTGGTTAAATTGATGGTGGTGGTATTGGTGGAGGTGGTGGTATTGGTGGTATTGGTGGTGGTGGTGGTATTGGTGGTGGTATTGGTATTGGTGGTGGTGGTGCTGGTATTGGTGGTGGTATTGGTGGTAATGGTGGTGGTGGTATTAGTATTGGTGGTGGTGGCATATTATGGTGGTGGTATTGGTGGTGGTGGTATTGGTGGTGGTGGTGGTATTGGTGGTGGTGTTGGTATTGGTGGTGGTGTTGGTATTGGTGATGGTTGTATTGATGGTGGTGGTGGTATTGGTGGTGGTGGTGGTGGTATTGGTGGTGGTGGTATTGGTGATGGTGTTGTATTGGTGATGGTATTGGTGGTGGTGTTGGTGGTGGTTGTGGTGGTGGTATTGGTGGTGGTGGTGTTGCTATTGGTGGTGGTATTGGTGGTGGTGTTAATGGTGGTGGTGATATTAGTATTGTTGGTGGTGGTATATTATGGTGGTGGTATTAGTGGTGGTATAGGTGGTGGTTGTCTTGGTGGTGGTATTGGTGGTGGTGGTATTGGTGGTGGTATTGGTGGTGGTGGTATTGGTGATGGTATTGGTGGTGGTATTGGTGGTGGTATTGGTGGTGGTGGTTTTGGTGGTGGTGGTGGTGGTGGTATTGGTGGTGGTGGTATTGGTGGTGGTGGTATTTGTGGTGGTGGTATTGGTGGTGGTGATATTGGTGGTGGTATTGATGCTGGTGGTGGTGGTGGTATTAGTGGCAGTATTGGTGGTGGTACTGGTGGTGATAATGGTGGTGGTGGTATTAGTGGGTGTATTGGTGGTGGTATTGGTGATGGTGGTGGTATTGGTGTGGTATTGGTGGTGGTGTTATTGGTGGTATTGGTGGTGGTGTTATTGGTGGTATTGGTGGTGGTATTGGTGGTGGTATTGATAGTGGTGGTGGTATTGGTGGTGGTATTGGTGATATTGGTGATATTGGTGATGGTATTGGATTAGTGGTGTTGGTAGTGATGGTGGTGGTATTGGTGGTGGTGGTATTGGTGGTGGTATTGGTGGTAGTGTTGGTATTGGTGATGGTTGTATTAATGGTGGTGGTATTGGTGGTGGTGGTGGTATTGGTGATGGTGTTGTATTGGTGGTGGTATTGGTGGTGGTGGTGGTGGTGGTGTTTGTGGTGGTGGTATTGGTATTGGTGGTGGTGGTGTTGCTATTGGTGGTGGTATTGGTGGTGGTGTTAATGGTGGTGGTGGTATTAGTATTGTTGGTGGTGGTATATTATGGTGTTGGTATAGGTGGTGGTTGTATTGGTGGTGGTATTGGTGGTGGTGGTATTGGTGGTGGTATTGGTGGTAGTATTTGTGGTGGTATTGCTGGTGGTGGTTTTGGTGGTGGTGGTGGTATTGGTGGTGGTGGTATTGGTGGTGGTGATATTGGTGGTGGTATTGGTGGTGGTGGTGGGGGTATTAGTGGCAGTATTGGTGGTGGTATTGGTGGTGATAATAGTGGTATTGGTGGTGGTATTGGTGGTGGTGGTATTGGTGGTGGTGGTGGTATTGGTGGTGGTGGTGGTAGTGGTATTGGTGGTATTGGTGGTGGTATTGGTGTTGATGGTGGTATTGGTGATGGTGGTGATATTGGTGGTGGTATTGGTGGTGGTGGTATTGGTGGTGGTATTGGTGGTGGTATTGGTGTTGGTGGTGGTATTGGTGGTGCTATTTGTATTGGTGGTATTGGTGGTGGTATTGGTGGTGGTGGTATTGGTGGTGGTGGTGGTATTGGTGGTATTGGTGGTGGAATTGGTGTTGGTGGTGGTATTGGTGGTGGTATTGGTGGTATTAGTGGTGGTGGTATTGGTGGTGGGGGTATTGGTGGTGGTGGTATTGGTGGTGGTGGTGGTATTGGTGGGGGTGTTGGTATTGGTGATGGTTGTATTGATGGTGGTGGTATTGGTGGTGGTGGTGGTATTGGTGGTATTGTTGGTGGTGGCATTGGTGGTGGTGGTAATAGTGGTAGTGGTATTGGTGGTGCTGGTAGTGGTGGTGGTATTGGTGGGGGTGGTATTGGTGGTATTGGTGTTGGTGGTGGTATTGGTGGTGGTGATATTGGTGGTGGTATTGGTGCGTGGTGGTGTTAGTGGTGGTATTGGTGGTGGTATTGGTGATGGTGGTGGTATTGGTGGTGGTATTGATGATGGTGGTGGTATTGGTGGTATTGGTGGTGGTAGTGGTGGTGGTGGTGGTGGTATTGGTGGTATTGGTGGTATTGGTGGTATTGGTGGAGGTATTGATGGTGGTGGTATTAGTGGTGGTGGTATTGGTGGTGGTAGTGGTGGTGGTGGTGGTATTGGTGGTGATGGTATTGGTGGTATTGGTGGTGGTAGTGGTGGTGGTGGTGGTATTGGTGGTGGTATTGGTGGTGGTGGTAATAGTGGTGGTGGTATTGGTGGTGGTAATGGTGGTGGTGGTGGTATTGGTGGTCGTGGTATTGGTGTTGGTGGTGCTATTGGTGGTGGTGATATTGGTGGTGGTATTGGTGGTATTAGTGGTGGTATTAATGGTGGTATTGGTGATGGTGGTGGTATTGGTGGTGGTATTGGTGATGCTGGTGGTATTGGTTAAATTGATGGTGGTGGTATTGGTGGAGGTGGTGGTATTGGTGGTATTGGTGGTGGTGGTATTGGTGGTGGTGTTATTGGTGATGGTGATGGTGTTGTATTGGTGGTGGTTGAACTGGTGGTATTGGTGGTGGTTTTGGTGGTGATATTGGTATTGGTGGTGGTGGTATTGGGGGTGGTGGTGGTATTGCTGGTGGTGTTGGTATTGGTGGTGGTATTGGTGGTGGTGGTATTGGTGGTGGTAGTGGTGGTGGTGGTGGTATTGGAGGAGGTATTGATGGTGGTGGTATTAGTGGTGGTGGTATTGGTAGTGGTAGTGGTGGTGGTATTGGTGGTGATGGTATTGGTGGTATTGGTGTTGGTGGTGGTATTGGTGGTGGTGATATTGGTGGTCGGTACTGGTGGTGGTGGTAGTAGTGGTGGTATTGGTGGGGGTATTGGTGATGGTGGTGGTATTGGTGGTGGCATTGGTGATGGTGGTGGTATTGGTGGTGGTGGTATTGGTGGTGGTGGTATTGGTGGTGGTGGTATTGGTGATGGTGTTGTATTGGTGGTGGTATTGGTGGTGGTGGTGGTATTGGTGGTGGTGGTGGTATTGGTGGTGGTATTGGTATTGGTGGTGGTGGTGCTGGTATTGGTGGTGGTATTGGTGGTGGTGGTGGTGGTAATGGTGGTGGTGGTATTAGTATTGGTGGTGGTGGCATATTATGGTGGTGGTATTGGTGGTGGTGGTATTGGTGGTGGTGGTGGTATTGGTGGTGGTGTTGGTATTGGTGATGGTTGTATTGATGGTGGTGGTATTGGTGGTGGTGGTGGTATTGGTGGTGGTGGTGGTGGTATTGGTGGTGGTGGTGGTATTGGTGATGGTGTTGTATTGGTGATGGTATTGGTGGTGGTGTTGGTGGTGGTTGTGGTGGTGGTATTGGTGGTGGTATTGGTATTGGTGGTGGTGGTGTTGCTATTGGTGGTGGTATTGGTGGTGGTGTTAATGGTGGTGGTGGTATTAGTATTGTTGGTGGTGGTATATTATGGTGGTGGTATTAGTGATGGTATAGGTGGTGGTTGTATTGGTGGTGGTATTGGTGGTGGTGGTATTGGTGGTGGTATTGGTGGTGGTGGTATTGGTGCTGGTATTGGTGGTGGTATTGGTGGTGGTATTGGTGGTGGTGGTTTTGGTGGTGGTGGTGGTGGTATTGGTGGTGGTGGTATTGGTGGTGGTGGTATTTGTGGTGATGGTATTGGTGGTGGTGGTGGTGGTGGTATTAGTGGCGGTATTGGTGGTGGTACTGGTGGTGATAATGGTGGTGGTGGTATTAGTGGGTGTATTGGTGGTGGTATTGGTGATGGTGGTGGTATTGGTGTGGTATTGGTGGTGGTGTTATTGGTGGTATTGGTGGTGGTGTTATTGGTGGTATTGGTGGTGGTATTGGTGGTGGTATTGATGGTGGTGGTGGTATTGGTGGTGGTATTGGTGATATTGGTGATGGTATTGGATTCGTGGTGGTGGTAGTGATGGTGGTGGTATTGGTGGTGGTGGTATTGGTGGTGGTATTGGTGGTAGTGTTGGTATTGGTGATGGTTGTATTAATGGTGGTGGTATTGGTGGTGGTGGTATTGGTGATGGTGTTGTATTGGTGGTGGTATTGGTGGTGGTGGTGGTGGTATTGGTGGTGGTGGTGGTGGTATTGGTGGTGGTGGTGTTGCTATTGGTGGTGGTATTGGTGGTGGTGTTAATGGTGGTGGTGGTATTAGTATTGTTGGTGGTGGTATATTATGGTGGTGGTATTGGTGGTGGTATAGGTGGTGGTTGTATTGGTGGTGGTATTGGTGGTGGTGGTATTGGTGGTGGTATTGGTGGTAGTATTTGTGGTGGTATTGCTGGTGGTGGTTTTGGTGGTGGTGGTGGTATTGGTGGTGGTGGTATTGGTGGTGGTGATATTGGTGGTGGTATTGGTGGTGGTGGTGGGGGTATTAGTGGCAGTATTGGTGGTGGTATTGGTGGTGATAATAGTGGTATTGGTGGTGGTATTGGTGGTGGTGGTATTGGTGGTGGTGGTGGTATTTTGGTGGTGGTGGTGGTAGTGGTATTGGTGGTATTGGTGGTGGTATTGGTGTTGGTGGTGGTATTGGTGATGGTGGTGGTATTGGTGGTGTTGGTGGTATTGGTGGTGGTGGTAATGGTGGTGGTATTGGTGGTGGTATTGGTGTTGGTGGTGGTATTGGTGGTGCTATTTGTATTGGTGGTATTGGTGGTGGTATTGGTGGTGGTGGTATTGGTGGTGGTGGTGGTATTGGTGGTATTGGTGGTGGAATTGGTGTTGGTGGTGGTATTGGTGGTGGTATTGGTGGTATTAGTGGTGGTGGTATTGGTGGTGGGGGTATTGGTGGTGGTGGTATTGGTGGTGGTGGTGGTATTGGTGGGGGTGTTGGTATTGGTGATGGTTGTATTGATGGTGGTGGTATTGGTGGTGGTGGGTGGTATTGGTGGTATTGGTGGTGGTGGCATTGGTGGTGGTGGTAATAGTGGTAGTTGGATTGGTGGTGCTGGTAGTGGTGGTGGTATTGGTGGGGGTGGTATTGGTGGTATTGGTGTTGGTGGTGGTATTGGTGGTGGTGATATTGGTGGTGGTATTGGTCGTGGTGGTGTTAGTGGTGGTATTGGTGGTGGTATTGGTGATGGTGGTGGTATTGGTGGTGGTATTGATGATGGTGGTGGTATTGGTGGTATTGGTGGTATTGGTGGTGGTAGTGGTGGTGGTGGTGGTGGTATTGGTGGTATTGGTGGAGGTATTGATGGTGGTGGTATTAGTGGTGGTGGTATTGGTGGTGGTAGTGGTGGTGGTGGTGGTATTGGTGGTGATGGTATTGGTGGTATTGGTGGTGGTAGTGGTGGTGGTGGTGGTATTGGTGGTGGTATTGGTGGTGGTGGTAATAGTGGTGGTGGTATTGGTGGTGGTAATGGTGGTGGTGGTGGTATTGGTGGTCGTGGTATTGGTGTTGGTGGTGCTATTGGTGGTGGTGTTATTGGTGGTGGTATTGGTGGTGGTGGTATTAGTGGTGGTATTAATGGTGGTATTGGTGATGGTGGTGGTATTGGTGGTGGTATTGGTGATGCTGGTGGTATTGGTTAAATTGATGGTGGTGGTATTGGTGGAGGTGGTGGTATTGGTGGTATTGGTGGTGGTGGTGGTATTGGTGGTGGTATTGGTATTGGTGGTGGTGGTGCTGGTATTGGTGGTGGTATTGGTGGTAATGGTGGTGGTGGTATTAGTATTGGTGGTGGTGGCATATTATGGTGGTGGTATTGGTGGTGGTGGTATTGGTGGTGGTGGTGGTATTGGTGGTGGTGTTGGTATTGGTGGTGGTGTTGGTATTGGTGATGGTTGTATTGATGGTGGTGGTGGTATTGGTGGTGGTGGTGGTGGTATTGGTGGTGGTGGTATTGGTGATGGTGTTGTATTGGTGATGGTATTGGTGGTGGTGTTGGTGGTGGTTGTGGTGGTGGTATTGGTGGTGGTGGTGTTGCTATTGGTGGTGGTATTGGTGGTGGTGTTAATGGTGGTGGTGATATTAGTATTGTTGGTGGTGGTATATTATGGTGGTGGTATTAGTGGTGGTATAGGTGGTGGTTGTCTTGGTGGTGGTATTGGTGGTGGTGGTATTGGTGGTGGTATTGGTGGTGGTGGTATTGGTGATGGTATTGGTGGTGGTATTGGTGGTGGTATTGGTGGTGGTGGTTTTGGTGGTGGTGGTGGTGGTGGTATTGGTGGTGGTGGTATTGGTGGTGGTGGTATTTGTGGTGGTGGTATTGGTGGTGGTGATATTGGTGGTGGTATTGATGCTGGTGGTGGTGGTGGTATTAGTGGCAGTATTGGTGGTGGTACTGGTGGTGATAATGGTGGTGGTGGTATTAGTGGGTGTATTGGTGGTGGTATTGGTGATGGTGGTGGTATTGGTGTGGTATTGGTGGTGGTGTTATTGGTGGTATTGGTGGTGGTGTTATTGGTGGTATTGGTGGTGGTATTGGTGGTGGTATTGATAGTGGTGGTGGTATTGGTGGTGGTATTGGTGATATTGGTGATATTGGTGATGGTATTGGATTAGTGGTGTTGGTAGTGATGGTGGTGGTATTGGTGGTGGTGGTATTGGTGGTGGTATTGGTGGTAGTGTTGGTATTGGTGATGGTTGTATTAATGGTGGTGGTATTGGTGGTGGTGGTGGTATTGGTGATGGTGTTGTATTGGTGGTGGTATTGGTGGTGGTGGTGGTGGTGGTGTTTGTGGTGGTGGTATTGGTATTGGTGGTGGTGGTGTTGCTATTGGTGGTGGTATTGGTGGTGGTGTTAATGGTGGTGGTGGTATTAGTATTGTTGGTGGTGGTATATTATGGTGTTGGTATAGGTGGTGGTTGTATTGGTGGTGGTATTGGTGGTGGTGGTATTGGTGGTGGTATTGGTGGTAGTATTTGTGGTGGTATTGCTGGTGGTGGTTTTGGTGGTGGTGGTGGTATTGGTGGTGGTGGTATTGGTGGTGGTGATATTGGTGGTGGTATTGGTGGTGGTGGTGGTGGTATTAGTGGCAGTATTGGTGGTGGTATTGGTGGTGATAATAGTGGTATTGGTGGTGGTATTGGTGGTGGTGGTATTGGTGGTGGTGGTGGTATTGGTGGTGGTGGTGGTAGTGGTATTGGTGGTATTGGTGGTATTGGTGGTGGTATTGGTGTTGATGGTGGTATTGGTGATGGTGGTGATATTGGTGGTGGTATTGGTGGTGGTGGTATTGGTGGTGGTATTGGTGGTGGTATTGGTGTTGGTGGTGGTATTGGTGGTGCTATTTGTATTGGTGGTATTGGTGGTGGTATTGGTGGTGGTGGTATTGGTGGTGGTGGTGGTATTGGTGGTATTGGTGGTGGAATTGGTGTTGGTGGTGGTATTGGTGGTGGTATTGGTGGTATTAGTGGTGGTGGTATTGGTGGTGGGGGTATTGGTGGTGGTGGTATTGGTGGTGGTGGTGGTATTGGTGGGGGTGTTGGTATTGGTGATGGTTGTATTGATGGTGGTGGTATTGGTGGTGGTGGTGGTATTGGTGGTATTGTTGGTGGTGGCATTGGTGGTGGTGGTAATAGTGGTAGTGGTATTGGTGGTGCTGGTAGTGGTGGTGGTATTGGTGGGGGTGGTATTGGTGGTATTGGTGTTGGTGGTGGTATTGGTGGTGGTGATATTGGTGGTGGTATTGGTGCGTGGTGGTGTTAGTGGTGGTATTGGTGGTGGTATTGGTGATGGTGGTGGTATTGGTGGTGGTATTGATGATGGTGGTGGTATTGGTGGTATTGGTGGTGGTAGTGGTGGTGGTGGTGGTGGTATTGGTGGTATTGGTGGTATTGGTGGTATTGGTGGAGGTATTGATGGTGGTGGTATTAGTGGTGGTGGTATTGGTGGTGGTAGTGGTGGTGGTGGTGGTATTGGTGGTGATGGTATTGGTGGTATTGGTGGTGGTAGTGGTGGTGGTGGTGGTATTGGTGGTGGTATTGGTGGTGGTGGTAATAGTGGTGGTGGTATTGGTGGTGGTAATGGTGGTGGTGGTGGTATTGGTGGTCGTGGTATTGGTGTTGGTGGTGCTATTGGTGGTGGTGATATTGGTGGTGGTATTGGTGGTATTAGTGGTGGTATTAATGGTGGTATTGGTGATGGTGGTGGTATTGGTGGTGGTATTGGTGATGCTGGTGGTATTGGTTAAATTGATGGTGGTGGTATTGGTGGAGGTGGTGGTATTGGTGGTATTGGTGGTGGTGGTATTGGTGGTGGTGGTATTGGTGATGGTGATGGTGTTGTATTGGTGGTGGTTGTTGGTGGTATTGGTGGTGGTTTTGGTGGTGATATTGGTATTGGTGGTGGTGGTATTGGTGGTGGTGGTATTGGGGGTGGTGGTGGTATTGCTGGTGGTGTTGGTATTGGTGGTGGTATTGGTGGTGGTGGTATTGGTGGTGGTAGTGGTGGTGGTGGTGGTATTGGAGGAGGTATTGATGGTGGTGGTATTAGTGGTGGTGGTATTGGTAGTGGTAGTGGTGGTGGTATTGGTGGTGATGGTATTGGTGGTATTGGTGTTGGTGGTGGTATTGGTGGTGGTGATATTGGTGGTCGGTACTGGTGGTGGTGGTAGTAGTGGTGGTATTGGTGGGGGTATTGGTGATGGTGGTGGTATTGGTGGTGGCATTGGTGATGGTGGTGGTATTGGTGGTGGTGGTATTGGTGGTGGTGGTATTGGTGGTGGTGGTATTGGTGATGGTGTTGTATTGGTGGTGGTATTGGTGGTGGTGGTGGTATTGGTGGTGGTGGTGGTATTGGTGGTGGTATTGGTATTGGTGGTGGTGGTGCTGGTATTGGTGGTGGTATTGGTGGTGGTGGTGGTGGTAATGGTGGTGGTGGTATTAGTATTGGTGGTGGTGGCATATTATGGTGGTGGTATTGGTGGTGGTGGTATTGGTGGTGGTGGTGGTATTGGTGGTGGTGTTGGTATTGGTGATGGTTGTATTGATGGTGGTGGTATTGGTGGTGGTGGTGGTATTGGTGGTGGTGGTGGTGGTATTGGTGGTGGTGGTGGTATTGGTGATGGTGTTGTATTGGTGATGGTATTGGTGGTGGTGTTGGTGGTGGTTGTGGTGGTGGTATTGGTGGTGGTATTGGTATTGGTGGTGGTGGTGTTGCTATTGAAGGTGGTATTGGTGGTGGTGTTAATGGTGGTGGTGGTATTAGTATTGTTGGTGGTGGTATATTATGGTGGTGGTATTAGTGGTGGTATAGGTGGTGGTTGTATTGGTGGTGGTATTGGTGGTGGTACTGGTGGTGGTATTGGTGGTGGTGGTATTGGTGCTGGTATTGGTGGTGGTATTGGTGGTGGTGTTTTCGGTGGTGGTGGTGGTGGTGGTGGTGGTGGTGGTGGTGGTATTTGTGGTGGTGGTATTGGTGGTGGTGGTATTGGTGGTGGTGGTATGGTATTGGTGGTGGTGGTATTGGTGGTGGTATTGGTGGTGGTATTGGTGGTGGTATGTGTTGGTGGTGGTATTGGTGGTGGTGGTAGTATTGGTGGTGGTGGTATTGGTGGTGGTAGTGGTATTTGTGGTATTGGTGGTGGTATAACAACCACGACTTGACTAGACACAGTGCCTAGAGCACGTAGAATCGCTGGGACCCCAAGGAACCACCCAAGGTAGTGACACAGGGGACCCACAGAGGACGGGTGCAGTGTGGGAACACAGACACGAGCTCCGTACAACTCTATGGGAAAGTCGCGGTTGGAATTTCAGAGTTTAAGGACACTTCGGAGGGGACTTCAAGCAAACCCAGCTAAACTTAGAAGGTTCAAAGGCCAGCACCCTTGTGAGTACTAAGGTACCCGTGTTACCTAGCCCAGGGAAGCCGGGTGCATAGGGGTCAAGTGGTGTCAGAAACCCTCGTTGTTTTCTATGGCGTGTTGCGAAGAAGAGCTGCTGCCGTGGAGAAGAAAAGTGCCCGGTGTGATCCAAGCCTGGATCGAAGATGTGAAGAACCTGAAAGCAGAGGGGACAAAGTCTGGGTCACTTCACGTAACCAGGAGCGGAGCAATCAATTGCCCTCCGATGTCGGGTGCTTCAGGTGCGAAGAGGTGAAGCTTGACTCTGCAGCCACGGGGACCAGGAGATGTCGACGATGACCAGATTCTGCAGGCAAGCTGTCCCACAAAGGATGTCGATTGCTGAGGGGTCAGTTTTCGGATTGGAGACCAACAAGCCTTGAGAACTGCAACCCATGCAGTCAGAGTAAAGAGGCTTCGGTGAGGACCAGCAAGGTCCTGGGGACTCCCCAAGCAATGGAGAGTCAGGGCACATCTGGAGCAACCAGGGAAGCCCATTGAAAATTAGAGTTACCTTCTTAGAGACCCACAGGTCAACGGACCAGGGATCGCGAAGGGACCTTGAGAGGAATCACAAAATGGCAGCCCACTGAACACTCGTGGAGTGTAGGCCAGCAATCTTCGGTGTAATTACTGCTCTGCGTGAGAGCTACAAGTACCCCAAAGCTCAGCCTCAGGGGTTGCCAGAAAGTTGATGCTTCTGCAAATAGACGCGGTGTCCAGTGGTTCAGGTTGCACGGTCACCACAAGGGATACAGGCCTCAGACTTGCTGTGGGCACAGACCAACCTCTAAGACCTTGGGAACCCACCTCCTGTGTTGCAATATTCTTCGGAGTCCTCAGGAGCTTTGGAGATGCAAACCGGTCAGATGCATTAAAGGTGCCTGCCTTGCAGGGGAGTAACTCCTTTACTCCAAGGGAGATTCTTCAGTCATCCAGCATAGTGTAGATTGTCGAAGTACTTGGGGGCATATTATCAAGGGCCGGCGATAAATATCGCAAAGCGCGCTTAGCGCTTGCATATTTATCGCCGGCTATCTCTGTAATTTATCGCCCGGTTAGCGCGTTATTAACAACGCGCATCGCCGAGCGATAAAAATTTCAGAGATGGCGTGGATATCGCCATTTTCCATGTGGAAAACGGCGATATCCTAGATGATAGGGCCTGTGGTCTTAGCCACAGAATCCACCCCCATGTTAAGTATGCCTTAGTCAGGAATTTAACAGACGTTAAATTCCTGCGTTAAGGCATACTTAACGCGATTAAAATAATTGCTTCCCCGCATTGTAAATATCGGCGAAGCTGCCTTCGCGATATTTACCCATGTTGTTTCCACAGACACGCCTACTTTGCATCTCATTATCGATGCAGAAGTCAGGCATGCTGGAAACGGGAGCAAAATCAGCAAAACACGCGATAGCGTGTCTTTGCTGATAAGGCGATATAATTATCGCCGCTTTTCGGCCGAAAACGGCCGCAAAAGCGGCGATAATTGTTTATCGCCGCCTTGTTAATATGCCCCTTGGTTTCTGTAGCAGAGTTTAGTCCAAGTAAAATCTAAAGTCCTGTAGTCAGGGTTCCTACTTTATACCCAAGGAAGAGGTGGGACAAACTCTGGGGACCCACCTATGGGAGGGTCAGGACAGAGGGGTGGCTACACCCATGTCCTTTGTCCAGTTTCACGCCAGAACAGGGGCTGAGTGCCCCTGCAACCGGTTTGAGCTGGACTATGCACGAGGACACCAAATGTGCCCCCAGTGCAGAAATCAAAGCACTCTGAGAGTGCTCCCACCCAGCCCCAATACACTAAAGCCTGTCTGGGAGGTGGTCACACCTCCCTGTGACAGGAAACCTATTGTCAGCCTCCCCTGCCGGAGATGAGTTTCGTCCAGCAGCAGGAGGGCAGACTCGTGTCTGTGGCTGACAGCATCCATTTTGTGATGCCAGGCTCGGTGAAGCTGGTACCAGGTATACCTGTGCTGTCATATTTCTCCCTCTAGAAGGGAGGAATCATACCTTCCACACCAGTTACTGGTATAGAGGTATGATTCCAAGGTGTTTGACACCAAACACAACATAATTCCTTGCAGCCATTTTAAAGTTAGCATTTACCGCGAGGTCATAATGCACTTAAGAGTATATAGTTGACTGCATCACAGACAACCCCGGAATAGTGGATCCGAAGGCTGCAGAGGGGCCCTGCTCATGCATGGGCACCCTCTCACATAAAACCCAGCACCCTGCCTTCAGGATTGATAAGGCCTGCCATAGGGGTGACTGATAGGCTTATATGTGCAGTGATCAGGATAGATATAGTGAACCTATATCTAAGTAAGGGGTGCATGCACCACCTTACACAGGTTGCAGTAGCAGACCTGTTGTGTCATTTTGAATGGCCTCTCAGGGGTGGCATAATACATGCTGCAGCCCCTGGGAGGCCTCTGGGGTACCTATGCCCTGGGTACATAGTATACCATATACTAGGGACTTATAAGGGTATCCCAGAATCCAATCTGGAGTGTACCTAAAGTACATGCAATCAATTTAGTGGAGAAAGCAGATAGACTGGGGTCCTGAATAGCAGGATCCCAGTCAGACTAGGTCGAAAACAGTGAAACATCAGCAAAAAGTGGGGGTAACTATAAGAAGCATATCCTACTCTCCTACAGTGGTGGTATTGATGGTGGTGGTATTGGTCATGGTGGTATTGGTGGTGGTTGTATTGGTGGTGGTATTGGCGGTGCTATTGGTGGTGGTATTGGTGGTGGTATTGGTGGTGGTATTGGATTGGTGGTGGTGATATTGGTTGTTGTGGTGGTATTGGTGGTGGTGGTATTGGTGGTGTTGGTATTGGTGATGGTTGTATTGGTGGTGGTGGTATTGGTTGTGGTGGTGGTATTGGTGGTGATGATGGTGGTGGTATTGGTAGTGGTGGTATTGGTGGGGGTATTGGTGGTGGTGGTATTGGTGGTGGTGGTATTGGTGGTGGTATTGGTGGTGGTGATATTGGTGGTGGTGGTGGTATTGCTGATGGTGTTGGTATTGCTGGTGGCATTGGTGGTGGTGGTGGTGGTATTGGTGATGGTAGTGGTGGTGATATTGGTGGTGGTATTGGTGGTGGTGGTAATAGTGGGGGTGGTATTGGTGGTGGTAGTGGTGGTGGTATTGGTGTTGGTGTTGGTATTGGTGGTGGTGGTATTGGTGGTGGTATTAGTGGTGGTATTGGTGGTGGTATTGGTGATAGTGGTGGTATTGGTGGTGGTATTGGTGATGCTGGTAGTATTGGTGGTGGTGGTATTGGTGGTGGTATTGATGTGGTGGTGGTATTGGTGGTGGTACTGGTGGTGGTGGTGGTAGTGATGGTGGTGGTATTGGTGGTGGTATTGGTGGTGGTGGTGGTGGTGGTGGTGGTATTGGTGGTGGTGGTATTGGTGGTGGTGTTGGTATTGGTGATGGTTGTATTGATGGTGGTGGTATTGGTGGTGGTGGTGGTATTGGTGGTATTGGTGGTGGTGGCATTGGTGGTGGTGGTATTGGTGATGGTGATGGTGTTGTATTGGTGGTGGTATTGGTGGTGGTGTTGGTGGTATTGGTGGTGGTATTGGTATTGGTGGTGGTGGTATTGGTGGTGGTGGTGGTGGTGGTATTGGTGATGGTGGTATTGGTGGTGGTGGTATTGGGGGTGGTGGTGGTATTGCTGGTGGTGTTGGTATTGCTGGTGGTATTGGTGGTGGTGGTGGTGGTGGTGGTGGTGGTATTGGTGGTATTGGTGGTATTGGTGGAGGTATTAGTGGTGGTGGTGGTATTAGTGGTGGTAGTATTGGTGGTGGTAGTGGTGGTGGTGGTGGTATTGGTGGTGATGGTATTGGTGGTATTGGTGTTGGTGGTGGTATTGGTGGTGGTGGTGGTATTGGTGGTGTTGGTATTGGTGGTGGTGGTATTGGTGGTGGTGGTATTGGTGGTGGTGTTGGTATTGGTGGTGGTATTGGTGGTGGTGGTATTGGTGGTGGTGGTATTGGTGGTGGTAGTGGTGGTGGTATTGGTGGTGGTATTGGTGGTGGTGGTGGTATTGGTGGTGGTGGTGGTGGTGGTAGTGGTGGTGGTATTGGTGATATTGGTGATGGTATTGGATTGGTGGTGGTGGTAGTGATGGTGGTGGTATTGGTGGTGGTGGTATTGGTGGTGGTGGTGGTATTGGTGGTGGTGTTGGTATTGGTGATGGTTGTATTGATGGTGGTGGTATTGGTGGTGGTGGTGGTATTGGTGGTGGTGGTATTGGTGGTGGTGGTGGTATTGGTGGTGGTATTGGTGGTGGTGGTGGTGTGGTGGTGGTGGTATTGGTGGTGGTGGTGGTGGTGGTGGTGGTGGTGGTATTTGGTGGTGGTGGTATTGGTGGTGGTGGTATTGGTGATGGTGTTGTATTGGTGGTGGTATTGGTGGTGGTGGTGGTGGTGTTTGTGGTGGTGGTATTGGTATTGGTGGTGGTGGTGTTGCTATTGGTGGTGGTATTGGTGGTGGTGTTAATGGTGGTGGTGGTATTAGTATTGTTGGTGGTGGTATATTATGGTGGTGGTATTGGTGGTGGTATAGGTGGTGGTTGTATTGGTGGTGGTGGTGGTATTGGTGGTGGTGGTATTGGTGGTGGTATTGGTGGTGGTATTGGTGGTGGTATTGGTGGTGGTATTGGTGGTGTTGGTTTTGGTGGTGGTGGTGGTATTGGTGGTGGTGGTATTGGTGGTGGTGATATTGGTGGTGGTATTGGTGGTGGTGGTGGTATTAGTGGCAGTATTGGTGGTGGTATTGGTGTTGATAATAGTGGTATTGGTGGTGGTATTGGTGGTGGTGGTGTTGCTATTGGTGGTGGTATTGGTGGTGGTGTTAATGGTGGTGGTGGTATTAGTATTGTTGGTGGTGGTATATTATGGTGGTGGTATTGGTGGTGGTATAGGTGGTGGTTGTATTGGTGGTGGTGGTGGTATTGGTGGTGGTGGTGGTATTGGTGGTATTGGTGGTGGTATTGGTGTTGGTGGTGGTATTGGTGATGGTGGTGGTATTGGTGGTGGTGGTGGTATTGGTGGTGGTGGTATTGGTGGTGGTGGTGGTATTGGTGGTGGTATTGGTGTTGGTGGTGGTATTGGTGGTGGTATTCGTATTGGTGGTATTGGTGGTGGTGGTATTGGTGGTGGTGGTGGTATTGGTGGTGGAATTGGTGTTGGTGGTGGTATTGGTGGTGGTATTGGTGGTATTAGTGGTGGTGGTATTGGTGGTGGTGGTATTGGTGGTGGTGGTATTGGTGATGGTGTTGTATTGGTGGTGGTATTGGTGGTGGTGGTATTGGTGGTGGTGGTATTGGTGGTGGTATTGGTATTGGTGGTGGTAGTGTTGGTATTGGTGGTGGTATTGGTGGTGGTGGTGGTGGTAATGGTGGTGGTGGTATTAGTATTGGTGGTGGTGGCATATTATGGTGGTGGTATTGGTGGTGGTGGTATTGGTGGTGGTGGTGGTATTGGTGGTGGTGTTGGTATTGGTGATGGTTGTATTGATGGTGGTGGTATTGGTGGTGGTGGTGGTATTGGTGATTGGTGGTGGTGGTATTGGTGGTGGTGGTATTGGTGATGGTGTTGTATTGGTGGTGGTATTGGTGGTGGTGTTGGTGGTGTTTGTGGTGGTGGTATTGGTGGTGGTATTGGTATTGGTGGTGGTGGTGGTGTTGCTATTGGTGGTGGTATTGGTGGTGGTGTTAATGGTGGTGGTGGTATTAGTATTGTTGGTGGTGGTATATTATGGTGGTGGTATTGGTGGTGGTATAGGTGGTGGTTGTATTGGTGGTGGTATTGGTGGTGGTGGTGGTATTGGTGGTGGTGGTATTGGTGGTGGTGGTGGTGGTGGTATTGGTGGTGGTATTGGTGGTGGTATTGGTGGTGGTGGTGGTATTGGTGGTGGTGGTGGTGGTATTGGTGGTGGTATTGGTGGTGGTATTGGTGGTGATAATGGTGGTATTGGTGGTTTTGGTATTGGTGGTGGTGGTGGTATTGGTTTTGGTGGTGGTGGTATTGGTGGTATTGGTGGTGGTATTGGTGGTATTGGTGGTGGTATTGGTGGTGGTATTGGTGGTATTGGTGGTGGTGGTATTGGTGGTGGTGGTGGTATTGGTGGTGGTATTGGTGTTGGTGGTGGTATTGGTGGTGGTATTGGTGGTGGTGGTATTGGTGGTGGTGGTATTGGTGGTATTGGTGGTGGTATTGGTTTGGGTGGTGGTATTGGTGGTGGTATTGGTGGTGGTGGTATTGGTAGTGGTGGTATTGGTGGTGGTGGTATTGGTGATGGTGTTGTATTGGTGGTGGTATTGGTGGTGGTGGTATTGGTGGTGGTGGTATTGGTGGTGGTGGTTGGTGGTGGTATTGGTGTTGGTATTGGTGGTGGTATTGGTGTTGGTGGTGGTGGTGGTATTGGTGGTGGTGGTGTTGGTGGTGGTGGTGGTATTGGTGGTGGTATTGGTGTTGGTGGTGGTATTGGTGGTGGTATTCGTGGTGGTGGTATTGGTGGTGGTATTGGTGGTGGTGGTATTGGTGGTGGTGGTGGTATTGGTGGTGTTGGTGGTGGTATTGGTATTGGTGGTGGTATTGGTGGTATTGGTGGTAGTGATTTTGGTGGTGGTGGTATTGGTGGTGGTGGTATTGGTGATGGTGTTGTATTGGTGGTGGTATTGGTGGGTGGTATTGGTGGTGGTATTGGTGGTGGTGGTGGTGTTGGTATTGGTGGTGGTATTGGTGGTGGTGGTAATGGTGGTGGTGGTATTAGTATTGGTGGTGGTGGTATATTATGGTGGTGGTATTGGTGGTGGTATTGGTGGTGGTATAGGTGGTGTTTGTATTGGTGGTGGTATTGGTGGTGGTGGTGGTATTGGTGGTGGTGGTATTGGTGGTGGTGGTGGTATTGGTGGTGGTTTTGGTATTGGTGATGGTTGTATTGATGGTGGTGGTATTGGTGGTGGTGGTGGTATTGGTGATATTGGTGGTGGTGGTATTGGTGGTGGTGGTATTAGTGATGGTATTAGTGATGGTATTGTATTGGTGGTGGTATTGGTAGTGGTGTTGGTGGTGTTTGTGGTGGTGGTATTGGTGGTGGTATTGGTATTGGTGGTGGTGGTGTTGCTATTGGTGGTGGTATTGGTGGTGGTGTTAATGGTGTTGGTGGTATTAGTATTGTTGGTGGTGGTATATTATGGTGGTGGTATTGGTGGTGGTATTGGTGGTGGTATAGGTGGTGGTTGTATTGGTGGTGATATTGGTGGTGGTGGTGGTAGTGGTGGTGGTGGTATTGGTGGTGATGGTGGTATTGGTGGTGGTTTTGGTATTGGTGATGGTTGTATTGATGGTGGTGGTATTGGTGGTGGTGGTGGTATTGGTGATATTGGTGGTGGTGGTATTGGTGATGGTGTTGTATTGGTGGTGGTATTGGTGGTGGTGTTGGTGGTGTTTGTGGTGGTGGTATTGGTGGTGGTATTGGTATTGGTGGTGGTGGTGTTGCTATTGGTGGTGGTATTGGTGGTGGTGTTAATGGTGTTGGTGGTGGTATATTATGGTGGTGGTATTGGTGGTGGTATAGGTGGTGGTTGTATTGGTGGTGGTATTGGTGGTGGTATTGGTGGTGGTGGTGGTGGTGGTGGTGGTGGTGGTGGTATTGGTGGTATTGGTGGTGGTGGTTTTGGTGGTGGTGGTGGTGGTATTGGTGGTATTGGTGGTGGTGGTATTGGTGGTGGTGGTATTGGTGGTGATGGTGGTATTGGTGGTGGTTTTGGTATTGGTGATGGTTGTATGGGTGTTTGTGGTATTGGTGATGGTGTTGTATTGGTGGTGGTATTGGTGGTGGTGGTATTGGTGGTGGTATTGGTGGTGGTATTGGTATTGGTGGTGGTGGTGTTGGTATTGGTGGTGGTGGTAATGGTGGTGGTGGTATTAGTATTGGTGGTGGTGGTATATTATGGTGGTGGTATTGGTGGTGGTATTGGTGGTGGTATAGGTGGTGGTTGTATTGGTGGTGGTATTGGTGGTGGTGGTGGTAGTTGTGGTGGTGGTATTGGTGGTATTGGTGGTGGTATTGGTGTTGGTGGTGGTATTGGTGGTGGTATTGGTGGTATTGGTGGTGGTGGTATTGGTGGTGGTGGTATTGGTGGTGGTGGTATTGGTGATGGTGTTGTATTGGTGGTGGTGTTGGTGGTATTGGTGGTGGTGGTATTGGTGGTGGTGGTGTTGATATTGGTGGTGGTATTGGTGGTGGTGGTATTGGTGGTGGTGTTATTGGTGATGGTGGTATTGGTGGTGGTATTGGTGGTGGTGGTATTGGTGGTGGTAGTGGTGGTGGTATTGGTGGTGGTGTTATTGGTGGTGGTATTGATGGTATTGGTGGTGGTGTTGGTGGTGGTATTGGTGGTGGGGGTATTGGTGGTGGTATTAGTGGTGGTATTGGTGGTGGTATTGGTGGTGATGGTATTGATGGTGGTGATGGTATTGGTGGTGGCATTGGTGGTGGTGGTGGTATTGGTGGTGGTGGTGGTGGTATTGGTGGTATTGGTGGTGGTGGTTTTGGTGGTGGTGTAGGATTGTTGGTAGTGGTATTGATGGTGGTGGTATTGGTGGTGGTGGTGGTATTAGTGGTGGTGGTATTGGTGCTAGTGGTGGTATTGGTGGTGGTGGTGGTATTGGTGGTGTTGGTATTGGTGATGGTTGTATTGGTGGTGGTGGTATTGGTGGTGGTGGTGGTATTGGTGGTGGTGGTATTGGTGATGGTGGTGGTATTGGTGGTGGTATTGGTGATGGTGGCATTGGTGGTGGTGTTGGTGGTATTGGTGGTGGTATTGGTATTGGTGGTGGTATTGGTATTAGTACTGGTGGTGGTGGTATTGCTATTGGTGGTGGTATTGGTGGTGGTGGTGTTATTGGTGTTGTATGGTATTAGTATTGGTGGTATTGGTGGTGGTGGTATTGGTGGTGGTATAGGTAGTGGTGGTATTGGTGGTGGTGGTTGTAGGAGAGTAGCCATCCTCCGTGGGTCCCCTATGTCACTACCTTGGGTGGTTCCTTGGGGTCCCAGCGATTCTACGTGCTCTAGGCACCGTCTCTAGTCAAGTATTGGTGGAGGTATTGATGGTGGTGGTATTAGTGGGGGTGGTATTGGTGGTGGTAGTGGTATTGGTGATGGTTGCACCAGTCCAAGCGACCCTTATTGATGATTAGGTTAAAGACAACCTTTATTGAAAGCTATCCTAGTGGCAGCTATGGAGAGCAACCTTCAGGCTAAGTCTCGAAGGAATGTAAAGCAGCTTGTTTTACCAGTATATAACCTCTTGAATGACCAAATGAAAGGAGAACCACACAAGGTGTATATAAAATATATGTATTTATTACTAAACACTCTCTACTAACCTCTTTATGAGATTAGAGAACAAGGCACACAATATTACAGTACTAGAACGACAGTAAATAGCACAATACACAGTGGGCTCCAGGGGAGACCAAACCATATATTAAGAAAGTGGTATAACAACCACGACTTGACTAGACACAGTGCCTAGAGCACGTAGAATCGCTGGGACCCCAAGGAACCACCCAAGGTAGTGACACAGGCGACCCACGGAGGACGGGTGCAGTGTGGGAACACAGACGCGAGCTCCGTACAACTCTATGGGAAAGTCGTGGTTGGAAATTTAGAGTTTAAGGACACTTCGGAGAGGACTTCAAGCAAACCCACCTAAACATAGAAGGTTCTAAGGCCAGCACCCTTGTGAGTACTGAGGTACCCGTGTTACCTAGCCCAGGGAAGCCGGGTGCATAGGGGTCAAGTGGTGTCGGAAACCCTCATCGTTTTCAATGGCGTGATGCGAAGAAGTACTGCTGCCATGGAGAAGAAAAGTGTCTGGTGTGACCCAAGCCTGGATCGGAGATGAGAAGAACCTGAAAGCAGAGGGGACAAAGTCTGGGTCACTTCACGTGACCAGGAGCGGAGCAATCGAATGCCCACCGATGTCGGGTGCTTCAGGTGCGAAGAGGTGAAGCTTGACTCTGCAGCCACAGGGACCAGGAGATGTCGACGACAACCAGAGTCTGCAGGCGAGCTGTCCCATGAAGGATGTCGAGTGCTGAGCAGTCAGTTTCTGGATTGGAGACCAACAAGCCTTGGCAACTGCAACCCATGCAGACAGAGAATAGATGCTTCGGTGAGGACCAGCAAGGTCCTGGGGACTCCCCAAGCAATGCATAGTCAGGGCACGTCTGGAGCAACCAGGAAAGCCCACTGAAAGTTAAAGTTGCCTTCTCAGGGACCCACAGGTCAACGGACCAGGGATCGCGAAGGGACCTTGAGAGGACTCACACAATACCAGCCCACGGAACACTCGTGGAGTGTAGGCCAGTAATCTTCAGTGAAAACACTGCTCGGGGCTTGGACTATAAGTAGCCCAAAGCACAGCCTCAGGGATTGCCTAAAAGCATATGCTGCTGCAAATGTGCACGGTGTCCAGGGGTTCGGGTTGCATGGTCCCCACGAGGGCTGTGGGTCTCAGGTTTGCTGAGAGCACTGGTCAGCCTTGGGGAAGCTTGGCAACCCACCTTCTGTGTTGCAAAATCTTCAGAGTCCATCAGGAGCTGCGTAGATGCAAACCGGTCAGATGCGTTGAGGTGCCTGCCTTGCAGGGGAGTAACTCCTTTACTCCAAGGGAGATTCTTCAGTCGTCAAGCAAAGCGTAGATCATCGAAGGTTACTTGGTTTCTGTAGCAGAGTTTAGTCCAGGTGATATCTGATGTCCTGTAGTTAGGTTTCCTACTTTATACCCAAGGAAGGGGTGGGACAAACTCTGGGGACCCACCTATGGGAGGGTCAGGACAGAGGGGTGGCTACACCCATGTCCTTTGTCCAGTTTCGTGCCAGAGCATGGGCTGATAGCCCCTGCAACCGGTTTGAGCTGGACTATGCACAGGGACACCAAATGTGCCCCCAGTGCAGACATCAAAGCACTCTCAGAGTGCACCCACCCAGCCCCAATACACTAAAGCCTGTCTGGGAGGTGGTCACACTTCCCTGTGACAGGAAACCTATTGTCCAGCCTCCCTTCTGGAGTTTCATCCAGCAGCAGGAGGGCAGACTCGTGTCTGTGGCTGGCAGCATCCATTTTGTGATGCCAGGGCTCTGTGAAGCTGGTACCGGGTGTACCGGTGCTGTCATATTTCTCCCTCTAGGAGGGAGGAATCATACCTCCCACACCAGTTACTGGTGTGGAGGTATGATTCCAAGGTGTTTGACACCAAACACGACATAATTCCTTGCAGCCGTTTTAAAGTTAGCATTTACCGCGAGGTTATAATGCACTTAAGAGTATATGGTTGGCTGCATCACAAACAACCCCGGAATAGTGGTTCCGAAGGCTGCAGAGGGGCTCTGCTCATGAATGGGCACCCTCTCATATAAAACCCAGCACCCTGCCTTCAGGATTGATAAGGCCTGCCATAGGGGTGACTGATAGGCTTATATGTGCAGTGATTAGGATAGATATAGTGAACCTATATCTAAGTAAGGGGTGCATGCACCACCTTACACAGGCTGCAGTAGCAGACCTAGTGTGTCATTTTGAATGGCCTCTCAGGGGTGGCTTAATACATGCTGCAGCCCCTGTGAGGCCTCTGAGGTACCTATGCCCTGGGTACATAGTATACTATATACTAGGGACTTATAAGGGTACCCCAGAATCCAATCTGGAGTGTACCTAAAGTACATGCAATCAATTTGTAGGAGAAAGCAGATAGACTGGGGTCCTGAATAGCAGGTTCCCAGTCAGACTAAGTCGAAAACAGTGAAACATCAGCAAAAAGTGGGGGTAACTATAAGAAGCAGATCCTCCTCTCCTACACTAGACCCTTGACTTACCCAACTCTAAGTTCAGTAGAACTTACTTTATTCTAGACTTTATTTATATGTACCTAAGTACCTTTAGTGGTTTTCAGTTAGTCACTCACTGAGATTATCTGGTAAAACAATAACAAGCTTGAATGTCAACCGCTGCACACCAATGTGAGAAGTTGGCCTGGTATATGCTGTCCACTAATTAAAGTGGGCACCTTGCACCAGTCCAAACTACCCTTATTGATGATTAGGTTAAAGACAACCTTTATTGAAAGCTATCCTAGTGGTAGCTATGGAGAGCAGCCTTCAGGCTAAGTCTCGGAGGAATGTAAAGCAGCTTGTTTTACCAGTATATAACCTCTTGAATGACCAAATGAAAGGAGAACCACACAAGGTATGTATAAAATATATGTATTTATTACTAAACACTCTCTACTAACCTCTTTATGAGATTTGAGAACAAGGCACACCATTTTATACTACTAGAACGACAGTAAATAGCACAATACACAGTGGGCTCCAGGGGGAGACCAAACCATATATTAAGAAAGTGGTATAACAACCACGACTTGACTAGACACAGTGCCTAGAGCACGTAGAATCGCTGGGACCCCAAGGAGCCACCCAAGGTAGAGACACAGGGGACCCAGGGAGGACGGGTGTGTGAGAAGTTGGCCTGGTATATGCTGTCCACTAATTAAAGTGGGCACCTTGCACCACTCCAAACAACCCTCATTGATGATTAGGTTAAAGACAACCTTTATAGAAAGCTATCCTAGTGGTAGCTGTGGAGAGCAGCCTTCAGGCTAAGTCTTGAAGGAATGTAAAGCAGCTTGTTTTACCAGTATATAACCTCTTGAATGACCAAATGAAAGGAGAACCACACAAGGTATATATAAAATATATGTATTTATTAATAAACATTCTCTACTAACCTCTTTATGAGATTAGAGAACAAGGCACACAATATTACAGTACTAGAACGACAGTAAATAGCACAATACACAGTGGGCTCCAGGGGGAGACCAAACCATATATTAAGAAAGTGGTATAACAACCACGACTTGACTAGACACAGTGCCTAGAGCACGTAGAATCGCTGGGACCCCAAGGAACCACCCAAGGTAGTGACACAGGGGACCCACAGAGGACGGGTGCAGTTTGGGAACACAGACGCGAGCTCCGTATAACTCTATGGGAAAGTCGCGGTTGGAAATTTAGAGTTTAAGGACACTTCGGAGAGGACTTCAAGCAAACCCAGCTAAACATAGAAGGTTCTAAGGCCAGCACCCTTGTGAGTACTGAGGTACCCGTGTTACCTAGCCCAGGGAAGCCGGGTGCATAGGAGTCAAATGGAGTCGGAAACCCTTGTCGTTTTCAATGGCGTCATGTGAAGAAGTGCTGCTGCCATGGAGAAGAAAAGTGTCCGGTATGACCCAAGCCTGTATCAGAGATGAAAAGAACCTGAAAGCAGAGGGGACAAAGTCTAGGTCACTTCACGTGACCAGGAGCGGAGCAATCGAATGCCCACCGATGTTGGGTGCTTCAGGTGTGAAGAGGTGAAGCTTGACTCTGCAGCCACGGGGACCAGGAGATGTCAATGATGACCAGGATCCGCAGGCGAGCTGTCCCACGAAGGATGTCGAGAGCTGAGGGGTCAGTTTCCGGATTGGAGACTAACAAGCCTTTGCAACTGCAACCCACGCGGTCAGAGTAATGATGCTTCTGTGAGGACCAGCAAGGTCCTGGGGACTCCCCAAGTGTTGGAGAGTCATGGCACATCTGGAGCAACCAGGGAAGCCCATTGAAAGTTAAAGTTGCCTTCTCAGGGACCCACAGGTCAACGGACCAGGGATCGCGAAGGGACCTCAAAAGGAATCACACAATACCAGCCCACGGAACACTCGTGGAGTGTAGGCCAGTAATCTTCAGTGGAAACACTGCTCGGGGCTTGGACTACAAGTAGCCCAAAGCACAGCCTCAGGGATCGCCTAAAAGCATATGCTGCTGCAAATGTGCACGGTGACCAGGGGTTCGGGTTGCACGGTCCCCACGAGGGCTGCAGGTCTCAGGTTTGCTGAGAACACTAGTCGCCCTCAGCAAAGGTTGGGCAACCACCTCCTGTGTTGCAAAATCTTCAGAGTCCGTCGGGAGCTGCGTAGTTGCAAACTGGTCAGATGCATTGAGGTGCCTGCCTTGCAGGGGAGTAACTCCTTTACTCCAAGGGAGATTCTTCAGTCGTCCAGCAAAGCGTAGATCGTCGAAGGTTACTTGGTTTCTGTAGCAGAGTTTAGTCCAGGTAATATCTAAAGTCCTGTAGTCAGGGTTCCTACTTTATACCCAAGGAAGGGGTGGGACAAACTCTGGGGACCCACCTATGGGAGGGTCAGGAAAGAGGGGTGGCTACACCCATGTTCTTTGTCCAGTTTCGCACCAGAGCAGAGGCTGATAGCCCCTGCAACCGGTTTGAGCTGGACTATGCACAGGGACACCAAATGTGCCCCCAGTGCAGACATCAAAGCACTCTGAGAGTGCACCCACCTAGCCCCAATACACTAAAGCCTGTCTGGGAGGTGGTCACACCTCCCTGTGACAGGAAACCTATTGTACAGCCTCCCCTGCTGGAGTTTCGTCCAGCAGCAGGAGGGCAGACTCGTGTCTGTGGCTGGCAGCATCCATTTTGTGATGCCAGGGCTCTGTGAAGCTGGTACCGGGTGTACCGGTGCTGTCATATTTCTCCCTCTAGGAGGGAGGAATCATACCTCCCACACCAGAAACTGGTGTGGAGGTATGATTCCAAGGTGTTTGACACCAAACACGACATAATTCCTTGCAGCCATTTTAAAGTTAGCATTTACCGCGAGGTTATAATGAACTTAAGAGTATATGGTTGGCTGCATCACAGACAACCCCGGAATAGTAGTTCCAAAGGCTGCAGAGGGGCTCTGCTCATGCATGGGCACCCTCTCACATAAAACCCAGCACCCTGCCTTCAGGATTGATAAGGCCTGCCATAGGGGTGACTGATAGGCTTATATGTGCAGTGATTAGGATAAATATAGTGAACCTATATCTAAGTAAGGGGTGCATTCACCACCTTACACAGGCTGCAGTAGCAGACCTGTTGTGTCATTTTTAATGGCCTCTCAGGGGTGGCATAATACATGCTGCAGCCCCTGGGAGGCCTCTGGGTACCTATGCCCTGGGTACATAGTATACCATATACTAGGGACTTATAAGGGTACCCCAGAATCCAATCTGGAGTGTACCTAAAGTTCATGCAATCAATTTAGAGGAGAAAGAAGATAGACTGGGGTCCTGAATAGCAGGATCCCAGTCAGACTAAGTCGAAACCAGTGAAACATCAGCAAAAAGTGGGGGTAATTATAAGAAGCAGATCCTACTCTCCTACACAACTCCCCCCAAACGTCAGGACATTAAACTAACCTTGACCAGTTGAGTCTTATTTATTTATTTAAAGGTTTTATATAGCGCTGGCAAGACCCGAGGGTATCAGAGCGCTTTACAATGGTTAGGTGAAAAAAAAAAAAACAATTGCAACATAACATTTGTACAAAAAGGTAAAATGCAGGACAGTAAGAACAATATGCTTAGGACAATTATGACATGAACAAAAAAATAGGAAATAAAGTTAGGCCGTAACAAGTATTGGATGGTTAAGCTAGCGTGGGAGGTCAGGGATGAGGCGGGGGGAATATGAAAGAAGGAGGGAACTGAGGAAGGTGATGGGAGAGATGATAGCATGCGGGAGTAGACAGTAATAATAAGAGAACTGGAGGGGGAGGTTAGAAGTATATGAAAAAATAAGAAGAGGGGGGGAGTGAGTCAGGTATAATGTGGCAGGAACATAGTACAGTCAGGAGCAGGTGGAGACACCCTGCTAGGCGGTAAGGATTAAGGACCCCAGTATTTGTTGAGAAGGTGCAGTTTGAGGTCTTTTTTGAAGCTTAGGTAGGAGGGGTTGCAACGTAGATCTTTAGGGAGTGAGTTCCAGATAGTAGGCGCATTTCCGGAGAAGGAGCGTGATTGAGTAGATTTCTTGTTTAACAAAGGAGGAACTAGTATGAGAGCATTGGTGCTCCTCATTTCTCTAGAGCAGCCCGCTTTGTGGAGTTTATCTGAGAGATACAATGGGGTGTGATGATGCAAGGCTTTATGCGTAATGCAAGCGGTTTTGTAGGTGGATCTGCCTTCGATGGGAAGCCATTTGAGACCTTTGAGGATGGGGGAGATGTGGTCAAACCGTCTACAATCAGAAATAAGCCTGGCCGCGAGGTTGAGGACTGATTTGATTGGGGCTAAGTGGACTTTCGGAGTTCCAGAGAGTACGGCATTGCCATAGTCCAATTTAGACAGTACCAGTGATTGAACAGCTAATTTAAAGTCATCAGCGGGAATGAAGGGTTTAATTTTCTTGAGGTGATGAAGAGTGAAGAGAGCTCCTTTGGCCGAATTTTTTATGTGGGGAGTAAGGCTAAGGTTCTGGTCAATGTTAATTCCGAGGGATTTAACTGAATTAGAAATGGAAAGAGAGCAATTAAGCGCTTTAAGGTCAGAGATCCAGTGATGAATGGGGAGCCGGTTGTTTTTAGGAGCGAAGAGTATGATTTCCGTTTTTTTAGGGTTGAGTTTGAGGTGATTGTGATGGAACCAGTGTAGAATCTTAGTCAGGGCATCATTGAGGTGTAGAATATCAGCTTGAGATTTGATCTTATAGTAAAGTTGGGTATCATCAGCAAAGAGGTGGAAGTTGATTCCTGCTTGCTTAAGAATGAGGGTGAGGGGTTCCATGAAGCGGTTGAATAGAGAAGGTGAGAGAATAGAACCCTGAGGAACACCCAAGGAGATAGGGATAGGTTCAGAGAGGCAATTGCTGATTTTAATTTGTTGGGTTCTGTGCTGAAGGAATGAGGTGAACCATTTGAGGACAAGACCATTGAAGCCGAAACGATCTTTGAGGGTATTGAGTAAGGCGGAGTGGTTAACAGTATCAAAAGCAGCAGAGAGGTCAAGGAGAATGAGAAGGGAGGCCTCCCCCTTGTCAAGGGATTGGTGGATGTCATCAATAATGTTGAGCATAGCAGTTTCAGTACTGCAGCCCTTTCTAAAGCCTGACTGGAATGTGTCCAAAAGGTTAAAAGAGTCAATGTGCTTGTCCATTTGGAGCAAGGCGCATTTTTCGAGGGCCTTAGATAGAAGCGGAAGATTAGAGATAGGTCGCAAATTGTTGAGGTCATTGGGGTCGGCTGTAGTGTTTTTGAGGGTGGGAGTGATTTGGCCAAGCTGGAGGGAAACCGGGACACAACCCGTGGCCAAGGAGGAGTTGATGATGGTCGTCCAATATGGTGCAATGATGTGTTTTAAGTCTTGAACAAGTTTAGCGGGAAGAGGGTCCATGGTATGAGAGGAGGGTTTAATCTTGGTGATGATGTTGAAGACTTCAAGCTCAGTGACTGGGTGGAAGTTAAGCCAAGAAGCATTATTTTTTAACTGGGGGTTGGTGAAGAAGTGTTCAGGAGGGCGACAGCGAATGGGAGATGAACAGAGTCAGGGGGGGTGAGGGTGTGAAAGGAGACTTGGAGGGGAGGTCAAAGAGGGGTGATGAGCAATGTGGAGGGGGGGTTAAACTAAAGGATAGATCGATCTTGGAGATTTTTTCAGAAAAGAAGTTCGCAATTTCTTCACATCTTTCGATAGAGGCCATCAGTTTTGGGGGGGCCGAAGCTGTTTGATTTTTGATGATGCTAAATAGTTCCCTGGGTCTATTTTTGCCCGGTCGAGCTGTGCGCGGAAGAAGGAGGCCTTCTCGTTAAGGATGTGTTTTTTGTAGTTAGCCCTTGCGGCTCTGAGGAGAGCAAGATTTGAGGGGGAGGGGTGTTGCCTCCACATGCGATCGGTCAGCCTGAGCGAGCGTCTCTCGTTGTTAAGTTCAGCATTAAACCAGGATCTGGCGGGGTTGTTTTTTTGCAGTTTAAGTTTGGCTGGGGCGATTTGGTCAAGGACCTCGATGATGGATTTGTTGTAGTGTTCGGCAAGGTCATTTGCATTTTGTGAGGAGGTGTAAGTTGAAGTTTTGCTTTAATCTTAGTCTCCAGCTCGCCTGGAGGAATAAGGTGAAGATTTCTGGTTAATTTCCTATGTTTGATGTTTTTAGGGGAAGGGGGAGGCACAGCGCAATTAATGGTGAAGAGGATAAGGTGGTGGTCAGACCAGTCAATGGGGACAATATGGGAAAGGGAAGCCAGTTCTTTGCTAGTGATGATAGCGTCGAGAGTAGCCCCTTTGGAATGTGTAGGTGAATGGCAGAGTTGATTCAGGTCGTTAATGTCGAGTAGATCATTGAGGATGTTAACCGAGGGATCATCCTTTTTATTCCAGTGAATATTAAAGTCTCCGAGGAAGAGGTTTTTGGAGTTGGAGATCGAGGATAGGGAAAGAAGGTCAGACAATTCCTCCACAAAGGGCAAAGGGTCGCCAGGTGGATGATAGATGTTATGCAACCGAATAGGGGGGAACCATGAACTTTAAGTTCCAGTCCGATGTATTCAAACGTAGCATGATCAGGGTTCTGAACAAGGGAGAGTTGGAGTTCATCTTTATAGATAATGGCTAGGCCTCCTTCAATTTTGACAGGTCTGTCTTTTCTGAGGATGGAGTAACCCGGGGGAGAGAGCAAGTCAAGAATAGGTAAAGAGTGAGCTTTGAGCCAGGTTTCCGTAAGAAAAGCGATGTCAATGGCTTCACAAAGGATGGTTTCCGAGATTTCTGTTGCATGTTGTATAGCCGATCGACAGTTGACCAGCATGCAGTTGAGGGGTTTAGGGTTGTTTTTAGGGGGGGGGAGCAAGAGTGGATAGTGGTGAGTTGCGGAGGAGGTCTAGGCGAGCCTGGGGAGGCTGGGATACGGCTTCTCCCCAGGATCACCGGAATAGTGGAGTGAAGAGTAGGAGAGTCAGTAGTCATGTCAATAGGAGGGAAGGTATTATTTGAGTCCAGGAGGTCCAGGGAGGAGAGATCGCTCGAGGCTTGAGATGGCCTAAGAGAACAGTTACCAGGAGGTGGTCCACCTGAAGAAATACCGCAAGGGGTAGTACTCCCTTGTTGAGGGAATGTAGTGTTAGTTTGTACGGAGCTCATGGTATAGGTATGATTGGCGAGATTAGAGGCGAAGAGGGTGTTGAAGTCTTTCCTGATAGATGAAAGTTCCAACGTCAGGATTGAGAGGTGGAGTTCTATGTTGAGAAGTGATTGAGTGACAAGCGAGGAAGGCAAGGAGGAAAGGAGGTCAGGGGGGAGAAGGACATGTTCCAAATTAGATGGGGAGAGAGGACTAGGAAATGGACAAGGAGAAAACCCAGGCGGTGGGTAGTGAGGGGTGTTCCGGATGCTAGACTGAGGGAGAGTTGTAGTGTGAGAGCCAGCATACCCAGTGGCCAGATGGGTGCTAAGAGAAGATGAGGGGGCATGGGGCGAGTGAGATGGAGTGCCATCTAGTCTATGGGGGTGGGGGTCATTTAGATTGAAAGAGATTGGTGTCCTTAATGGAGCAGTAGGGGGATCAGAGTGAGGGGCGCAGTGTGTAGGGGGGTCGTTATAGGGGGATCAGTGTGAGGGGGCTGGGAGGAATGGGAGGGAGGAAGGGGTGATTAGGATTGAGTAGGAAAGAGCCAAGAGGAGGGGAGAGGGTATGGGTGGCCAAGTGGGATGAAGGAATATCAGGAGAAGGAGGTGGAACAGACGAGGCGAGGGGAGAGAGGGTCTTCATGTTCTAAGTGGAAATATCTGGAGAGTCCATCTGCATTGGCATGGTTACTCCCAGGTCTATGTTCCACTGTATAGTCCATCCCCTGTAGGGAAATGGACCACCTCAAAAGTTTGGGGTTTTCACCCTTCATCTGTTTTAGCCATAAGAGGGGCTTATGGTCTGTCTGAACAATGAAGTGAGTGCCAAACAAGTATGGCCTCAGCTTCTTCAGAGCCCAAACCACAGCAAAGGCTTTCCTCTCAATGGCTGACCAACGTTTCTCTCTGGGGGTCAGCCTTCTGCTAATAAAAGCTACTGGCTGATCCTGACCTTCATCATTCAATTGTGATAACACAGCCCCTACCCCCAACTCAGATGCATCTGTTTGGACAATGAATTGTTTGGAGTAGTCAGGACTTTGCAAAATGGGAGCAGTGCACATGGCCTGCTTCAGGTCATCAAATGCCTTTTGACAGCTGACTGTCCACTGAACTTTATTTGGCATTCTCTTGGAAGTTAAGTCATTCAAAGGGGTCACTATGGATCCATATCCTTTGACAAACCTCCTATAGTGCACAGTCAGGCCCAAGAAAGCTCTGGCCTGAGTCTGGGTGGTTGGAGCAACCCAGTCCATGATGGTCTGGATTTTGCTCTGCAATGGTTGAACCTGGCCTCCACCCACAAGGTGGCCCAGGTATACAACTTGTCTCTGCCCTATCTGGCACTTGGTGGCCTTGATAGTGAGGCCTGCTTTCTGCAGGGCCTCCAAAACATTTCTCAGGTGGACCAGGTGATCCTCCCAGGTGGAGCTAAAGACAGCAATATCATCTAGATATGCTGCACTATAGGCTTCCAGGCCTGTGAGGACTTTGTTCACCAACCTTTGAAAAGTGGCAGGTGCATTCTTCAAACCAAAGGGCATCACCACAAATTGGTAGTGCCCACTAGGGGTTGAGAATGCTGTTTTAGCTTTTGCATCCTCGGCTAGTCTGATCTGCCAGTAGCCAGCTGTCAGGTCAAATGTGCTCAGAAACTTGGCTGAGGCCAAAGTATCTATAAGCTCATCTGCCCTAGGGATTGGATGGGCATCAGTCCTAGTGACTGCATTGAGACCTCTGTAGTCTACACAAAACCTCATCTCTCTCTTACCACCCTGGGTGTGAGGTTTAGGCACTAAGACTACTGGACTAGCCCAAGGGCTATCTGAGGGTTCAATCACACCCAAATCCAACATCTTCTGGACTTCAGTCCTGATGCAGTCCCTGACATGGTCAGGTTGCCTGTAAATCTTATTTTTAACAGGCAGACTGTCCCCAGTGTCCACTTCATGAGTGCACCAGGTAGTCTGACTTGGAGTCAGTGAGAACATATGTCTAAACTGGTTGAGAACGTTTCTGCAATCAGTTTGCTGCTGGTCAGTGAGGCTGCCTGCCAAGGCTACACCATCTACTGAACCATCATCAGGGTTCTGTGAGAGCAGGTCAGGGAGTGGATCACTCTCTTCCTCCTGTCCCTCATCAGTAGCCATGAGCAAGCCCATGTCTGCCCTGTCAACATATGGTTTGAGCCTGTTGACATGGAGCACCCTTTGGGGGCTCCTGGGAGTTCCAAGGTCCACCAGGTAGGTAACCTCTCCCTTTTGCTCAATAATTATATGAGGACCACTCCACTTGTCTTGGAGGGCTGCTGGGGCCACAGGCTCCAACACCCATACTTTCTGTCCTGGCTGATAAACAGTCAACACAGCCTTTTGGTCATGCCAGGCCTTTTGCAATTCCTGGCTAGCCACAAGGTTTTTAGTTGCCTTCTTCATGTACTCAGCCATCCTGGAGCGGAGACCAAGTACATAGTCCACAATATCCTGTTTAGGGGGTTTGAGAGGTAACTCCCATCCCTCCTTCACTAGACACAATGGACCCCTAACTGGATGTCCAAACAGAAGCTCAAATGGGCTGTAACCAACCCCCTTCTGTGGAACCTCTCTGTAGGCAAAGAGAAGACAGGGCAAAAGTATGTCCCATCTGCGCCTAAGCTTTTCTGGGAGACCTTTAATCATGCCCTTTAAGGTTTTGTTGAACCTCTCAACTAAACCATTGCATTGTGGGTGATAAGGGGTGGTAAATTTGTAATTTACACCACACTCCTTCCACATAGCAGTTAAGTAACTAGACATGAAGTTTGCATCTCTGTCTGATACTACCTCCTTAAGAATACCCACCCTGGAAAAGATTCCCAGGAGGGCCCTTGCCACCACAGGAGCTGTGGTGGTCCTGAGGGGAATTGCCTCTGGATACCTAGTGGTATGGTCCACCACCACCAGTATAAATCTGTGCCCAGATCAAGTTTGAGGATCTAGGGGACCAACAATGTCAATCCCTACCCTCTCAAAGGGAACCCCCACCACAAGTAATGGTATCAGGGGGGCCTTTGTAGTGCCACCTGCCTTACCACTGGCTTGACAGGTGACACAGGAGCGACAAAACTCCTTGGTGTCTTCAGACATATGAGGCCAATGAAAGTGAGTGACAATTCTGTCCCAAGTCTTGTTTTGGCCTAGGTGACCTGCCAATGGGATATCATGTGCTAGTGTCAATAGGAAGCTCCTAAACTTCAGAGGTATAACCAACCTCCTGGTGGCTCCAGGCTTGGGGTCTCTACACTCTGAGTAAAGGAGCCCATCATCCCAGTAGATCCTATGGGACCCACTAGCACTCCCAGCAGCCTCAGCAGCAGCTTGCTGTCTGAGGGGTTCAAGAGAGGGGCAGCTCAGTTGCTCCTGGCTTAGATCTGCCCTGGAAGGGCCCCCTGTCCCCAAGAACTCAACCTGATCAGGTTCAAGCTCATCTGGGACAGTTCCTTCTTCTGGACTAAGATAAGTTCCCTCAAGAGCCTGATCTGGATTCTGAAACAGGGGGGAAGGTACTGCCTTAACCCTTCTGCTCCTCCTCTTGGAAGGCACCTGGTCCATTTTTCCAGGATCCAGGGCCTGTTCAGTGTTAGACATTTTTGCCTGTGACCTGGTCATAGCAAACACATCTGCAGGGATTCCCAACATTTCTGCATGAGTCCTGAGTTCCACTTCAGCCCAAGCTGAAGTTTCTAAATCATTGCCCAACAAGCATTCAACAGGGAGGTATGCACTTACCACAACCTTTTTAGGGCCAGTTACTCCTCCCCAGGTGAAATTAACAACTGCCAGGGAATGGTCTGTCCTGACATTGCTAGCATTGGTCACTTGGTACATCTCACCAAGTATGATTTGCTCAGGAGCCACAAGATCTTTTGTCACCATGGTGACACTTGCTCCTGTGTCCCTGAATGCCAAGGCCTCTTTCCATTGATTATAGGCTGTTGTCTGTATTTGCCCAGATTATTGGGGCTTACAAATAAGGAGGCCATATCCATGCCTCCATCATAGATCAACATAGCCTGAGTTGGAACTCTGACTAGGCCAGAGTCCATCTCAGATCCCAGGGTTAACTCTACTATACCCTTATTTGGACCACCACCACTTGGAGCTGAACTAGGGGGAACAGTTGCCTTAGGGGCAGTGGTGGTTGGAGTGGATTCCTTGGACTTGTTACAATCACTTGTCCAATGGGTCTTCTGTTTACAGATTTGACACCATGGCTTCTTCTTGCCTTTACCCTTGTTGGATTGTGACTCCCCACCAGATGCAGATTTTTGGGGCCCTTGAGAAGACTTCTGGTCTTTACCCTTCTCCCCACCCTTATCAGAGTTTTTAGAATCCTGCTTCTTGGAGTCACCACCTTGGTTCTGAACCTTCTGCCTCACCCTGGTTCTGACCCATTTGTCTGCCTTCTGGCCCAATTATTGGGGAGAGGTCAGATCAGAGTCCACCAGGTACTGATGCAACAGTTGATTTTGACAGTTATTAAGGATCTGCTCTCTCATGATTAAATTATACAATCCTTTGAAATCACACACCTTACTGCCAAGTAACCAGCCTTCCAGAGCCTTAGTAGCACAATCAACAAAGTCAACCCAGTCCTGAGTCTGTGCCTTTTGGGTGTCTCTGAACTTTAACCTGTATTGTTCAGTGGTTAGGCCAAACCCATCAATCAGAGCACTCTTCAGGACTTTGTAATTATCAGCATCCTCTTCTCTAACAGTGAGGAGCTTGTCTCTACCTTTGTCTGCAAAGGAGAGCCACAAGATTGCTGCCCACTGCTCCTGAGGGACCCTCTGTACCTTACAGGCCCTCTCCAGTGCAGTTATCCATTTGTGGATGTCATCCCCAATCTGGTAGGGAGGGACAATCTTGTTCAGGTTCCTATGGTCATGAGTATGATCTCTACCTCTAGGGACACTGTGGCTGCTACCATGGGGCTCTAGTCCCAACTTCTGAGAAGCTCTCTGAAGCTCCAGGGATTCCCTAACTAAAGCCAATTGCTCTCTCTTGATCCTGAGCTTACCTCTCTCAAACTCAAGCAGTTGGCACATCTTCTCATAAGAGGACTCCCTTTTATGAGAAGCAGAAGTCCTATGAGAGACAGAGCTCCCTACAGATGTACCAGAATGATTAGACTCCAGAGAAGGAGATCTGGATCTTCTTGGTAAATTGTTAACCCTTGCAGGTGGGGTAAAGAGAGGCCCACTGGGGCCTCCATCCTCACCTTCAGGAAGGATTGGCTGTTCCAGGTTGGAATGATTTTGATCCTCCTGGCCAGCATCAGAGTCCAGGTCATTGAGGTTTTCACTCCCTGGCCTTTCCTCTTCTGTGGTCCCACCCCCTTTGCCTACCTCATCAGACCTTGGGGTCTTTCTGAGGTCATCTAAAAGCAAAGTCACTATGAGCTTTTGGGTGTTTGGGTTTTTCCCTGTCTTCAGTTTCCTTGATGCACACATATTTCTCAATTCTTGGAATGTGAGGTGGTCATACTTAGTTGGCAAGGAGTCACTGACTTCAGGCCTTGAAGACATTCTAGTGTGGTGTGGTGTATGCACCTACCTACTCTAGTGGGAACTGAGACTCTCTTGAGTTGGAGAAAGGGTGTGCTAGACACTTGACTTACCCAACTCTAAGTTCAGTAGAACTTACCTTATTCTAGACTTGATTTATATGTACCTAAGTACCTTTAGTGGTTTTCAGTTAGTCACTCACTGAGATTATCTGGTAAAACAATAGCAAGCTTGAATCCCAACCGCTGCACACCAATGTGAGAAGTTGGCCTGGTATATGCTGTCCACTAATTAAAGTGGGCACCTTGCACCAGTCCAAACGACCCTTATTGATGATTAGGTTAAAGACAACCTTTATAGAAAGCTATCCTAGTGGTAGCTGTGGAGAGCAGCCTTCAGACTAAGTCTTGAAGGAATGTAAAGCAGCTTGTTTTACCAGTATATAACCTCTTGAATGACCAAATAAAAGGAGAACCACACAAGGTATATATAAAATATATGTATTTATTACTAAACACTATCTACTAACCTCTTTATGAGATTAGAGAACAAGGCACACAATATTACAGTACCAGAACGACAGTAAATAGCACAATACACAGTGGGCTCCAGGGGGAGACCAAACCATATATTATAAAAGTGGTATAACAACCACGACTTGACTAGACACAGTGCCTAGAGCACATAGAATTGCTGGGACCCCAAGGAACCACCCAAGGTAGTGACACAGGGGACCCACGGAGGACGGGTGCAGTGTAGGAACACAGACGCGAGCTCCGTACAACTCTATGGGAAAGTCGCTGTTGGAAATTTAGAGTTTAAGGACACTTCGGAGAGGACTTCAAGCAAACCCAGCTAAACATAGAAGGTTCTAAGGCCAGCACCCTTGTGAGTACCGAGGTACCCGTGTTACCTAGCCCAGGGAAGCTGGGTGCATAGGGGTCAAGTGGTGTCGGAAACCCTCGTCGTTTTCAATGGCGTGATGCGAAGAAGAGCTGCTGCCGTGGAGAAGAAAAGTGTCCGGTGTGACCCAAGCCTGGATCGGAGATGAGGAGAACCTGAAAGCAGAGGGGACAAAGTCTGGGTCACTTCACGTGACCAGGAGTGGAGCAATCGTATGCCCACCGATGTCGGGTGCTTCAGGTGCGAAGAGGTGAAGCTTAACTCTGCAGCCACGGGGACCAGGAGATGTCAACGATGACCAGATTCCACAGGCGAGCTGTCCCACAAAGGATGTCGAGTGCTGAGGGGTCAGTTTCCGGATTGGAAACCAACAAGCCTTGGCAACTGCAACCCACGTGGTCAGAGTAATGAGGCTTCTGTGAGGACCAGCAAGGTCCTGGGGATTCCCCAAGCAATGGAGAGTCAGCGCACATCTGGAGCAACCAGGGAAGCCCACTGAAAGTTAAAGTTGCCTTCTCAGGGACCCACAGGTCAACGGACCAGGGATTGCGAAGGGACCTCAAGAGGAATCACACAATACCAGCCCACGGAACACTCGTGGAGTGTAGGCCAGTAATCTTCGGTGGAAACACTGCTTGGGCTTGGACTACAAGTAGCCCAAAGCACAGCCTCAGAGATTGCCTAGAAGCATATGCTGCTGCAAATGTGCACGGTGTCAAGGGGTTCGGGTTGCACGGTCCCCACGAGGGCTGCGGGTCTCAGGTTTGCTGAGAGAACTAGTCGGCCTCAGGGAAGCTTGGGCACTCACCTCCTGTGTTGCAAAATCTTCGGAGTCCATCGGGAGCTGCGTAGATGCAAACTGGTCAGATGCGTTGAGGTGCCTGCCTTGCAGGGGAGTAACTCCTTTACTCCAAGGGAGATTCTTCAGTCGTCCAGCAAAGCGTAGATCATCGAAGGTTACTTGGTTTCTGTAGCAGAGTTTAGTCCAGGTAATATCTGATGTCCTGTAGTCAGGGTTCCTACTTTATACCCAAGGAAGGGGTGGGACAAACTCTGGGGACCCACATATGGGAGGGTCAGGACAGAGGGGTGGCTACACCCATGTCCTTTGTCCAGTTTCGCGCCGGAGCAGGGGCTAATAGACCCTGCAACCGGTTTGAGCTGGACTATGCACGAGGACACCAAATGTGCCCCCAGTGCAGACATCAAAGCACTCTGAGAGTGCACCCACCCAGCCCCAATACACTAAAGTCTGTCTGGGAGGTGGTCACACCTCCCTGTGACAGGAAACCTATTGTCCAGCCTCCCCTGCCAGAGTTTTGTCCAGCAGCAGGAGGGCAGACTCGTGTCTGTGGCTGGCAGCATCCATTTTGTGATGCCAGGGCTCTGTGAAGCTGTTACCGGGTGTACCGGTGCTGTCATATTTCTCCCTCTAGGAGGGAGGAATCATACCTCCCACACCAATTACTGGTGTGGAGGTATGATTCCAAGGTGTTTGACACCAAACACAACATAATTCCTTCCAGCCGTTTTAAAGTTAGCATTTACTGCGAGGTTATAATGCACTTAAGAGTATATGGTTGGCTGCATCACAAACAACCCCGGAATAGTGGTTCTGAAGGCTGCAGAGGGGCTCTGCTCATGCATGGGCACCCTCTCACATAAAGCCCAGCACCCTGCCTTCAGGATTGATAAGGCCTGCCATAGGGGTGACTGATAGGCTTATATGTGCAGTGATTAGGATAGATATAGTGAACCTATATCTAAGTAAGGGGTGCATGCACCACCTTACACAGGCTGCAGTAGCAGACCTGTTGTGTCATTTTGAATGGCCTCTCAGGGGTGTCATAATACATGCTGCAGCCCCTGGGAGGCCTCTGGGGTATCTATGCCCTGGGTACATAGTATACCATATACTAGGGTCTTATAAGGGTACCCCAGAATCCAATCTGGAGTGTACCTAAAGTACATGCACAACCAATTTAGGGAGAAAGCAGATAGACTGGGGTCCTGATTAGCAGGATCCCAGTCAGACTAGTCAAAAATCAGCAAAACACCAGAAAAAAAGTGGGGCAAACATGCAGTCAGATTCCACTTTCCTACACTGAGGTCATCCAAAAGCAAAGTCACTATGAGTTTTTGGGTGTTTGGGTTTTTGACTGTCTTCAGTTTCCTTGATGCACACATGTTTCTCAATTCTTGGAATGTGAGATGGTCATACTTAGTTGGCAAGGAGTCACTGACTTCAGGCCTTGAAGTCATGCTAGTGTGGTGTGGTGTATGCACCTACCTACTCTAGTGGGAACTGAGACTCTCTTGAGTTGGAGAAAGGGTGTGCTAGACCCTTGACTTACCCAACTCTAAGTTCATTAGAACTTACCTTATTCTAGACTTGATTTATATGTACCTAAGTACCTTTAGTGGTTTTCAGTTAGTCACTCACTGAGATTATCTGGTAAAACAATAGCAAGCTTGACTCCCAACCGCTGCACACCAATGTGAGAAGTTGGCCTGGTATATGCTGTTCACTAATTAAAGTGGGCACCTTGCACCAGTCCAAACGACCCTTATTGATGATTAGGTTAAAGACAATCTTTATAGAAAGCTATCCTAGTGGTAGCTGTGGAGAGCAGCCTTCAGGCTAAGTCTTAAAGGAATGTAAAGCAGCTTGTTTTACCAGTATATAACCTCTTGAATGACCAAATGAAAGGAGAACCACACAAGGTATATATAAAATATATGTATTTATTACTAAACACTCTCTACTAACCTCTTTATGAGATTAGAGAACAAGGCACACAATATTACAGTACTAAAACAACAGTAAATGGCACAATACACAGTGGGCTCCAGGTGGAGACCAAACTATATATTAAGAAAGTGGTATAACAACCACGGCTTGACTACACACAGTGCCCAGAGCACGTAGAATCGCTGGGACCCCAAGGAACCACCCAAGGTAGTGACACAGGGGACCCACGGAGGACGGGTGCAGTGTGGGAACACAGACGCGAGCTCCGTACAACTCTATGGGAAAGTCGCGGTTGGAAATTTAGAGTTTAAGGACACTTCGGAGGGGACTTCAAGCAAACCCAGCTAAGCATAGAAGGTTCTAAGGCCAGCACCCTTGTGAGTACCGAGGTACCCGTGTTACCTAGCCCAGGGAAGCCGGGTGCATAGGGGTCAAGTGGTGTCGGAAACCCTCGTCGTTTTCAATGGCGTGATGCGAAGAAGTACTGCTGCCGTGGAGAAGAAAAGTGTCCGGTGTGACCCAAGCCTGGATCAGAGACGAGAAGAACCTGAAAGCAGAGGGGACAAAGTCTGGGTCACTTCACGTGACCAGGAGTGGAGCAATCGAATGCCCACCGATGTCGGATGCTTCAGGTGCGAAGAGGTAAAGCTTGACTCGGCAGCCACGGGGACCAGGAGATGTCGACGACAACCAGATTCTGCAGGCAAGCTGTACCACGAAGGATGTCGAGTGCTGAGGGGTCAGTTTCCGGATTGGAGACCAACAAGCCTTGGCAACTGCAACCCATGCGGTCAGAGAAAGGATGCTTCTGTGGGGACCAGCAAGGTCCTGGGGACTCTCCAAGCTATGGAGAGTCAGGGCACGTCTGGAGCAACCAGGGAAGCCCACTGAAAGTTAAAGTTGCCTTCTCAGGGACCCACAGGTCAACGGACCAGAGATCGCGAAGGGACCTCAAGAGAATCACACAATAAATACCAGCCCACGGAACACTTGTGGAGTGTAGGCCAGTAATCTTCAGTGGAAACACTGCTCCGGGCTTGGACTACAAGTAGCCCAAAGCACAGCCTCAGGGATTGCCTAGAAGCATATGCTGCTGCAAATGTGCCCGGTGTCCAGGGGTTCGGGTTGCATGGTCCCCACGAGGGCTGTGGGTCTCAGGTTTGCTGAGAGCACTAGTTGGCCTCAGGGAAGCTTGGGCACCCACGTCCTGTGTTGCAAAATCTTCGGAGTCCGTCGGGAGCTTCGTAGATGCAAACCGGTCAGATGCATTGAGGTGCCTGCCTTGCAGGGGAGTAACTCCTTTACTCCAATGGAGATTCTTCAGTCGTCCAGCAAAGCGTAGATTGTCGAAGGTTACTTGGTTTCTGTAGCAGAGTTTAGTCCAGGTGATATCTAAAGTCCTGTAGTCAGGGTTCCTACTTTATACCCAAGGAAGGGGTGGGACAAACTCTGGGGACCCACCTATGGGAGGGTCAGGACAGAGCGGTGGCTACATCCATGTCCTTTGTCCAGTTTCACACCAGAGCAGGGGTGGATAGCCCCTGCAACCCATTTGAGCTGGACTATGCACGAGGACACCAAATGTGCCCCCAGTGCAGACATCAAAGTACTCTGAGAGTGCACCCACCCAGCCCCAATACACTAAAGCCTGTCTGGGAGGTGGTCACACCTCCCTGTGACAGGAAACCTATTGTCCAGCCTCCCCTGCTGGAGTTTCGTCCAGCAGCAGGAGGGCAGACTCGTGTCTGTGGCTGGCAGCATCCATTTTGTGATGCCAGGGCTCTGTGAAGCTGGTACCGGGTGTACCGGTGCTGTCATATTTCTCCCTCTAGGAGGGGGGAATCATACCTCCCACACCAGTTACTGGTGTGGAGGTATGATTCCAAGGTGTTTGACACCAAACACGAGATAAATCCTTGCAGCCGTTTTAAAGTTAGCATTTACTGCGAGGTTATAATGCACTTAAGAGTATATGGTTGGCAGCATCACAAACAACCCCGGAATAGTGGTTCCGAAGGCTGCAGAGGGGCTCTGATCATGCATGGGCACCCTCTCACATAAAACCCAGCTCCCTGCCTTCAGGATTGATAAGGCCTGCCATAGGGGTGACTGATAGGCTTATATGTGCAGTGATTAGGATAGATATAGTGAACCTATATCTAAGTAAGGGGTGCATGCACCACCTTACACAGGCTGCAGTAGCAGACCTGTGGTGTCATTTTGAATGGCCTCTCAGGGGTGGCATAATACATGCTGCAGTCCCTGGGAGGCCTCTGGGGTACCTATGCCCTGGGTACATAGTATACCATATACTAGGGACTAATAAGGGTACCCCAGAATCCAATCTGGAGTGTACCTAAAGTACATGCAATCAATTTAGAGGAGAAAGCAGATAGACTTGGGTCCTGAATAGCAGGATCCCAGTCAGACTAAGTCGAAAACAGTGAAACATCAGCAAAAAGTGGGGGTAACTATAAGAAGCAGATCCTACTCTCCTACAGTGGTGGTATTGGTGGTGGTATTGGCGGTGGTGGTATTGCTGGTGGTGTTGGTATTGGTGGTGGCGGTGGTAATGGTGGTGGTGGTATTGGTGGTGGTATTGGTGGTGATGGTAATAGTGGTAGTGGTATTGGTGGTGGTAGTGGTGGTGGTGGTGGTATTGGTGGGGGTGATATTGGTGTTAGTGGTGGTATTGGTGGTTTTGATATTGGTGGTGGTATTGGTGGTGTTGGTATTAGTGGTGGTATTGGTGGTGGTATTGGTGATGGTGGTGGTATTGGTGGTGGTATTGGTGGTGGTATTGGTGATGGTGGTGGTGGTATTGGATTGATGGTGGTAGTATTGATGGTGGTGGTATTGGTGGTGGTGGTATTAGTTGTGGTGGTGGTATTGGTGGTATTGGTGGTGGTGGTATTGGTGGTGGTGGTATTGGTGATGGTGGTGGTATTGGTGGTGGTGGCTCTACTAATGGTATTGGTATTGGTAGTGGTGGTATTGGTGGTGGTGGTATTAGTATTGGTGGTATTGGTGGTGGTGGTATTGGTGGTGGTGGTATTGTCGGTGGTAGTGGTGGTATTTGTGGTGGTATTGGTGGTGGTGGTGGTATTGGCGGTATTAGTATAGGTAGTATTGGTGGTGGTATTTAATTGGTGGTGGTGGTATTGGTGGTGGTGGTATTGGTGGTATTGGTGGTGGTATTGGTGGTGTTGGTATTGGTGATGGTTGTATTGGTGGTGGTGGTATTGGTGATGGTATTGGTGGTGGTGGTATTGGTGGTGGTGTTGGTGGTGGTGGTATTGGTGGTGGTGGTGGTGGTGTTGGTGTTGGTATTGGTGGTGGTGATGTTGGTGGTGGTATTGGTGGTGGTGGTATTGGTGGTGGTATTGGTGGTGGTATTGGTGGTGGTGTTACTGGTGGTGGTGGTATTGTTGGTAGTATTGGGGGGGTGGTATTGGTGGTGGTGGTATTGGTGGTGGTGTTGGTTTTGGTGGTGGTACTGGTGGTGGTATTGGTGGTGGCGGTGGTATTAGTGGTGGTAGTGTTGGTGGTATTGGTGGTGGTGGTATTGGGGGGGGTGATATTGGTGGTGGTGGTATTGGTGGAGGTATTGGTGGTGGTGGTAATGGTGGTGGTATTGGTGATGGTTGTGGTATTGGTGGTGGTGGTGGTATTGGTGGTGGTATTGGTGGTGGTGGTATTAGTGGTGGTGGTGGTATTGGTGGTGGTATTAGTGGTATTGGTGATGGTGGTATTGGTGGTGGTATTGTAGTGTAGTTCCTATTTCCCTAATAGGCTCTGCGCATTGGAATAATATAACCTATAGGTTTGACATAGGACTAAGGTCGGTATGTCCCTATCGATTATATTAAACTTAATTACCTGTGCCAGCTAGCTCAGAGGCCACTAGAAACTTCTTGAAGACAAGAAGGGAATAGTTTCTGGCAACCACATAACATAAAACCCTGATCCCTCAGGATCGTGGAAACAATATACTACTTTTCATTCAGTCACTCATCTCAGAGAAGTACATAGAAGAAACAGTCGGGTGTGTTTACAATAAAATTTATTGCACAGTTGTTGTTTTAGTACTGGTTATATGTGCTGCGACAACTGTTGGACAGTAGCAGAGAAATATGGCCAGCAGTGCAGTTAAATAAAAATGCATGGTACAGTTTTACCATTGTGCAATAGTAATGAACACATACATGAAATGCAGAATGCATTAAGATAAAGCCTATACCCCTATGATGCCTAACTAGATGTACCTAAGTGTACCTAGCATGTGTGTAGGTCTTAGAGAGCCAAGAATCCCCTAGGATTTAGTCTAACCCCATTACCTTAGTGGGACTTCACCCTGGTGTTGAGCTGGACACCCCAGGATGGGTGGATGGACCTCTGCCAGCTGGAGCTGTGGCATGATGCAAGTTGCAGTGTCTCACGTCAGAGTGTCGGCATGGAAAGTCTCGGTCCTCTCTAGTTTGCTTGGGCAAAGGGAGGTATATTTATACCTGATAGATGCCGTGGAATGTTAGTATTGACGTACAGTCGGTCAGAGGAAGACGTCAGGAATGAACCCTTAGGAAATAGTGGTTCATGCATATTTAATGAGTTCTTTGAGAAATCAATAATCCTGTGCTAGGGAAAATCCCAAGAGCGAAGGGTCTTTGTCTAAGAACTCGTTGTGACATAGGTTAGTCACTTTTGGACATGGATGTGACGTATTTAGAATGGACCGTCTTCTGCACCCAGAGCACACGTCAGATAAGGGACAGACTCTGTTGCTCGTTATTTGTAAAGGGAGGGCCAATGTAGGTGAAAGGTCCTGCCTGTCTCTGTGGCACGAAGGATTTGAGCCTCTGAAACAGCGCACCTATGTTAGGGCCTCAATCCAGCACATAACACCCACTCCTATCTATGGACAATCGTGAATAACCCATTAAAAGCAAACTACGTGACTAAAATAGGCATTAGCATATGATTGGCAGGTAGTTGCATGAGAGTGTTGTTTATGAGCTGAAAAAATAGCAGCTGTTAAAATATGTAAAATTACTATAGACTCTGTGGAGACAGGAAAAATCTATAGTGTCATTAAAAAATACTCTCTTAGAGTCAGTAGTTACTTATAAAAGTTCCTGTTTATAAAATTGAAAACTTTTACAAGCTGTTCAGAAGACCATGCTTTTTTTAGAAGAGAAAAACAAAGAAAGAGAAAGGTCATTTTAGAGGGAATGCTCCAAGCACTCGGTCAGAGTTGAAACAATAAGAGAAAAAATGTGTTTCAGTACATGTTTTAGCAAAATGAGAGATAACAAGTGGCTGAGAGACATAACATTTCTGTTGATAGTTACTGCAGGGGACGGACCTTTGTAATACCTCGCAGAATCAGAGCACAGAATGAGCAGTGCTGCCAGTTGCTGGTTCTGAGGCAGCCGGTGCTGTAATCGATACCTTGGATTTGCAAGGAATGCTTGGGTTTGATGGGAATACGCTTGGGACACAGCCAAGCATGGGACTTCAGCAGTTCCAACCTGGTGGTAAATGCCGCTGGCGTTTCCTTTGGAAGTATCAGACAGATGATGACCACGCATTCTTCACTGCAAAAAACAGGCATCAGAGAACAGGTATGTTGCAGTTGCAGTCTTTTCAGACTGGTCTTTTAAATATTAGAAACCATGAAAAGCATGGTTCCTGTTTGCAAGGTATTCCCAAGGTGCATCACACTGCTTGTGTGTGAAAGATAAAATTTATCAAAAAGGAAAGAGGGGCAGTCTGTATTTAAGAGTGCTATTTTGCAAAAAAGAAAAAATATTTCTTTAGCTGATGTGAAAATGAAAAATAAAAGTGCTGCACAAGCATGGTTTTCAGATTGCTCAAAGCATTTGAACTTTATAAAGGAAACTTTTGTTTCACTACTGTCAGTGTTGGGGCTTCTAGCCAAAAAGGGCTCAACTTCCCTACCTCTGGATGTTATCTGTACATAACGTAGGTCTGGCTTATGTATACTGAGTCCCTTGGTGATGTTCAGGAATCATTTTTGTGACAGGTATTTGTGTCAAAAGGCCAAACCACCCATACTTTCCTAACTGGGTATGTCCTGTTGTTTTGTAAATGGCATCTAATGTTGCCCCTGCTGACGTATTTCAACTATTCCACCCCTGTGCGATGGTGTTCGGTGGTGTTTGGCAACGTTCCTACTGGTGTTTAAACAACCACATTTCTAGATGCATTACAATTGTGTAGGAGTTGATAACCTTAATGAAGGTAACAGGTATAAAGAGTCACAATAAGAATAAATCTCTAACATTTCATGATCTGAAAATGTAGCAATTATTCCTAAAACAGACAGCATATTATTCACTGTATCAGTAACCCAATTTTCAGAAAAATGTACTGCAGGTAATGACATCACTGAATGAATGATAAAATGAATGAAAGTTCAAAATACATTAATCAGAATTAAAAACCGGATGATTAAATACATCATTTAGAATACAAAGGCTTGTTCAGGCCGAATACATTTATAAGTCTCTTTTGCATTTGAATTTAAAATGGATGTGGCTTCAGATTTATGTTGATCCTGTGTTGTAGAAAGTGTCCACTAAAAGTCATACTAAAAGCTAGCTCTAAGCAAAGCTAGAACAGAAAAAGATGAACCCAGAAATACTCCATAGTTCTACCCATGGTGAAGCCAGGTCTGTATCTTTTTGGAAAAAGAAAAGGTTCAAAAGATTGTACTTGCATGTTCGTTGTTTGTTTTTTTTTGGCTGGCTGCGCCTCCTGTTCACGTGGAGCCATGGAAAACGTATCACAGTTAATGAAATAGCCAGTAGCTGTATGATCAATTGTTGAAATTGCATCGTGTTTAGTTGAAGTTATTTCTGCTGTTTTTGTTGAAAAACGTTTGAAATGTTGAAATTAATAGTTGATGTCTGCTGAAAAACTTTCAGATGGTGAAGTTAATATTTTATGTTTTTGTTGAAAAACATTGAAGCATGTATTAGTTGTTGCTTTTGTTGAAAAACGTTGATGCATTTATTATTTGATGCTTTTGTTGAAAAACGTTGAAGCATTTATTATTTGATGTTTTCGTTGAAAAACGTTGAAGCATTTATTATTTGATGTTTTTGTTGAAAAACGTTGAAGCTTTTATTATTTGATGTTTTTGTTGAAAAACGTTGAAGCTTTTATTATTTGATGTTTTCCTTGAAAAACGTTGGTGTACACATTTGTTTTTGGCCAAATTGCAACTTGAGTGTTGTCTTGACTTTTATTTTGAATTTGAAATGTTGGTTCAAGGAGAACTAGTTCCATTGCATAGTTGCATAGTCCCCCACTCCATGGATTTGATTACTCAAACGTGATGAGCTTTTCAGTTTGAAGTTCTTGAATAGTAGTGAGAGGGACGTCTACTACTGTGGAGTTCACGAGGCCTACTGCTCAGTATTGGCCACATAGTGTTGTTTGATTCTTTCATTTGAAATGAATCTGTTTTCCGTTTTCATGACAAGATGCGGCAAAAGCACAGTTCTTGTTCCTTTCACTTCAAGGACTGGCACATGTATTTCTGTATGAGGGGCCATATTCCTTTGTGTCCGCGATCTTTATCTCTCTATGCCCAGATCCCTGACTTTTGGGATTCAGACAGGTCTTGCCGTGATTACCTCGACTTCCCAGTGGCGGCCTGTTTCACTTTGACAGAATCTTTGTTTGTTTCTTTGTTTCCTTAAGTTCCTGTAAAACAGCCAAACGATCATAGATACAGAATGGTTTTCATCCGCCACTGTGCCTTCACATTTATGATCAGGTTCCCACATTCGTAAATGGAGTCAGACCTCCTAGAGAGCTTCTTGGCTGGGTGTGTATTGCCCCCTGAATCCATATAAGTGTTTGACCTCACTAGCGCCCCGCCTAATACCCTAGCTGTTAAGGATTGCTCTATGCCCCAGTCCTTCCTCTCCTCTACCTAAATTCCCTCAGGATGGCGTTGGAGAGGAGTACCGCAATATTACGTCCATCCCTTCCATGGCCTCTTTGTCAGCCCGAGAGCTAAGCGTGGAGCCACAGTCAGGATGTAACGTTGATTGCGTATCTCCTGTTATGGACTCGCAAATCTTTTTATAACAGTTTTGAGCGTCAGCCGAGCGCTAAGGCCATACCTATAGGAAACTTGAGCACGGATCCACTGCCACCAAGATATATTTTTAAGCCACCTCAAAATTTGAGGGGCCACAGTGGTCCTGTTACATGACACGATCAAGTGGACAGTCTGATGCTGTCTAGCAATGGGACCTGCGCGGGTCTTGTGATGGTGTAGCCTGGCATTTGTTTGCAGATTTTGCAGTTCAAGACAAAGCCAATAGTCTGACTTCTGAACCCTGGCCACCAATAGCACTGTTTGCAATGAAGAAATAGTAGCTATTACCCCTGAATGTGCGGAGCCCAAGCCCTTGTGTGCTTTAAATGATTAATTCCTGCCTACTATCCATATTTGGAAATACTCTATCCCCCACTCCAGGAATCTGAGCATATGGAATGTTGTTTGCACCTAACTTGTAGGAGTATATAAGTGGAAATTTCTTAGGCACTGCTGTGCTGCCTTTGCGTGAAGCAATTACAGCCACCATATTCTAACCGTCTATTCTCGTTGTTGAACGAGTGTGCGCAGCTACGGAAGCTATGTGAACAGCCCCCTGTGTGGCTTCTACAGCCAATGAATTCCCTGCAACGTGCACGCCATCACGTTGATGACTCAGTGTGTTAATCACGTGAGTTTTTGTTTGGTAGGTCGTATTTTTCAACTCCACTACCTGTTCCCATAATTTTTGTGTTTAATTATGCCACCTTTTTCATCTTTAAACCCATTTTGTTCCCAATGGTGTAAATATTTATTACATGATTGCACACAGTAAAAGGAATCGCACACTATAAGTGTGGGGAATTCGCGATCCGTGTTTACAAGTGCAAGTATCAGGGCTTTTAAAGCTGCCAACCGAGCCGTGCTATTACCTAGAGGTAGTTTTTTGGTGCATTGAGGACGGAACTTGCCATCCAGCATCTGTTCTTTAACAAAGGCGGCCGGTGGGGCAGACCCATCAGTGTAAATTTTAAAAAATTCATACTGGTCTAGAGGCAAGATTTCATTTGGTAGATGATGTTCTTTCTCATATTGCAGGAATGCCTGTGTTTTTAAACTTGGATCAAATCTGGATTCAAAGTCTGATGCAGCAAAAGAATTAGCCCTTTGTATCCATTCTGGATGTAAGGCTTTGGCATTAGGAATGCTAGCCCCGGTACTGGGGTGACGACAATAATGCATCATCCCATGAGCCAGTGCTCTTTCTTTTGCTACAGCAGTCTGAATGGTTGTCAGAATTTTTTCCTGTTGAATTAAAACTCATTTCTGTGTTTGTGTACAGATGAGATTTGTATGCGATTGGTACAGTTTCACCTTCATTAAAGGTTTAATAAGTGTACCTGCATTGACCATAAATGATACTGAGTACCAAGTGGTGCAAGTTTACACGTGTGTGTATGTGTTTGGAAGCAATAATATCTTCCTGGAGTGAACAAAGAATATTGGTGTGTTCTTGTGTCCAGTGTTTGACTGAAAAGTCAGGTTTGAAAAAGGTCGTAGAAAGGTTTTACTCTCTCTGCGAAATCAAAAATGTATGTTCTGCCAAAATCTAGGAATCCCAGTACTGATTGGAAGTTGTTTTAATGTCTTTGGAGGCTGGAGCAGCGCACACTTTTCTAAAAAGTTAGCTGCCAGGCTTTTCCCTTCACTTGAAAACTAGTATCCCAAAAATAGGACACAGAGGTGGGCAATTTTTGATTTCTCAAAATTAAATTTGTAGCCCCCAGAGGCGAATCCCATAATAATGGTGCTCAGCCTGGTCAAGTGTTCCCCAATAGGTCGTCCGTTAGATAAATATCATCCAAATAGGACAACGCTTCTTCATCAAAGTGCTTTAGCCATTCAGTAACTCTTTCAGAAAATACCCCTGAGCTGTTCTCATACCCACGGGGGAGATGACAAAAAATTGTCGCTGGGACTCTAATATACTAAATGCTGTTAGGTACCTGTTTTCAGGTGCTATAGTTTGACAGAAAAATCCATTTGAGACAACAAGTGTCGTTTTGTATTTTTTCCTGTATAATGTTATTCATTAATGCGGCACTATCTGCATGTTGGACAGCATATGTCTTTGTGCAAGTGTTCAAGTGTCTGTAAATGAAAACTAGACGAAATGTATTATCATGCTTTGATAAGTGAAACAAGGGATTGTTCTTTTGTGAAGTGCATTTTTCAATGATCTCCTGGTATTCAAGATGATCTAAGATCTCCCTGACCTGTGTTTTTAGCTTCTTGCTTAATACGATATTGTCTTTGAGCATGTGGTGAAACTATTAATGGGATCACATGGTGGGTTGAGGCATCATCCCATCCAGCGTGATTTTTATACAATGCTGGAGCTTGGGCTACTGCCCACTCCCGTGCATATGTATGTTTAAGGTGAACTGGAACATGGTTGGAAAATGCAGGAAAAATATACTTCTCCCTTTGGGCGCTCCCTGACGAATGCTGGCGGCTAATCTTGTTCTGCTAACAGTATGTCAAAACCAGACAATAGGTTCTTCGCAAAGAGACCTTTTACTTTCCTGTGTTTGTCCTCCTCCATGCGGAGTGTTATTTCATATAACTTGTGTGGGACGCTCACCCTTTTGTCTGGTGTTTCCACCGTGATGTAATCATTGAATTTTGCTGTCCAGAAATTCCTTCAGGTTCTGGCGAGCTATTGTTACTTTTGCCGCTCTGTCTAGCATTGTCTGAGCCCATTCCCCGTTCAGAAGTTGAGTCCTTAGGATTCTGTGCATGTCTAACTTTGAGACCTGCAACTTTCTTCTTTTTAAATTGAGGTTTGGATTGTGGCTTGTCTTCTGTTTTAGAAGAGTCCTGAGCGTGCTTGTCCCTGGACTGCTTGCGCTCTTCTTTGTGTGCTGACTTTCCTTCTCTCCCTGTGTTGTTTGTCGAGAGGAATGTGTATCAGTATCCTGATACCTGTCAGGTTTCCTAATATTATCCCTATTCCTAAGGTTATACCTCTTTGCAGAGGGCTCCTGTTGAGGAGACCTACCTCGGGACTGAGAATCTTTTCTGAAATGTTTTGTTTTTATTATTATCCCACTTCTTTTTAGAAGAAGTAGGTGTCTGCTTAGAATTGTCCTTCTCAGGACTGCCCATTAGCTGTGGTTTTAAAAGCTTTCCCACCCAAACTGTCCCTTCCCAGTTCTGCATATGCAGTTTCAATTATTTTGGGAAGTTCTTGTGGTTGGTCTATAAGACTGACCTCTCTTAGGTGTTTGGCGGATCGCCACTGAAGCTGCTTCCCCTTTAATGTTAGCTAGTATTATTTTTGATACTTGGTCGTAGTTACCTAGTAATTTCATACCTAAGGTCAGAGCTGATTCAGCTCCATACTTGTTCTGTATCTGTCGTAAGACATCTGGAATTACAGCTAAGGAAGGAATACCATGAGTCCTGGTATATATGGCAGCAAAGACTGTACCCCAAGTGGTGTAGTCCTCTAACTGTGGTGTGATCCCCATGGGCAAGCAGAGTGTTAGCATTATATGCTTTCAAAAGGTGTGGTAGTTGGAAATACTGCTTCTAACTGGGTAATTTTCTGAGCTACCCAGAAAGGAACCTGTTCACATTTTGTGGGCAGTTTGCCCATTACTGTGTGTAATGTTTGTGGAGTGATTTTAGTAGCAGTGCTCTGTGTTGGAGCTGTGTTATTTGTAGCTACTGTGGGCTGGACACCAAGTGTCCTCATGACGAGTTGCGTTATGGCTCTATAAGAGTTTTACCAACTCTTTGTGTTGTAGGAGCAGTGCATCTTGTGGCATTATGTCAATGTCAGGATGTGGTGTGTAGCCAGTTAATGTCGGCCTTGTAGCTCCTGGTCTACCTAGTGGACCGAACCTGTTTTTTTTAATTTATTGTAGGGCGCCATTAAACCAGAAATTGTGGTCCTGGTCAGTGTGCGGAATCTTAATCTCCTCAAACGGAGTGTAAACCACTGGGACTTTTTCATGTATGTAAGAATGAAAAGTCTGAGTTGTTGCATTTACTGCTGGGAATGTAACCCAAGAATAGAACACATCTGTTTGATAATCTTTGTGTGCCTCTATTAATATCACTGTACCCTCTCGGTCTGTTAAACCATGTCTGAGGGGTTTTTGTGTGAGTGAATGCCTGATTTTGGGTGCAAAATGTATTGCATTTGCTTCCTCTTCGTCGTTTGAGACCTGTGTCCCAGTGACAGGAGCAGCTGCCTCGACAGACATTGTGTTGTGAAAACAAAATGTCCTAAAAAAAAAGGTTTTAAGATAAGGTTTTAAAAGGCACAATTGTTCGGGAACTTTTTCCTTCAATTCTTGATTAACCTACAGCCAATACATAGGAAGATTGCCTACTCAGCTGTGGCGGAATTTTGTGCCTACCCACTCCAGACGTCTCTTGCATTTTGTGAGTAGGGGTCTCTGAGAATAAGCATGACTGAACTACTCAGATTCTACTGTTAAATAAGTGCCAAATTCACGTTTGGGCGTCATGTAGTGTAGTTCCTATTTCCCTAATAGGCTCTGCGCATTGGAATAATATAACCTATAGGTTTGACATAGGACTAAGGTCGGTATGTCCCTATCGATTATATTAAGCTTAATTACCTGTGCCAGCTAGCTCAGAGGCCACTAGAAACTTCTTGAAGACAAGAAGGGAATAGTTTATGGCAACCACATAACATAAAACCCTGATCCCTCAGGATCGTGGAAACAATATACTACTTTTCATTCAGTCACTCATCTCAGAGAAGTACATAGAAGAAACAGTCGGGTGTGTTTACAATAAAATGTATTGCACAGTTGTTGTTCTAGTACTGGTTATATGTGCTGCAACAACTGTTGGACAGTAGCAGAGAAATATGGCCAGCAGTGTAGTTAAATAAAAATGCATGGTACAGTTTTACCATTGTGCAATAGTAATGAACACATACATGAAATGCAGAATGCATTAAGATAAAGCCTATACCCCTATGATGCCTAACTAGATGTACCTAAGTGTACCTAGCATGTGTGTAGGTCTTAGAGAGCCAAGAATCCCCCTAGGATTTAGTCTAACCCCATTACCTTAGTGGGACTTCATCCTGGTGTTGAGCTGGACACCCCAGGATGGGTGGATGGACCTCTGCCAGCTGGAGCTGTGGCATGATGCAAGTTGCAGCGTCTCACGTCAGAGTGTCGGCATGGAAAGTCTCGGTCCTCTCTAGTTTGCTTGGGCAAAGGGAGGTATATTTATACCTGATAGATGCCGTGGAATGTTAGTATTGACGTACAGTCGGTCAGAGGAAGACGTCAGGAATGAACCCTTAGGAAATAGTGGTTCATGCATATTTAATGAGTTCTTTGAGAAATCAATAATCCTGTGCTAGAGAAAATCCCAAGAGCGAAGGGTCTTTGTCTAAGAACTCGTTGTGACATAGGTTAGTCACTTTTGGACATGGATATGACGTATTTAGAATGGACCGTCTTCTGCACCCAGAGCACACGTCAGATAAGGGACAGACTCTGTTGCTCGTTATTTGTAAAGGGAGGGCCAATGTAGGTGAAAGGTCCTGCCTGTCTCTGTGGCATGAAGGATTTGAGCCTCTGAAACAGCGCACCTATGTTAGGGCCTCAATCCAGCACATAACAGTATTGGTATTTGCGGTGGTATTGGTGGTGGTGGTATTGGTGGTGGTGGTATTGGTGGTGGTGGTATTGGTGGTGGTATTGGTGGTGGTGGTATGGGTGGTGGTGGTATTGGTGGTGATGGTGGTATTGGTGGTCGTGGTGGTATTGGTGATGGTGGTGGTATTGGTGGTGGCGGTATTGGTGGTGGTATTCGTGGTGGTGGTGGTATTGGTGGTGGTGGTATTGGTGGTGGTATTGATGGTGGGTGTGGTATTGGTGGTGGTATTGTTGGTGTTGGTGGCAGTAGTGGTATTGGTGGTGTTGATAGTGGTATTGGTGGTGGTGGTGGTATTGATGGTGGTGGTGGTAGTATTGGTGGTGGTGGTGGTATTGGTTGTGGTGGTATTGGTGGTAGTGGTATTGGTTAGGTGGTATTGGTGGTAGTGGTATTGGTGGTGGTGGTATTGGTGGTGGTGATGGTATTGGTGTTGGTGGTATTGGTGGTGGTGGTGGTATTGGTGGTGGTGGAGGTGATAGTGGTATTGGTGGTGGTATTATTGGTGGTGGTGGTATTTGTGGTGGTGGTGGTTTTAGTGGTGATGGTATTGGTGGTGGTGGAGGTGGTGGTATTGATGGTGGTGGTGGTATTGGTGGTATTGGTGGTGGTGGTATTGGTGGTTGTGGTGGTATTGGTGGTGGTAGTGGTGTTGATGGTGGTGGTGATATTGGCGGTGGTGGTATTGGTGGTGGTATTGGCGGTGGTGTGGTATTGGTGGTGGTATTGGTAATGGTGGTATTGGTGGTGGTGGTATTGGTGGAGGTGGTGGTATTGGTGGTGGGGGTATTGGTGGTGGTGGCATTGGTGGTACTGGTGGTGGTGATGTTGTTAATAAAACAGACTTTTGAAAACAACCCGTCAGGTGGCTTTAGTACAGATGACATGTAACACAGATGTGCTGTTGTCAGCTTCAGCCCATTAGCACAGGATTATGTGCTACCTGGAATTCACATGACTTAATTCGCTAATCATTTCTAAAGCCATTTTACTTGGGGGCTTGAAACAGACACGAGATAATGCCAGGTTAAAATGATTGAAAGCAGGCGCCCGTGTAACGGGGGCGGCCGTGCTGCTTAAAAAAACACAAGCGGTTTCAGCTGAGGCAGCGCATGTCCGGCCTGCAGTAAGAGAAACTCAATAAAGTAAATAGTGCTTACAGACTAAATAACAGGTTCGTGTAACAACTGTAGTAAAAGGGCCAGTCGCCATGGGAGGGTACAAATGAAGACAAGGTCATACTAAGGAGGGACTAACAAGCCTGTTAACGAATTACGAAGGCAGCATTTACGAAAGACAATGACACAAGCCAATTAAAAATATGGGAGGAGATTGGGCGCAGGTTCTCTCCCATACTCTACTACAGCAGTCTCGCAGAGCGAGCAGTGTATGCGCGCTGCCGCTAGGCTCGACCTAAAAATGTCCGCCTCCGAGGAGAAGACTTGGAGAGTGGTTTGCGTTTTAGATGAGCGGGACTATCTTTGTCATCAATTAAGCGGTCCACGTGTGTAGTGTCAATGCGATAGTGTTGGGAGGAGTTGATGGGGAGAATAAGGTAGGAGAGAAAATACTTATGGGCCCTGAGGGGAGTGGATAAGCCAACAATTATGGAACCATCATTACCTCAATGCCAAGGGAGAATTGTATGACTGTCCTGAACAAAGTAAGTTACATCACATGAAGTAAATCAATAGTTTATGAAAGGTACGCATATTGGACAGTGAAGGTACGGTGGTTTCTCATAAGGGCAAAAGGAAAAATCAAAAATTGTGCAACCATCACATCATTGATCATTAGCCAGATGTATAACTGTCCTCTACAAGGTAAATTACATCACATGACATAAATCAGGATAGAAAGCAAATGTGGGTTGGATACTTAACAGAAGTGGTACAGAAATATGAGTTATATCAAACAGAGAGGTGTGTACAATGCCCGAGAGGCAACAGACCCGCAAGAAGTGGTCCTATTTCCTTGCATCATGATACAATTGATGATTGATTCCTTCATATATTACAGCCTATGAAGTACAATGTATCAGGCTCAGTTCCTGGATTCAGCTATTCCCTGATTAAAAGAGGCACTGCCATTCCTCCACAGCGTTCAAGCCTTTTTCAGTTGAATTGCATTTCTCTACCCATTTGCACTCTAATCTCTGGAGGATGGAGGAAAGGTCGCCTCCTCTGTCTGGCATGTGTGCAACATCAATAACTTGCCACCTGATATCGTTTTCGGAGTCATTTCGTTCTAGAAAGTGGACTACTTAAGGGTCAATGGGTCTCAACATTTAGATTCTGCTGCGATGCGGTCCAATACTCTCCTTCACCTGATGCGAGGTTTGCCCTGCATAGATCAATTGGCAAGGATACCAGATACAGTGTACTACGTTGATCAAGTCACAATTAATACGGGATCTCTGCTCAAACTGTATTGTATCATGGACAAATCGGTTTGTGTCACATGTGAATCGGCACACTAAGCAGATCCCACATCAATAGTGGCCTTGCACTGGAGCAAGGTCCCAACCACCTATCTGTGTGTTACTAGTTAATGTTTTTTTCCCTTTGCCGAATGGACATCATGATACTTAATGTTCTTCCCTCTCTTGTATGCACAAAGTGGTAATTTAAACTATGCATCAATATTCCAATGCTTTTTCGTGGACTCAACTATCTCATTAGTATGTGGATAGAGTGTAGTCACACACAAGTTCCTCTGAAGATATTTTAGTTCTGGGATGTAAAGGTCCTTCCTGGGGCAAAACCAAGCTCTCTTTATGGTGGTCCTAACTACTCTTCATGGGTAACCCCTATCTAGCAGTTTCATCTGGCTTCCCTAAAAATAAGAGAGAAGAGATCTGACAAGAAGTCCGACAAGGAGAATGACGGAGTGGTCCGTGAAGAGGATGACCGAGGAAATGTCCAAGAAGAAGACCAAGGAGAGGTCCGGGACGAGGACCCGGAGGAGGTCAGAAGAGAAGTATGGCAATGTCACCGAAAGCCGGAAGTAATCGTACGACAGAAGGTCGCAACGACAGGTCCAGTCACCGAGCGAAGTGAAGACAGTGTCCTAGGGGTAGGACAAGAGCGGGAAGACACGTGTGGAGTGCACGCTACACGGAGAGGCCTGGTTAGAGCGGACAAGCAGGAGAGAAGACCAGACCCCGTCGCGAAGGAAGGAAAAGAGAAGATAGAAGTTGAGTGGCAAGACGCCATGGTGAAGAAGAAAAGCAAAGGAGAAGAGTAAAGAGGTGTGTGACAAGTCAACTCACACACCAGAAGGAAAACACCTGAAGGGAAAGGTGAATAGTGCATGAACATCGGAGCACCAGGCCTGGAACCGACATCAGGAACACGGGGAGTAAACATCTATCTACGACATCTACCTACGAGTCCCCAGATCTCCTGGTAACGGCAGAGGCGAGCAGGATGGACCATTGGTAACACCTACCTTTGGAATAGAACGGGAGACCGTGGATATCCAAGGGGCAAGGGCCTCAGGGACGCCGGTGGCAGCGGGTTCCGACACGAGAGATGGATCCACAACCGCTCGTTTGCAGGTTCCAGGGGGACGAAGGTCTCGTGATAAAGGGCAGGAGCCAACAACAACCCTTTGAGGCGGAGCGTGGGACACGAGAGGTGGCCCGTAACGATTCCTCCAACGTGGTTGGAATGACATGGCGGAAGTCCACCCAGTCCAGTGGAAGCCTGGCAGAAGAGGGCCTCCGGGTCATCCTGTGAGAAGGGATACCCACGAGAGAGGGGCATCCGATAGAGGGACGTCCTGCAACTGCATACCTATCTGCAGAGAGAATCACAACTACTCATATGGAGCGAATACCTGAACCAGGACTGTGTGGTGGAACACAGAACATACCTCATCCACCATCACTCCACATGTACCTTCGCTGCACGTGGAACAGAAGGAGAGAGACTGAGGAGTACCCGTCCACATTATTGAGTCCAAGAAAGACTAGGTCCACAGGGCACCCTGACATCGTGCCAAAAGAGAACTAGTGATCCCGCCTGCAAGGATTCCATTGTCGGCGGATGGCAAGCAGTTAAAGAGACTTCGTGGAAGTTTTGTTATTGTATTGTATTGTGTTTCAATCCTATTTCCTTCCCACAGGTTTGGACTCTGTTTTGACTTTAAAGAAAGTTTAGGAGGGATGTAGTGATCGCCTGATCACCGGTCTAGTGTTTGCATTGTGCCTCAACCACACTGTACACCCACCCCTCACAGGCGTCACCAGTCAGGTGACCCTGAGAATAAAAGGGGCAGAGCACACGTGCTCGTGGCCATTGCTACCCAGTAACCATTGGTGTCTGTGTCCATTATTACAATCTGCATGTGGGCCCAGGGCCCAGCATGAGACCATTACAGCATCTTTCCTTTGCCCTGACCATGATGACTTAGACAGCCACCAACCGAGTGTCCCCACCTCGTGTTCCCCTTATGTAGCACATGAGTGTTTAAAGCATAAAACACCTCGGAAGAGGAAGGAGGAGCAAGGAAACATGGCGGCTGGCTGAAGGGCTGGTCGGGAGCTACCCCCGAGGGAGAACTCGCACGGCTCAACTAAGGATTGCTCAACGTGTAAGGCTGTTCAGCACTCAATGACTCCCTCTCGCATCTAGGTTCCCGTAGAGTTCTTGGCCCACGTTCGAGTGGATGGTTAACTGGGAGAATCCACGCTGCTGCGCGGTAGCAGTACTGCTTCGGCGTGTCCGCGCTACCTGGAGCGCGTTCTCAGGGGGTTGCCGTGGCATTGGGGCTGCCGTGGGCAGAGTCAGCACCAGTTGTGGAGGCGACCAATGCAGATTGGACGCCGGTAGGAGGAAAGGTGCAAGAGATGAAGGAGGTTGCATGTGCAGATATGCCCTAATTGACGTTGAGTTTAGGACAGAAGGTAAGCCCTCCTCAGCTACTTGCCCCAGGCAAGATATGGTAGCAAAGGTAACAAAGGAAGCCGACAGACTTCAGGTGGGGGGTCAGAAGGAGGCTGTAAGCCGGTATGCTCTGAGGTCACATAACCCTGAATGGGTGGAAAACAGCGAGAGAGCTGGGTCTGGGAAGAAGAGCTCCCACTCATCGGCGAAGGTGACAATTAGGCATATAAAGCCCAGGGCCAATAAGCACCAAATTAAAGAATCTGCTAGAGCTGACTTAGCCCCGAAATACAAGGAAAAGCAGGACCAGATAGTGTCCAAACCCCCAAAAATTACTACCTCGCTGAAATCTTATTTTAAGGTCAGGGCGGATCTGTGCAAGGAGAAGGGGGGGAGAAGCAGTGAAGTCTTCAAGAGTCACACAAGGGAAAGCACAAGGAACTTAAGAGTCATGGAAGCAGGCGTGGAAGCAGGCAGTCAAGGCGTCATAATAGTGCACACGGAAGTCTCCACAGAAAATGCATTTGCATGTTTAGACACAGATGAGTCAAACACGGTGAGGGAGGGTGACTTGGTGGCAGCAGGAAATATCCCATGTACCCCCACAGTGGATGCAGAGCCAGGAAGCGAGAAGTCAAGGGAAGTAGACTCGGTTCAGGGGATGTTGGGTAAACTTGTCCAAGAGATTTAAGATTGTTTTCCAATCTCAGAGGCCAATCAAAAGGAGATTCAGGCTACGTGTACAAATCTGGAAGCAAAACTAGAAAATCTAGCACAATGTACACAGGTTCTAGAATCTGGATTTAAAGAACTACAGTCAGTTGTTCAAGAGAACAGCCAAGAAGTAGTACACCTGAAACAAAGAGAGAAACAATGTCAACATTTTGGGGGTTGAGGAAGGGCGGAGGAAACGGACATTAAATCTTTTGTGATCCAACTTCTGAGAAGTGTATTCCCACTGGAAGAGAGTTTTGCTAATCTTGAAGTAGAAATGCTGCGAGTGCATAGGGATCCATTTAAACTACTCCCAGGAAGAAAAAGCTCTCGCAAGATCTTGGTAAACTTCTTATCCTTTACTATAAAAGAGAGGCTTCTAAGTCTGGCCTTGAAAGAGAAATCACTCCAAGCGCTAGGAGTTACCTTCAAGATTAGATCTGACGTCTCTAGAGAAACTGCAGATAAGACCGGTGAACTGGGAAATAGAATGGGAAGTTTGAAAGGGCTTGGTGCAATAGTACAGCTCAGATTTCCGGCCACCTTGAAGGTGATGTGGCAGAATAAAATGTATAATTTCCACGATCCGGAAGAAGTAGGCAATTTTATAGGGCTAATGAATAGGGGGGCACTCGGGAAATACGAAATAGAGCAAGGAAGTAAAGCACTAACTCTCCCTTAGGGGGATAGCTCAAATAGGCTATGGAAAGGCCTAGCGGTAGGGTAGGGAGGGTTCCCGGGGGGAGCACTAGGGGTGGGAGCAATGGAAAAAAAACATAAAAAGTTAAGTCCTCTAATTGGCATAGTATGAGCACCATTTAGGAGTCGTTGTCTTAGAAAGAAGGAAGGAAATGGGGAGGAAAAAGTAAAAATTAAAAAAAATGAGCGCAGGGGTTGAGGGGTCACTGCCTTTAGAGATACTATGCTGGAATGTGAATGGGCTGAGGGTTAAAAAGAGAAGGTACTCTATCTTGAAATATTTAAAGCAGCATAGATCGCAAATACTTATGTTGCAGGAAACCCATCTGAGGAAACAAGAATGTAGAGATTTGTTTCTAAAACAAAAATGGGTGGAAGGTATAATGTTTACAGATCAATCATACTGTACCAAAGGTGTAGCTTTGATTTTTAATAACAAAGTCAGGAGTGGAGTTAGTCCGATATAAAGCTGATGATGGGGGGCGTTGGATTATAGCCAAAATAAATATTTATCAGAACTCATATACATTAGTGAACTACTACGGCCCGAATATTGACGACATCTGGCACTTGGATATTCTGTTTTCCACCTTAGTAGATTTTAAAGTGCCTGTCATTTTAGGAGGGGATTTCAACATTCTCTTAGATAACAATCTAGACAGATCCTCTGTAAGAATACAGATTAACTCCCCTAGAATGAGGACATATTTGGTTGATATGCTGGAAAACTACAATATGTGCGATGTTTTCCATAAAATAAAGGGGAACTGCAGGGACTATACTTTTCACAGCAAGAAAAACAGCCATTTTTCCAGATTGGATTATTTTTTCATGGATAGGAAGGAGGTAGAGAGAGTGGTAGGAATGGAACATCTCCCTATTCACCTCTCAGACCACGCAGCCCTGTCTTTAAAAATTGAATTGAGGGTCTCACGGGGCCTGGGAGATGTACAGTGAATAGAAGGATTTTACTCTCAGAGGGGTTAGTTGCTAAATTGGCACATGACTCAGATGCGTTTTCCCTGGAATTTGACATCAATGCCCTTGCATGTGGTGTGGGACGCCTACAAAGCTTGGTTAAGGGGGACACTAAAAAGTATATCGATTAATTGGGCAAGGAGAGAGAGAATGGAATTCTCTAGATTAGAGGAAGGGATAGGGAGAACTGAGATGAGGTTGAAAAGTACGTCTCTGGGTACAGAAGAGAGGCAAAAGACAGCCGTAACATTAGATAACTTACAAACAGTATTTAAAGTAAAGATAGAAGAGAAAGTCCGGCAATCGTGGTAAGCCAGCAAAGCCAGAGATATAGTGCAGGGCGAGTGCTGTGGAAAACTGCTAGCATGGAAAGCAAGGTTAGAGAGGAACCAAAACTATATAAGGAAGATTGAAGTGGACTATGCGGGACATACTACGTTAGAGAGCAGTGAGATAAGAGAGGTTTTCAAGGAGTTTTTCATGAATTATACACTGAAGAAAGTGTAACAAATAGAGCCAGTATTGATGCTTGGCTTAAAGACAAGTATCTCCCTAAATTGTCTCAGGAGCAACAAGGGTTCCTTGGTGAGCAAATAACAGGGGGGAATATTGGCAGCAGTAAAGAAAATAAAAAAGGCAAGGCAGCTGGCCCTGATATCATTCCTAGCAAGCTCTATTCTACCATTGCAGAGGAGATTATTCCAATTTGGATTAAACTTTTTAATTCAATTCTAATAGAGGGCAATCCGATACCGGAGTCACGGAATGAGGCAGTGATAACACTAATTCCGAAGCCTGGTAAGAATCTTTCTCAAGGCCAATCTTTCCGTCCTATTTCCCTACTTAATAGTGATTATAAAATCTTGACCAGTATTTTGGCCGCACGTATTACCAAGGTAGCTGGGAGTCTAATGCACAAAGATCAAAAAGGGTTTATCTCCGGAAGGCAGCTTAGAGAGCTGAATCATGCCCTGATTGGCACTATAGATTTAGCTACATCGAAGGGGGTTCCCCTCGCGGTAATAACTGTAGAAGCTGCCGAGGCCTTCGATCGGGTCAATTGGAGCTACCTTATGGCAGCCTTAGAGAATTTTGGTATGGGTAAGCCTCTGATAGACACGCTAGAAAAGATCTATAGAAAGCCAATAGCGCATATTTTGGTGAATGAGAGCCTATCAACACCGGTTAGGATCAGCAGGGGGACGAGGCAAGGCTGCCCTCTTTCACCTATTCTCTTCGACTTTTATATCGAGCCATTCGCCCAGAGTGTCAGACTGAATGAGAGAATAAAGAATTTTATGGTAGACACATTTACCAGGAAAATTGCGCTGTATGCGGATGATTTAATGCTTTTCACCTCTGATGTCCATTCTGCCCTCCCCCAACTTGTAGCGGAGGCGAAAGCATTTGCTGCTCTATCTGGATATAAAATTAATGAGGAAAAAACTGAAATAGTGATCTGGAACCAAAAGGAAGGGGAAATAAAGAGCGCTACAGAAATGAAATACCTAGGGATAAACATAACCAGGGACTTAGAAAAATTAGCTGTTTCAAACTTTGAGAAAACTAGCTCAGAAGTTCGGAAATTGTTAAAAAGATGGCAGAATTTGCCATTGACCATTTTTTGATGGGTCAACCTGGTGAGAATGTTTATTTTGCCTAAGGTTACTTTTATGTTTGATAATATACCCTTACATTTTGACAAGAAAAGTATTTTAGCATTATAGGGGAAAATCACAACTTTTATTTGGGCCAATAAGGGTGTGCCTCTCTCATGGAAGAAACTGAGGAGAAAGGTGGGAGCAGGGGGGTTGGGGCTTCCAGACTTTCAGATATATTGTTGGGCCTTTCAGCTAAGAAATTGTAGAATGTTATTATCAAACCCTGATGAAACCACAGTGGGCGGTATGTACTGAGTAATACTGGCGGGAATTTCGAAGGAAGGCTTTCTCTATAAATTTGGGGCTCCCAAATACTTTAAGAAGGTTAGATTAAAATGCCTACAAGCTGCGGCTAGAACATGGTTTGAGGTCAGATCCCTCCTAGGTATTGTATATCATAGTATGCTGTCTACCATATGGGACTCTCCGGGTACTCCGGAGTGTATGCTTGACACCCTTACGTTCCCACTAAAACAGAGCGGAATAAGTAGATGGGGACAGATGGTAGATGATGGACAGAACTTGACATGGGAGTACTGGAACCGGAAGACAGGAGGGAAAATTTCCAGATTTAAAATAATTCAAGTAAACTCGTGACCCAAGACAGGATAAAAGTACAATCTAATCAAATGGAGAGAGACCTCCAGGACCCACGACCAAAGAAAAAGGAGGTAGCACTATGGTATCAACACCTTCTCACAGCGGCTAACTCGAAGCACCTTCCTCCGCCTGGGATGGATACTTACCGGACGCCAAAATGGAAGAGTTGTGGCAACTATCTTTAGCTACATTATATACTGTTGTTAAAGAAGAACCATTTTTGCACCCTGTATAGAGTCTATTGGACCCCGAAAAGATTGGCGAAAATAAGGGGAGGTGGCGACTCCAAATGTAAGCGGTGTGGAAGCAATGCTGCAGATGACGTACACATGTTTGCTACTTGCCCGATGCTGGAGGGATTCTGGAAAGCTGTGGGTAAGACCATATCTGACGTGTTGGGTTCCGAGGTGGAGGTAAGCACTGTCCTGATTATGTTTGGGATCAGGCAGCAAGACCTTAGGGGCTCGAGTTTGCATATAAAACAAAGAAATTTGATGTTCTGCCTAATTTTGATTGCAAGAAGGGAGATATGTAAGTTATGGACCCAAAATTCACCCCCTTATGGCATGCTTGGAAGAACTCAGTGGCCTTCTTTGAGAGGATGGACAGGTGGGAAGATAAGAAACGAGGTGGGAATGGCAGATAGGATTCACTGTATATACATATAACAAAAAAATTCTTGTTCTTTGAACCGATCTGTCCAATGATTACATTTTCTCATAGCAGTGGGCAAGAGAGGCAACGGAATTCGCAATAGCCCAAGCAATGTATGCTAGAAGAAGAATGTCCAATCTAACAGACATATGGTAGCCACAATACCCAAGGTGCCTGTTACTATAGATTGGGGATAGTATGAGGACTTTAAAAAAAATAAAAGCATAAAACACCTCAAACTCATAACTAATTGTACCCACTTTCATCTCACCAACTTCTAGCATCCACCCTGCATAGTTTCTCTCACATCCAACTACATTCTGACATGTGCCCTTAATGTTGCAATAGGGTATCCTCTCAATTTATGTCTTTATAGACACTGTTTCCACTTTTGGACTTTTATGGGACATCTTAAGGCATTATGCCTCTTCTTGTCTTGTCCGCTTCCAGAGAGCTAATTGTTAGACTATAGGTCTGATAGCAATGAATTGTATCTGAATAACAAGGGTTGGAAATGGTGTCCACGATAACATGGAACATGAGATGGCCGCCATACTCAGTGCGTGCAACGACTCTGTGATCAGCCACCCTTCTTTCATATCATTCCCTCCCAGGATCTTTTAATTTGCCTGATATCCCCACATCAGACAACTTCACACCAAGCTTTGTCTGTCACAGGCTGTCTGCAAATAGAAAGCAATCATGTTGGCCCATGTCTTGTGTGACATGCTCAGCCAGGTCTGTCTTTTTAACTAGCAGCACTTTGCATGTTGGGATTCTGATATCACTGAAAACAGATTCCAAGTCCCAGATAATGTTGTTCCTCTCACACGCTGACGGCACATAACTCATACTCTCCCTCTCAGACAAGGCCCTCAACAGAAGAAACAAATTCACCGCTTTCATGACCGAAGTCTCTACTAGGATGAATGCAAACTGTCTCAGGCTCAACATCGATAAGAAAGAAGTAAAGATCTTTGGCAAGAACACCTCACCATGGGACCTCAATTGGTGGCCAGCCAAACTCAGACCAACACCCTGACCCAGACCCATGCCAGGAAACTCAACATAATCATCATCCGAAAATTAGACATGACTGCACAAGTCAACTCAATCACCGCATCCTGCTTCCATACCTCGAAGATGCTGAGGGAGATCTTCAAATAGCTCCCAAGCTATCACTCACGGCCTAGACACTAGCAAGTTGGACTATGGGAACACCCGCTATGCCAGGATCACCAGTGAACTAACTGAAAGACTACAAACCACCCAGAACTCGGCAGTCAGACTTATCCTCACTCCCACACAGAGCTCACATCACACCACACCTCAGGGAGCTCCACTGGCTCCCGATACACAAACATGCTCATTTCAAACTGCTCACTCACACATTTAAGGCACTGCACAACTTAGGCCCCACCTCCCTGGACAGTCGCATCTCATTCCACCAACCACCCAGACATCTCTGCTCCACAGGACTCCTATGTGCACACATCCCACGCATAAATAGAACCAGATCATAAGGACGGACGTTCCCTTACATGGCTCCTAAAGCGTGGAAGGTCTCCCACTCCACATTAGAGCCTCCTCCTCTCTTCTTGAATTCCGCAAGAGGCTGAAGACCTGGCTTTTCAATTCCCCAACCTACCATAGGCAGGGCTAGGCACACACACCTGCCCAGTGACAGGATACCCTTGCGGGGGATAGTGCACTTTACAAAAACACAAAACATAATATAACAAAAGCCAGGGCTGGGCCATTTGACAGGAATATATGTGGTCTGACTAACTACACGGACACAGCGCTCACTACCCTGAAAGTGACTCTGAAATGCATCCATCATCCGGCTCTTCAACTCCTTAAAAGTCCAATTTTTAGCATTGTATTATAGAGTTTATGAAGCACTTTATAACCCTAATGAGGGTGCCACCATTAACTTCAGGTTCTTACGGCCCTTTCGGAATGCATGTTTCATAGGGTGTTTATTGGAGTTTGTCCTTATCCTGGTGTTGGGTAAAGTACATGAGATATTTCCAGGCACCACCTCCTTCATAACTCCAGCTGTTCACACTCTATTTGCCATGGCCTACTCAGTCCTCTCAAACGTAACTGGCTGCCTTTCAAAAAAGGACATCATTTTATTTGCTATGTAGAGCAGACAGATGCAGTTACATTTAAGACTACACTGCAAGACAACTGCTTGCGAAAGGTTGAAGGAACTGAAGCATTGTAACTCAGTCACAACCTTTCAAAACCATTGGCCTGGCTAGAGATATTGCAATTTAACATGACAGCCAACATAAGAAGGAAGGGTCTTTGAAGCCTTTGAAACACCTCAGATCACCGTTTGCTGCAGAGAGTTTATTTATTCTCATTTTATGTCTGTGCTAGAATCTTTGGTGAAGCCCCTTCCTGTAAAGGGCTGCAAAAGGAAGTGGTGTGCACGTGATCAAGGGAGTTGTACCGTTTATACTGCTCGAAATTGAGTGTGCTTATTTTCCAATTTTTTCTACTACTCATAGTTAGCATAGCTATTGTGTGTTAAGAGTGAAACAGTTAGAAAACAAAGGAAAGAAATATTAAAGATTGTTAAAAAAAATTGCCACTTTCCCTCCTGATTAGGGAGAGTTGTAAATTCTTCATACAACTCGATGACGCTTTGCTAATGGCTAAAAAGCACTTAGGATACAAATTGAAATGTAGTTAAGTTACAGTGCTTCCAAGTGCTGCACATAATCAGCGTTTCTAGTCACCTTTAAAGATATAAGTTGCCACTTATTACAATTACCTTTATCTTTATGTCAGTGTTTCAACTATTGTCAAATCACAGTATTTCTGCTCAGGTAAGTGAAATGATTTATCAAGATCACAGAAATAACAGTGTGGCGGAGAAATGCACATTGTTTCACTCAAGTCAACAATGTAACCACTAAATAAACTGAGCCAGAACTGCCAGTGTTTGAACCAGATGACACATTTATCAGCACATCGACCTGCCTCACCAGTTATGACAACGTAAATAGCATAGTCTCTCAAGTTCTACACTAAGAAGTGTTTCATATGCGGGAGGAGGGGAGGAGGGCTGTGAAGGATCTGTTAGAAGGTAGGGCAACAAACTGCAACATTCCTGTTAGGGTGGTTCTGCTGCACACAATACAGGCACTTAAGGCAGATTTATTAACACTTTGTGCTTGTGAAAATTCATCAAAAGTGATGCAGCCCAGCCCAAATTATTGCTTTTGGATTTACTTTCCAGCACAAAACATTTTTATTTGCCTGAAATTTGCCAAAAGAAACTAAAAGTATTGTTTTTCGCATTACTTTGTGCTACTTTGCATCAAGGAAGCGTTCCACGGGCATCCCCACACTATCACCCTTATTTTGTTATGCAAAGCCCTATCTGCTAACAATGGTAGACAGGACTTTGTATCACCAAATTACTCCTTCTTGTGGTTAGGCACAAAGTAGGAGAATTTTCTTTTTCTCCAAACTTTTCAACCTTTGCAAGGGTGCTGCGCTGTACAGCGCTCCCTCAAAGTGGAAAAAGATTTAAAGTATGCCTGCGCATAGTACTTTGTATTAAAAGAGTATCCTTCAAGTACAAAACCTATGCTGGACATCATGCACAAATCTTTGCACTATGGTGCAACGGTGTAAGTATGGCTCTAGACAGCATAAAAGTGCACCAGTGCTTGGAAAGAAAGCAGCAGCACCATATATAAGCAAATATGGTTCTGCCCTGCTCTGTCCCTCGTGTTGCATGAATTATTAGAAAATATGTCCCTTTCTCTATCTCTCACTGTGCTCTTTGCAATTCTTAGCTCTGAGCCCTCTGTATCTGCTCCCTGTACCAGGTAACAACACATTGAGGTAGATTTATTGATTTTTATTTATGACCAAACTTATATTGATTTTGTTGCGTTTATAAACATGAATATTTCAGGAAAGTACATCAGAAAGCATACAACTCTTAACACTGTAGCTTACCACATTTCGAAGCATTAAGACCTGACAGTACACCTGCATATTGTGAGATACCAAAGTAATGCCATCATCGCCCCCAGAGTGTGTTGTAAATCCTGGGACAACCTCAGCATTATAAATGGATTCTTCCAATTGGAAGTGTCAGTGATACCCCCAGTGTAATTGGCAAACTGCCCACATTTTGCAGGATGCTTTCTGTAGTGACCAGTGCCCCAAACCTGATTTACCAGGCTCAGCAAAGCATCTCTTTTTGATGGCTGAAATTATAGCATCACATGGCCTTGTTTTCCTAGGTTTATTGTGAGCCATAAACCTTCTGCTCATCTGTTACTGTGTATATGCAAGAAAGTGTTGCTGAAGAAATTAATTATTCTATCCAAACTGTATATGTAACATATTTATGGTTTGCTTTGAACAATTAATTCTTTTGGAAGCACTTTCTTGCTTAAACATTATGTCCCAGCTTCCCTGGGGATACTGGACAGTCCTCCTTATGCAAATTCATCTCTTATTGTGAGCTGAAGTGTGGGACCCTATTCAGAGTGGGCTCAGGGTAGTTAGCCTCAGCTGCACACTCCTGTGTTGGTAGTGATGTATGGCTTTGTACAAATGTCATTGTGAACGTGAGGCGTGCCTCACATTTCTAAGATTTCATATTTATACCCACTCTGGGCAAATTCCTTGCAATGAGATGACTGGTCAAGAGGCATAGGAATTTCATGCACCATGATTTTTGTCTTGCAGGCTGGTCCTTTTTAGGTCGAGCCTAGCGTTGCAGCACGCATGCGCTGCTCGCTCTGCGAGGCATGCAGTAGTCGAGTATGCTGTGGAAGCCGCGCCTTCTCTCCGCCCATATTTTTGATTGGCTGGTGTCATTGTCCATAGTAAATGCTGGCTTCAGATTGATAATGAGGCTTGTTAGTACCTCCTTGTTACCGCCCTGTCGCCATTTGGTACCAACCATGAGGACTGGATCTTTTACTTGTGGCGTTACACGGTCTCCTTCATTAGTCGGTAAGCACTATTTTTTTTCAGTCGGCTCTGGCAATGGCAGCCGCGTGTTTATTTTTGTATCTCTCTTTCACTTTAACAATAGCTGCCGGCCGACCCCGCGAGTGCTATGTGGGGCGGCAGCTATTGTTAAAGTGAAAGCGCGATGCAAATATAAACAAGCGGCTGCCTCTGCGCAATGGCAACAGCTTGTTGTGTATGCCACTGCAAAGTCAGTTCTATAGAAGAGATAGCTGTGCCTGGAAATATCTGAAAATAATGTGTCATCTGTTTGCATGGAAATGAGGACAATACAAAAAATGATTTATGTTATTCATTGCAAACTACATGTGAGCACAAGTTGAGATATGTCTGTAGGTTCAGAAGTTCCTGGTGCACTAAGTTCCTAGTGCCATCAGTCTAACCGTGTTTTTAGAGGGCTGGTCTGTTTTATTCCAAAACATATGTGTTCAGGGCCGGACTGGCCGTAGAGGGCATTGGGCGTTTCCCCGGGAGGTTGAAGGGTGGGGGCTGATTTTGCACAGGTGAGGGCCGGTTTTGTTACTGGGGCCCAGTTTTGCACCAGTGCTGCAATATCGGCCCCCAGTAACAAAAGCAGCAATGCTTGTCACTTGCCCCCCACCTGCCCTGAGGGGTCTGGTCCAGCAAAATTGCCAGGGCTGCATTGAGTTCCCAGTCTGGCCCTGTATGTGTTAGTGGGTGTGCTTTTGAAAGTGTTCCCGGAGGAGTGGTATGTTGGCAGTGTTCTGGTTTGGTGATTCTGGCTTATTTTTTGATTTGGCTCCAGAAAGTCAACAATCTCCTGAGTCTGTGATCCAAACTACTCCTCAAAATTGGGTGAACAGTCCAAACAAGACAGATGGTAACACAGAGTGCAGGACATCGCTTTAATTAGAACAGATCAAATGCCTAAAACTTCATCTAGCATATTGCCTATGGTGGCAGTCCCTTATGGGCACCCGGGCCCCACCCTCTTTGTTTTATTATACCAATAGTGAACATTATCCTATTATTCACTATTGCTATTCTAAAACATGTCGATCATTGGGATGGTCAAGCGGCAATCAGAGGCATGCAGTGTATCTGTCTGACGAATGGCATTGGCACATGGAGGCCATTTATACAATTCAGGGCCACAGTGCATGTGGTCTCTCCCTAAAAATCTAAATTGGTTTCACCCAATTGGTGTATTTAACTCTACAGTAAGTCAATTGTAAGATAGCATTGACATTTCACCAGCAAAGTGGAATACAAGCAGGCTGCAGTGTATATTTACACCACCCACAAAGATGACAAAAATATCTGACTGTCAGCATCCCCAATTTGCTCTGGCTTTGCAACGGTTTAATAGCATTATATTGACACGTGGCAAGGAAAAGTGCCTTTACCATGCAGAAAAAAATGCTACTTTTCAATGGCCCTTATTTATCAACACATTTCTCCACAGAATAGGTAAAACTCTATGATACATCTGGGCCTATATTAGCTAGTCATCAATAAGGTGTGCTTTGTAATCACACAGGCTTGGTGCTTAATATACTAATGTGGGGCGTGCTAGATATTAGGAAAAGTATGCCTCATAGTGAAGAGTTATAAAAAGTTGTTTGCCACTGTTTAGGCAAAGCTACTTTTTCCATGTACACTTCTAGTATGAGTAAACGTCACTTTACTGCATATTGACATGGGAAAATGCAGGAGTGACCATTCAAAATTATGTTTGACTTAGTTTCAAAAGCCCAATTCACTGGTGGAAGGGGATTTTTGCTTCTGTTAATGTAACTTTAGCAATATGTACTTTGTAATTCAATTCCTGAGAGTAAAGTAGCCTACCACATTTCGAATCATTTATATCTTACAGGCCTGCTCCAGAGACTGAGTACATATTCCTGGATGGCTGTTAATGAGCTTCCTTCAGGAATACAATGCCTTGGCCTGTGGCAGCAGGAAATCATGAGTGATATTAACAGTAGTCAAGGGATTCATGATCTGGGAAGTGTCAGGAACAGTGGACAATACAGATATAAACCTTCATTGCTCTTCCTTTGAAGTAGGGATCCCAAATGGGGATATCAGAAACAACAAGCATTCATTTCCAGAGCCACCCAAGATTTCTGGCTGCAACCCCAGCAGGAGAAAAAAACTGTTCTAGGACTGGCAGAGTGGAGGAAACCTTACAACCATAGGGGAGTGGCTAAGTAGTGAGACAAGGCTCCTGCCGTAGGAAGAATGAAAGGGGCACCCCAGAAGTGGGATCGTGGGAATGTTTGCAATAAATTGAGCAAAGAAGTGCTGAAAAGTGAGGTGGTAATAGTGCAAGAAGTTAGCCAGGATAGAAGTGAAGGAAATTATCCAATCATGGGCTAATGCACAGGATAAGACAGGCATCTCTTCCACCACCTATTCATAACATGGACCTAGGAAGAAACTTCTTGAAGACAGAAGACTCTGTCTGGCTGCTAGAAGAAAGAAGAGCCAAGGAATTCTGTCTCCAGATGGCACCCAGGAACTGGAACTGCATTCCAAGGGTCACTATGTTGGCCTCTTGTTACCTTCTTTAGGGACACAAAAAGCACAAGGACTTCTAACTCCAAGAAGGCACAGCTGGCCACTGTGTTCTAGACAATGCAGAAGCCATGGCAGGAAATAGATCTGTTGGCTAGAACACAGCCCTGCAGACCTTAGAGCTGCAGGGGTTAGCACAAGAGCTTTTTCCAGCACAAACAACTGATTGGGACTTTTATCCCATTTCCCTTTTCTCTGCACTGCTGTTCTACTGCCAGATACCATTCTTTTAGTGATTCTGAGTCCTTTCTGCAGTCTATTAAACATCAACTGTGCCCCTTCTGCTACTTTTGCACCTTAGCCACACTCTCCCAGCCCTTCTGTTTCCAACCAAATCCATAATCCATCATCCATTTCCCTAGTATTTCTTCAACCCTCTTCGCAAATCATACTCTTTCACCTTACTGAATTCTGGATCCTTTCTTCCCAAGCCACTGCCACCATCTACGTTTTACTCATAATTTAAGTCCTCCTCTTGGCACTCCCAATCCATATCAATACTAGAACAAGTCACTGGCCTCTTCCACTCATCCACACAACCATCTGGCAATTCTAACATTTCCTTGCAACATTATTGGTAGGCCGCAACAGACTCATCCATCTCTTTTGGCTGTTTATAGAGCCACCTCAAACTCTGCTGGCATACTCCAATGGTAATCTCTATGTCTACTCAACAGCTCCTGTCTTCCATCCAAACTGACCCCATCTGATCCCTGTGGACCTGCACATCCAGGAATCTGTTGAAAAGCACAAGACCTCCTTCTCCCCGGTTCACCAATTGGTCCTCTAGCTCTTTTTTGGCCCATGGACCCTGCCGGAAGAGCCCAGGGAGAATGAGCATGTCCTTCGCCCCCAAGCCTCTCCTTCGCACCACGTATCAGCTATTCACAACAGGCCCAATAATGGACCTGCATAGGTGCTCAGTTGAGTACGTGATCTCTGACCTGATGGCTGTTCAGTTTTGTTTTAATACATCAGGTATTTTTTACCTAATGCATTGTTCTAAAGTCTTGCCTCAGAAGACTTGGGTCTGAGATTGTGGGCAGGGTGAGTGAAGGGACAATCCTTTGGCCACGGTCCAGAAGGTCAGCTGAATCCCTGTTTGCTTTATTCTGGCCAGATCTGTGATCAAAAGTACCCTATTTACACAATATAATGCAGTGAGGTTGTGGTGTTTGCTCCTAGTGATCTGTAACGTGGTCTCCACATGACCTGGGATGAGACGGGGCATGACATGTTGCTAGTTAGAAGTTTACACATTCTAATGCTAATGTTTTTAGGTTTTTGTTTGGCTTTTCTGATGAGCTGGATCAATTTGAATTTCGAACTGAGAGGCCTCTCCAATGGATATCACCAGCAGTTACAGGCAGGTTTCAGATGAATATATAATTTTAGCTGAGCAGGATGTTCAATGATAAGGGAGATGGAATCTGCAATGGGTGTTGAGTGATAAACTCTCTATGACTTCTGATTCAATGGCTCTCCCCATCACTTATCCTGGAAGTCCTTGGTTTAATATTCATCCAATGGCGTGGAAGAAGTCTATCTGGAGGCTATCAGCCTCTTTGATAGTGTCCCATTTAAAGGAACCTGTTTGTTTATCGTTAAGATATAATTCTGATATTTTAGTATCCCAGAATGAATAAGAGCGGATCTAACAGCTGGTATGTAGCACAACAGGTGTGTTTGGAGAGTACAGCAATCACCCCCCCCCACACTGAAGCCTCTCACTGTTTCATCTGTACATAGTGTATCTCCATTAACCACGCCCTGTGCTTGTATTTATTTATTTAATACTAACCAGGTAGAGAATGTAAGAGATCAGAAAGGAAATAAAAAGGACCTGGGAAGACTTAGGGGCATATTTACTAGAAAATGACGCAACGCAGCACTGCAATCCATCTTGCTGCGCCGAGCTGCGTCATTAGGAAAGTGCAGGGATGTGTCGTATTATAGCAATACAATGCATCCCTGTGCTTTCCTCTGTGCTGGCGCACAATTTGCTTCTTAGCGCCAAAGCAGGCACCTTTGCACCATGGTGCAAGGATATGTGCGTTGCAGTGATGATTGGTTTTGAGGAGGAAAACACCCTCAATGATTATTTTTGTGCAGAAAGGTGTCCCTTCCTGCACAAAACCAATCATCCCTGCACAAAAATAATCATTGAGGGTGTTTTCCTCCTCCTATGTAGAAAAAGGAAAATATGAGGAGAAATAAAGGTACTTCTCCTCGTTGCGCCACTTTAACGCCTCCCCTGGGGAGGTGTTAGAATCTGATGCATTCACAGGTTAACGAACCTTCTAAATCTGGGAATGCGTCAGAATCCATGGGTGTTGCGTGGGAACACCCACAGCAACACCCATGAAACGCCCCTTTCACGCAGAGTAATGCGTGAAAGGGGGCCATATTTACAAGGACATGAAAAGCCAAGCAGGGTGGCTTTGCGTGGCCTTGTAAATATGGCCCAGCATTGTGCAACATCGGAGCGTCTAAAAAAGTGACACTCCAGTGGCGCAGGGGCCTTGTAAATATGCCTTTAAGTGACTGAAAGAGGGACATTCATATTAGGTAAGTCTTACCAGAAAGAGTGAAAGGGGGAATAAGAAATGAAAAAGGAGAAAGGGGTTACAAGATCAGTTTGCTAATACCTTGGAGCTGAAGAATCTCAAGCTAGAGACTGGTAGTTGTGAATCTAGCCATCGCTAACTGGTACTCACACTTTTCCCCATTTCCCTCATTGAATAGATTGACAACTGCATTGTTGGGGTTGGTGTGCTTTGGGATTGTGCATTGTTGATCTTACTCTACAGACTTCCAAGCTGTTTGTAGATGTGGAATAGGAATGGGAATAGGGTAATAATGAATCTGACTGAGAAGGGAAGGGTGAGGTTTGGAAGTATGAGCGATGTCAATATTAGGTGGTTTTTACTGAGAGCTTCCCAGTAATACTGCATTTTAATTTCACACAAAAAATGCAAAATATAAGCTGGGATGCTGTTCAGGGCAAATTTATTGGATTGGTGTGGGGAAGAATGTAACAACCTTTAAGCGGTTGTTTACTTTGCTACTTGTAGAGCTGTAACATTCACTTAGATGATTTGGATATCTCTGACCCTAGGCAACTTGCAGTGTGTTTATTTTGTTTAGTGTGCTTTGTAGGATTTTTAATTGAATTACATTTTTCTAAAATGTAATTAAAAATTGCTAATTTAGTAGTGGGTTGTTGGATATGTAGGGGATTAGGATTTTTAAAAAAATGTAAATTATTGATTTTAAGTAATAATTAATTTTGTATGCCTTTTAATTTTTTAATTGATGATAAATTATATAAATTAACTAATTGATTATTTGGTTTCTAATTTATTTGTTAATTTTTAATTAGTTGTTAATTAGTTGATCTCTTTATTTCAATATTAAATTGCGTTTATTCATTTTATGTTTATTTATCATGTTAAAATTATTTGTTGAATTTAATTATTAATTTAGTAATGTTATGTTTTCATTTTATCATATTATTTAATTTATTTATTGATTTTAATTCTCGGTTGTTATTTACTTTGTATAGTAATTGGATGGGAAGTGTTTCCATTTAAAATATTTATAACATGTTTTCAATTTTTTTAATTTGCTTTATTTTTTACGTTTAATTTAATTTTGTTATTTGTATTAAATAAATGTATTATTTTCAATATGTTTAACAATTTTATTTTTTGATGTTTATTTCAATGTTTTATTTAAAAAATGTAGGGGTGGGAATCGTTGATTTAACTCCTCCTAAGTCCAATAATTTTCCTCCTGTTCCTTAGATTGAATTGGGAATAATAAATCTGGTGCCTCCAATGTCCAACACTTTCCCTTCTTTAATCGATTTTGAAGTCTTATAGTCAATCAAAGTCGATTAATGAGTCATAGTGAAGATTCAAATTCTCTTTACTTTATTCTTCAGGAATTTTATATAAACAACAAAGGCCAACACGTGTTTCACGACACACACGTCACTTCCTCAGGGCCAAACCACAGTTACACACTCTACACATGGGGCCCAATTCCGATCTCGCTCGGAAGACCTCCGAATCGGATTTGGCTTTACCGGATCCGATTCGTAGCCCTTGTTCACGACCGAATCTCACACAAGTCCGAACGACCAAGTACGATGCGAAGATTGCGTAAGCGCCGACCGAATTGTTTCCGGACCCGAACCGCTCCGTCAGTCTCGTTTGTAGATGAATAGGGCAGCGCAATGGAGCCGATTTGCAACCGAGCGAGTACGATGCACGATTCGGACAGCTGCTTCGCGTCGGTCTCAGCGAGATGAAACGGCTGTCAGAAGCGTACTTCAGGGGGCCGTACCAGGCCCCCCTTCACCCGGGGCCCTCCAAATCTATCACGGGGGTGCCCATGGGTCCCCCCGATCCAAGCATGCACAGTGTGGCGAGCACCATGGGGTGCCCGCCACAGGGTGTACGCTTTTCCCCACCCACCCCTTTTCTGCTATGGGAGCCTGTGTACGCGTCTGTACACAGGCTCCCATAGAGTTCAATGGGAGTCCGAGCGAACCGAGTCCGTCAGCATACGGCTGCATCGTGCTCGTTCGTTCGGACACCCGGTGCACGTCTCGCTCGGAAAGCCCTCCGGATCCGAGTCGTACGGAGGGCTTTCCGAGCGAGATCGGAATCGGGCCCATAGTGTCATTAATGCAAGGACAGCACCGATGAGTATTTCTTAAAACAGATTTTTCATGATGAGCCAGAAAAACAAATAGAAAAATAACTTTACACAGCACAGTAGTTTTAAGATGATTCAAAATGTGTTCTGTAGACTTCACAAACTTTCCCTTCTTTAGCTTACGTTAAAGTGCAAATAGTAAATATGACCCACCAAAATCCAACACTTTCCCTACTGTTGCTCAGATTGGAGTGGAAATGGTAAATTATACCCCTCCAAAGTACAACACGTTCCCTACTGTTGCTTATGAAGTAGAGGGAATAGTAGATCTAACCCCTCCAAAGATCATCACTTTCCCTACAATTGCTTAGTTAGGAGTTGTAATATTTATCTGAATTGTTTTCATTGTTTTTAAAATATCTTTTAAATTAGTTTTACTAGAAAATGACGCAACGCAGCGCTGCAATCCATCTTGCTGCGCCGAGCTGTGTCATTAGGAAAGTGCAGGGATGTGTCGTATTTATAGCACTACAACGCATCCCTGTGCTTTCCTCTGCGCTGGCGCACCATTGGCTTCTTAGCGTCAAAGCAAGTACCATTGCACCATAGTGCAAGGGTATGTGCGTTGCAGGGATGATTGGTTTTGTGCAGGAAGGGACACCTTCCTGCACATAAATAATCATTGAAGGTGTTTTCCTCCTCCTATGTAGAAAGAGCAAAAAATTAGGACAAATAAAGGTATTTCTCATCGTTGCGCCACTTTAACTACTCCCCTGGGGAGGCGTTAGAATCTGATGCATTCCCAGGTTAACAAACCTTGTAAATCTGGGAATGCGTCAGAATCCATGGGTGTTGGTTGGGAACACCCACAGCAATACCCATGAAACGCCCCTTTCACACAGAGTAATGCGTGAAAGGGGGCCATATTTACAAGGACATGAAAAGCCAAGCAGGGTGGCTTTGCGTGGCCTTGTAAATATGGCTCAGCATTGTGCAACATCGGAGCGTCTAAAAAAGTGACACTCAAGTGGCGCAGGGGCCTTGTAAATATGCCTTTAAGTGACAGAAACAGGGACATTCATATTAGATAAGTCTTTCCAGAAAGAGGGAAAGGGGGGATAAGAAATGAAAAAGGAGAAAGAGGTTACAAGATAAGTTTGCTAATACCTTGGAGCTAAAGAATCTCATGCTAGAGACTGGTAGTTGTGAATCTAGCCATCGCTAACTGGTACTCACACTTTTCCCCATTTCCCTCATTGAATAGATTGACAACTGCATTGTTGGGGTTGGTGTGCTTTGGGATTGTGCATTGTTGATCTTACTCTACAGACTTCCAAGCTGTTTGTAGATGTGGAATAGGAATGGGAATAGGGTAATAATGAATCTGACTGAGAAGGGAAGGGTGAGGTTTGGAAGTATGAGCGATGTCAATATTAGGTGGTTTTTACTGAGAGCTTCCCAGTAATACTACATTTTAATTTCACTAAAAAACTGCTGATTATAAGCTGGGATGCTGTTCAGGGCAAATTTATTGCATTGGTGTTGGGAAGAATGTAACAACCTTTAAGCGGTTGTTTACTTTGCTACTTGTAGAGCTGTAACATTCACTTAGATGATTTGGATATCTCTCACCCTAGGCAACTTGCAGTGTGTTTATTTTGTTTGGTATGCTTTGTAAGTTTTTTAATTGAATTACATTTTTCTAAAATGTAATGAGAAATTGCTAATTTAGTAGTGGGTTGATGGAAATGTAGGGGATTAGGATGGGATTTTTTTTTTAAAATGTGAATTATTGATTTTAAGTAATAATTAATTTTGTATGCCTTTTAATTTTTTAATTGATGATAAATTATATAAATTAACTAATTGATTATTTGGTTTCTAATTTATTTGTTAATTTTTAATTAGTTGTTAATGAGTTGATCTCTTTATTTCAATATTAAATTGTGTTAATTCATTTTATGTTTATTTATCATGTCAAAATTATCTGTTGAATTTAATTATTAATTAAGTGATGTTATGTTTTCATTTTATCATATTATTTAATTTATTTATTAATTTTAATTCTCGGTTGTGATTTACTTTATATAGTAATTGGATGGGAAGTGTTTCCATTTCAAATATTTATAACATGTTTTCAATTTTTTTTAATTTGCTTTATTTTTACGTTTAATTTAATTTTGTTATTTGTATTAAATAAATGTATTATTTTCAATATGTTTCACAATTCTATTTTTTGGTGTTTATTTCAATGTTTTATTTAAAAAATGTAGGGGTGGGAATCGTTAATATAACTCCTCCTAAGTCCAACAATTTTCCTCCTGTTCCTTAGATTGAATTGGGAATAATAAATCTGGTGCCTTAAATGCCCAACACTTTCCCTTCTTTACAAAAGAGACTCGATTTTGAGGTCTTATAGTCAATCAAAGTCGATTAATGAGTTGTAATGAAAATTCAAATTCTCTTTACTTTATTCTTCAGGAATTTTATATGAACAACAAAGGCCAACACATGTTTCACGACACACACGTCACTTCCTCAGGGCCAAACCACAGTTACGCACTCTACACATTGGGGTCGATTCCGATTCGGGCCGGAAATCTCTCCGACCGAGCCGGACCCGGAGAGATTTCCGACCGAATCGGACCCGTGCAGTCCGACCGAACGAGTCCGATGCATTCGTATGCCACCGGACACGAGTCGGTCGGACTCCCATTGAACTCAATGGGAGCCGGTCGTACAACGCGTACGCGGGCTCCCATTGCCTCAATGGGTGCGAGGCGGACAAGGGCGCCCCTACAGCGAGTACGCCGCGAGCGCCTCGCGGCGTACACGCACAGGTAGGGGGACCCATGGGTCCCCCCTGTGTGCGCCTCGCACGGGTGACGCGTACAGGGGGTCCGACACGGACCCCCAAAGTACGGCTCCGACAGCGAGTTCGAGTCGGACGGCGCGAGTCGGTCGGAGCGGTCGGGGTGCGCATCGTACTTACCCGGCCGGAAAGCGTCTCCATTGCGCGGTGCGAATCGGGTCCGAGCGAGTCAGTCGGAGCGGTACGATCCGGGTACGAGTCGGTCGGAGCGGTCGGGTCGCCCGGACGAGTCGGTCGGCGAATTCGCATCGTACTCGCTCGGCCGGACCCGCGTACGATTCGGTCGGGAAAAAGGGCTCCGAATCGGATCCGGTAAAGCCGAATCCTATTCGGAGCCCTACCGGCCGAGATCGGAATCGGCCCCATTGTGTCATTAATGCAAGGACAGCACCGATGAGTATTTCTTAAAACAGATTTTTCATGATGATCCAGAAAAACAAATAGAAAAATAACTTTACACAGCACAGTAGTTTTAGGATGATTCAAAATGTGTTCTGTACACTTCACAAACTTTCCCTTCTTTAGCTTACGTTAAAGTGCAAATAGAAAATATGACCCACCAACATCCAACACTTTCCCTACTGTTGCTCAGATTGGAGTGGAAATGGTAAATTGTACCCCTCCAAAGTACAACACTGTCCCTACTGCTGATCATATTGGAGTGGGAATAATACATCTAACCCTCCAAAGTTCAACAATATCCCTACTGTTGCTTATGAAGTAGAGAGAATAGTAAATCTAACCCCTCCAAAGATCATCACTTTCCCTACAAATGCTTAGTTAGGAGTTGTAATATTTATTTGAATTGTTTGAATTGTTTTTAAAATATCTTTTAAATTAGTTATAAAGTTAAATAATGTGTAAATTGTTATTTTATGGTTTAGTTGTTTTGAAGATTTATTTTTATTTTTGTTTATGTAATTTGCTATATGTTTTTGTTATGTGTATGTTTATTATTTTTCTTACTGTTATTATTATTTATTGTAATGTAACGTATGCTTAATAGTTGTTGCTTTTTAAATGTTTTTAGTATATATGTTTACTTTATAATATTATTTTATAATAAATATTTTAAATCCGTTTATTATTTTAAACTTTAATTTAGAAATTCAATTATATATAATATTAGATGTACTAAATTGAATATACCTACCTGTTTACTGACGATTTGTTGGTCCATAATATTTTTGTCTCCCTATTGTTTTGGATTACATACAAAGGGGCTTATTTACGAGCCCCATGCGCCACTGGTACGTCATTGTATCCCATATTAAAAGTGATGCACCAGTGGTGCATGGGGCTTGTAAATAAGCCCCAAAGTATGTAAACACGATATTTCGGTTCCCAATTATTAAGGGTGACATTTGTGTATTGCAATATTTTTGTGCCCAAAATTATGTCATACAACCAATGAGCTAATAGTGGTGGGATACTATCTACCATATGGATTCACTACAGGATGCCGTGGTATATAAGTAGAGTACTTTACGTAATAGAAACTTTCTCAAACTCTACTAACATTTTCAAGTTTGATTGGATAACAATCACTTGATTATATGCTATTTCTGAAATCCATTAAGTGATGCAGATAGTGCTTGAATCTCCATAAGGATTGATGTGATCAATATATGGACTGATTGACTGATATGTTAAGAATGTTATGTTAAACACAAACAGCAAGAATTTTGAGCTTATAATTTCTGAATACTCATTCTTCTTAACTGGTCCTGTTAACTGATATAGTAATTCTTTTGTTGCCAATAGTTATTGAGCCTTTTTACCATCTCTATTACTACGTTGCCCTTGTAAGTATGTGCCCTTGATATTTGTGAGAATGGAAGTTCTGAGGCTTGAGTATCATGATCAATATATTGTTGCTTTGATTTCTATATATCCCTTTCCAGCATTTTAGAACATATTTGTACAATTGTACCTGCAAGTGGCATCAACGAAAGGTTTGCAGTGCTAAAATCACAATTTCCCCAGCTTTCAGGAACAGGCAGACTTGACTCAGAAAACCACATTTTTTAACACAGTTTTGGCATTTTACTGGGAGATAGCCCAGTTTTCCTATTTTTGGTGCTTTCAACCTCTTTCCAATTTGTGATGGAAATGGGTGTAAAACCCATGATGGATCCCAGGAAGCTATTCATTTCTGATAATTCTGAATTTATCAAGGAGTCATTTTTGTATACCCTTCAAGATTTTCTCAAAAAAACTAAGGCTCTGATTAGGATAGTGGGCGGTCCTACCGCAGCCCGCTATCACGGCAGCCAGGAGACCGACTGACAAGCAGGCGGCAGTTCGGACGCCCAATTACGATGCGACCGCCAGGCCGGCAGTCGCTAAGTGCTCCTTTACACGGCTGCATCAAAAGCCGGCGTGTAATGGAGAACTTCATGCACATACATGCACTGTGTGCCATGCACCATATGGTGCATGGAGGTGCGTGGGGGCACTGCTTGTGCCCCCTGGGCCACTCTATATTGGCCCATGACAGACAGGGGCCCTGTTTGGGGCCACCACAATCCATTTCCGACAGCCTTTTAATGGCGGTATGTCTGACATGAAAAGGCTGCCGGAAAGGGATATCATAATTCCAATGGTGGTGCCGCCTCAGCCCTGCCTCCATTCGGGATTACGATTCCGACCGTCCCCCCGATGGGATCACTGATCCTGTCGGAGGCAGCGGTCTTCCCCTCCGACCTCCTAGGGTCCAAACACCAGGATTATAATCCGGCAGTCGGCCAGAACGGCTTTTGGCCGTCGGACCGCCACTGACGGCCTGTCGGTGTGCGGTCCGACCAGTATTAAAATCAGCCCCTAAGTGTTGAAATAAAAAAATATAGAAAATTAATAGGAAAAAACGGCCATTGTGACAATGTTTTCATTTGTAACTTCTTGTCACGGCTGATTTACAAAAGCAATATATCATTACACCTACTGGACCCTTCTGGTTGTGATGATATATAGGGTTGGTGGGTTTTCCATGAACTCATGGTACCCAGAGCCAAACTCTGAGCTGCACGTAGCAATGGTTTATCATTGTGTACTGGGTAAAGAGCAATTCATATGGCAAAATATAAAGAGTGAAAAATAGGTATCAAGGAAACCTATAAATTTCCGAAATGGGCAAAAGGAATGAAGTTTAGAAGCAGTAGTTATTTGCACATCTCCGGATTTGTGGGTACCCAAACTAGCATGTGAATTAAAGGGCATGTCTCAAAATGTCTTAATTCTTACACACTGGGCTTACATTTGGAATGCACAAATGCAGAGAAATGCAATTAGTAGTAACACTTGTTCTACTATTTCGTGTTCCCCTAAGTCTCCTGATAAAAAATGGTACCACACTTGTGTGGGTAGGGCTAGTACCCGCAACAGGAGAGGCCTCAAAACACAACATGGGCACATTCAATTTTTCCACTGAAAACTGACCCTTTTTTTGCACTGTGCCTAACTGTGAAATTTGGGCCCTAGTTCAGCCAGCACCTAGGGAAACCTAGCAAACCTGTACATTTTTTAAAACTAGACACCTAGGGTAATCCAGGATGGAATGACTTACATGGCTCTCCCCAGGTTGTTTACCCGGAATCCCTTGCAAACCTCACACTTTGACTAAGAAAACCCATTTCACTCACATTTCTGTGATGGAAAGCTCTGGAATCTGTGGGGAGGCACAAACTTCCTTTCACCCAGCATTCCCCTACGTCTTATGATAATAATGGTACCTCACTTGTGTGGTTAGGCCTAGTGTCCGTGACAGTAAACGGCTCAAAACGCAACATGGATACATCAAATATTTCCACTTAAAACTGATCCTTTTTTAATTTAAATGTGGCTAGCTGTGGGTTTTGGGACCTAGCTCAGCCGGCACCTAGATAAACCTACCAAACTTGTGCATTTTACAAAAACTAGACACCTAGGGAATTCCAGCATAGGGTGACTTGCGCGGCTCACACCAAGTTGTTATACCCAGAATCCCTTGCAATCCTCAAAATTTGACTAAAAAAACTGGTTTTCCTCATATTTCTGTTATGCAAAGCTCTGGAATCTGTGGAGAGGTACAAACTTCCTTCCACTCAGTATTCCCCTAAGCAGGGCCGGACTGGGAACCAAAACCGGCCCTGGCAAAGTGCTCGGCCGGCCCCCCGGGCATTGGGGGTGCGGCCGAGCTGTTTGCTAGGGCCGGTTTCGGCCGATTTTGTTACAGAGGCAGATATTACAGCTATGCTGCAAAAGCGGCCCTGTAACAAAAACGGCCCCCAGGGGCCCAAAGCCAGCCTCCACCCTGGTGGCCCACTGGGGGAATGCCTGGTGCCCGCTATGGCCAGTCCGGCCCTGCCCCCAAGTCTTCTGATAAAAATGGTACCTCACTTGTGTGGGTAGGCCTAGTGTCCGTGACAGTAAACGGCTCAAAACGCAACATGGATTTTCCACTCAAAACAGATTTTTTTTTTACAATGTGCCTAGCTGTGGATTTTGGGCCCTAGCTCAGCCTGCACCTGGATAAACCTACCAAACTTGTGCATTTTACAAAAACTAGACACCTAGGGAAACCCAGCATAGGGTGACTTGCATGGTTCTCATCAGGGTGTTTTTCCCAGAATCCCTTGCAAACCTCAAACTTTGACTTAAAAGGTAATTTTCCTCAAATTCCTGTGATGTAAAGTTTGGGAATCTGTGGGGAGCCACAAACTTCCTTCCACCCAAATTTTCCTAAGTCTTCTGATAAAAATGGTACCTCACTTGTGTGGGTAAGCCTAGTGCCCGCGACAGGAAATTGAAAGGTACTACGTGAATGTATATTTGCTTAATGCATGCAGGCACTTAAGCAGGTCTGCCACCGATTCCAATCATTTTCCCTAGCCAGGGTGCCTCCAAGTAGGTCTGAACCACTACTACCACTACTAGGATACACTCCTTGGAGAATTGGGCTCCCCGCTATTAGGTTCTTGACATGAAGCTGATATCAGGAGAAACAGGAAAATATAAAATTCAATCTCTCTAAGACCTAATATTGTTTCACGATTTAAATTATGCTGAAATGAAATATAATTCTAGACAGTTCTGGTGAATTGTAGTATAATCAAGTGGATCTAAAGTGAACAACTCAGTTAATCTTAAAATTGCAGCAGGAGTGGTTTATTATATTTCCTATCTATATGCATCAAATAATATAGAAGTTTTGATTAGTTTTCCTCAGGAATTGGGTTAATCTCTCAGCACTTCTCCAGTTATTCCTCTGAAAGCAAAACAGACAGTAACATTCATTCATGGAGCCAGGTACTTGGGGGCGATGGGACAAAACCACATTTTTAGAGCCGATTTCTAGGTGCTGAAAAAAGACTCCAACCTGTGGAGTAACTTTTTGGCCCATTTACATCCTCGTTCTTTCAATGAGAGGACCATATGAAGCTCATGAGCTCAAAGTATTATACTCCCTTTGTATAAAAAGGGCTTGCGAACATTCCCTCAAAATAATACATGACCGTCTCTATTAGAATCAGTAGGAAAGATCTTTGCTAACAATGTTTTAGAACATCTCCAGACCTGGCCTACAGTGTAAGATATTATTCACCATGAATAGTCTGTTTTAAATTAAACTTTTCAGCACTTGATAATACAGTTATAGTACGGACCATATTGGAAAGGGATATTGTATTTAACAGGCAGCTGGCCGATACAGCTTTTATTGACTTTCTGAGAACCTATTTACTAAGTTGATAGCCCCAGTAAGAACAGTTAAGACCTTAGGATTTCCGATTCAAGATTCTCTTCCAATGAATGACCAGGTCACTAGTGTATGCAGGAGCTGTTTTGGCCTTCTGCGATCTCTTTGCAGGATTTTCTACCGCATTCTTACTGACTGTTGCAGAACTATCATACACGCAATCATTATGAGTGGGCTGGATTATGGAAATGCCTTGTGTGTAGGTAGGGCTGACTATCACTTTACTCGTTTACAATGTATTCAAAATATGGCGGCACAACAGATTTGAAATTTTCCTGCCAGGACTTTGGTTTTGGCCACTTTAAATTCCCTCCACTGGCTGCCCGTTCGCAAAAGAGCCGTTTTCAAACTGCTCTGCCCGGCGCATCAAGCTGTTTATTCCAGGGCCTGCGGCTTTAATAAGTAGAATTGCTTTCTACAAGCCAGCAGGAATTCTCAGACCAGCTATCCAGGCTACTATTCAACGCAGGCGCATTAGGAGGGCACACAAGGGAGGTCACTCCTTCACTTATTTGTCAGCCACCCATTGGACTGCCTTTCCCCTTAATCTGCATATCACCCCTGATTTGATCACATTTCGGAAAATGCTGGAACCTTGCTCTGAATCTTCTGTGTCTGGCCCTTTGGAGCGGTTTTGGGTTACGATTATTGTCTAGCGCCGGGATATCTCTTTGGGGAGGAATGTGCACTCTATAAATGATGGAAATAAAAATATGCCAAAAAAAACTGTGTAAATTTGAAACTTCTCTAGATCTTTTGAAGTAAATAACCACATTACATTCATCTATGTGGGGTAAGGTGTTAATGGGATCATACAGGGACTTGTCCTCATTTATGAAAACGCAGAATGGATATAAGGAGGGATGTCTATTAGGCCCCCTACTGTTTTCCTATGTGTGCATGACTTACCACAAATATTTTCATATTTATATAACTTTACCCTTCAGTTTGAGTCACAAACTATTAATATATTAAAGTATTCAGATGATGTGAACCTTTTCGAGCTTACTCCAATTGGTCTGAAACACAGGTTGGACGAAATGTATTGCTTTGCTGCTAAACACATTCTAAAGATTACCATCTAAAAGAGTAAGGTTATGGCTGAAGGGACAATAGCCACTAATCCTGTTTGTTGAGTCATGAAGGAATGGTATGCGTAACCACTTACCTTTACTTAGGAAGAGTATTTTCCTATGTTTTGAGTAATAAACACCAATACAATCAGCAGGGAGGGCTCATGGGGGTGGATATAAGTACCTATAATAAAATACTTGATAGAAAGCCCTTTAAACATTTAATTTACATTTGTATGGCTTGAATACCTGCTACACTTCTGGAGGCAGTCAAATATATACCCTTCAAGTTATGGTCTTCTTCATAGAAAACAGAAGGGAAAAAAATACGTAATTTCTGCTACGTAGGGCGCTCATTCCCAATTCATGCGCTATGTCTTGAATTTGGAACTTTGGTCTCTTTTTCTTTGGAATTGGCAAATGTGATTTACTGAGGCTCTCCTTGGATGCACTCAAAGGAGAGGGTCATTGAGGGACATTTGATAAAAGAATTGTTTTCAATTCATGGAAAACACTGTGTTATCTTTCAGAATTGTAGCTATGGTTCAAATGACTGAAGGGTTTCAACAGGACTGTTCTGCCAGTCTGCTGAAATTGGTCAAAGATAGTGCTCACTTTATAAACGTGACTGAGCACCTGGACTTTGTCCCCACTAACGAAATAATGGTGACACTTGATACCTGGGCACTAATATCCCACAGGTGTGTAGGATACAGGTGATTGAATCATCACTTAACAAAAGACCAGCTTCAGTCCAGGCCCCAACTGACTTCATAGTTTCATTGTTAAGGATTGCCTTGTTTAAAAATTATCTTAGACAGCAAATACTACTGCCAATGAAAGGAGACATCGATGGGAGCAATTTTCGCTCAGTTTTTTCCAGTACTCTTGGCAGATGCTCTGGAATTATCCCTCATTCTGAACAACTTTAATCCATTTCAGCAACAGATTTATGTATAGAAAAGATACATTAATGTATTTATGATTTGGTCTGGTACAACTAATGATCTATACAATTTCATCACGTAGCTGAATACTTTTCAACATGACCTTCAATTCACACTATAGAAGCAGTAACAAAATTGATTATTTAGACCTCTCAGCCAGATTCACTGAGAACAAATAATACACATTTCTTTCCAGAAAATCCACAGAAAGGATACTCTTTTTTTTTTTTTTATAATACAACAGTTTTCACCCAAGAGTTCTAAGTGATGGTCTTCCATTTGGCCATTTCCTGAGAATCTACAGGAACTGTAAATTTAAAGAGGACTTTGTTAAGGAAACTGAGATGTTATCACTCAAGTTTATCAAGAGAGGTTACCCGAGTAAATTGGTGAAACGCTCACTAGAAAGTGCCTGGTACTCCAAAAGAGATCAACTGTTACAACCCAAAATGAAACAGCCACTTGATAGAATGACTTGTGTGACTTGGTGATAATATTTGTGAGGGGTAATATCTCCTCACAAATATCATCACCAAGAGCATAAAAAACATTGGAAGGAATTGCGCTCTAGCAACCTTCCCTTGGATATCTCCTTATTTTCTTTCAAAAGGGGTCACAATCTAAAAGATCATTTAGTGAGAGTGTATATACCAACTCGCAATACTATCACTATAGAATGCGTATAGGGTCTACCACCATTAGTAGGCCTCTACAAATGTGGCCACTGTGTTGCTTGTAATCTCTGCACCAATACAAAGGAATTTTGCCATCAAAACAAGAAGCATGATCTTGAGTTCTTATCCAGTTGCAATTAAAAAATGTAATTTATTGCGTCTGTTGCCTTTGCAATCTAATTTATGTTATCCAGACCTCACAAAAGATCAAGGCACGGATCCGCCAGCACAGAAGCAGAATTCATTGCAAAGTTCAGAATGCCCCCTTGGTTGATCACTTAATTACAGCGAAACACAATGAAAATGAGCTATAAAGGCAGGTTTTCTACATCACGACTAGACCAACAAGGGGTGGCGATTTAGACCTCCTGCTCAACACATTACAATGTAAATTGATTTCTGCAGTCAATCCATTAGCAATAGGCTCTACAGCATTGATGAACTGAATGGATAATTATAGTTGTTTGTTAATCCATACCAGTATTTTCCTAGCTACTTCTATTATGTTCTGTGCCCTTATATTGCTGAGTTCCCTAAAACCTGGTCCACCTTACTATCCAACAGTTTGGATATATAACTCATATCCATGATTTCCTCGATACTCCAACTCAGGCCTGTACTCTTTGATGCTGAATGCCTTATGACCAGGTGTACTTTAATGTCTAGCTCTTAATAAGTCCCATAATTGTTAACATGATAATTTTTGTAATAGATTGTACTATTGTTGATGTTCTCTTTATTTCAATCATGCTGTTCACCTTTTGATAACAAGTGCATTATGACCTTGTCTACCTTTATCTATAACAGACAGAATATCTCATGGAATATCTTTGTAACCAATATTTTGTGTTTCCTTTTACATGTAGCGTTATATTATTTTGTAAGAATATTTACACCAAATCATCATTTTGTTTTCGAACGTATTGTCTATTCTCACTCATGTATTTGTATTGTTCGATGATCCCTTGATCCCTCTTTTGGATGCAATTGTCTTACTTTGACCCTACTCCCCTTTCGACAGGAGATTGGGCTCTATCACGTAGTCACACAAGTGCCTGCCATCGGGCTTACTTCGATGAGCTGTGCATGCCCTGTTGACTTCCCGGTTAACAGTCGTGTTCTAGTTTTTTTTATCCTGCGCTAGGATGATAGTGTGATTGGATAATAGATGCCTTTTAGGGTTCTTCTGCTCCCTCTGTATGTGGATTTGATTCAATCCTTGAGAGCGCAGCCACTTTGCTCTGCCACTGCTGCATGAATTTAATTTACACTAAATACGCGAGGGTGCGGTCTGAATTGTTTTGCCGTCTGTCTACTGTACTCAGATGACTGGGTATTTAATGGTTTCCTGGTCCTGTGAGGTTTATTCCACTCCCCCCTGGCTTTTATTTTGGATTACCCATTCTGGACCCTATAAGCGAGGTATGACCAGTTATTTGCCCCTTCCTCTCATTTACATTTCTTTACAAATGGTCCTTGTAACCCTTACATACTTTTTTACTGGTTCTGTGATTACTTCAGGCCATGTAAGTACCGACCTTTGTTTTCTTTGAGATTAATTGTTGTGCCCCTCGTGGCTGTCTGCTATTCTTCTCTGTGGGTTACCAACTGAATTCTAACGCACACTTCCGGGAGTCTTGGCCCTTGTAAGTTGCTGGTTAATTCTCTCCTCTTCTTACACTTCAACCAATTTTTAATTCTTGAGTTTTCCTATTACGTATTAACTTCCTTTCCTGGCACCAAGCTCAACTAACACTCCCTTGTCCTGATGATGTTGTCGTAGTAATCCTGCGGTTGAAATGCCGTTGACAAAATACTCCTCCCGCCGGAATGAATACTACTTGTAGTCCAGAGTCATGCATTCTTCACTTGTTCACCCAATCTGCAGTGTAGTTACCGTTTGAGCACTTTAATTAAATTATTGATTTTGTTTCCTGTTATTACAACATAAGCATTCAGTACTTTTTTGTTTCTTTGAATCGTTTTTGTACAGCTACATTGATTTGTATATCTTTGTGCAAGTGTTACTGAATATAGTCGATTGTGGATGGATTATGCATCTAGTGATTGAAAAACTATGTATGATGAATTAAGTGTACAGTAAACCATTGTCTTTCTGGTGCCATTATTGCACCTATGTCCTGCTTAACATTAAGGGTCATACCCTTTTAACCTCTTATTGAGTCAGCTGATATTGGCCATTAACTTATATCTGAAGCTGCTTAGTTGAACAAATGCATCTTTACTTTGAACTAGCAAAGTAACATAAGATCAGAGAAGCATTATTTTTGTAAAGAGCAGGGACTTTCCATTAAAAATTGTAACAGCAGGGGCATGGGGGGAGGTGAGGAGGGCCCCTCGTTCAGTGCCACTGAGGATCAGGAGGTCACGATGCCAGCCAGGTGGTTGAGAGCCCCATGCCCTAGAGGACTGCAGTGAGGCAGAGGCCCTGGGGGAACCGCAGAGGCACAGCGTCGGTGTTGAAACTTGGTTGCGGCTCGCATGGACCAGCTAACACCAAGGGACCACCAGCCCATCCAACCAGGAATAAGGGGAGACTGAGGCCCGCATTCAGAGGTGGGTGCAGCTTGTGTGTGCTTTCTAGAAGAGCTTGGTCTGGCCCCTGGGATCCCCCCCAGCTGCTGGGGGCTTTCTTTAGTGGAGAGCCAGCTTACATTAAAACAAAACATAAAAAGATGGTGCACATGACCTGGAGAAATGTATGTATGGCCTCCCATAGATTCACGTGGGGCCATGGAGGTCTGACCAGTGGAGGTGGCCAGGATGCCACTTGAGAGCTGTGGGGAGGTGACTGGAGGCAAGGTTGTGGGGGGGAGTTTCCTCGTGCCCGGGGTGCCACGCTGGGACTGGGGGAGAGGTGGGGAGATCGAAGTCCATGGCCGATCCCCCTTCTTCTTCCCCTCACCTGCTGAGAGACTCACATAGTGTTGCCCCAGGACCGCATGCTCCTACACAGTTTGTGGCATCTGTCAACCCCGCCTTTTCCTTTCAGCGAGTCACCTTCTGGTGGGATTTTTGTCCTTTGAGAGGCCCCTTTCCCGCCCCACACACCTTCTCTTTTCTCCATCACGCCTGGCAGGAGACAGACCAATGGAGGACCCGAGGGGGTGTTGCCCTGTGGTGGTGACTTGAGCAGAGTGGTCACCTCCTGTGGTGGTTACTGACTGATACCTTGCTGCATAGACTCCGGTATACAGGCCAACGGTTGGAGGTGCTCGTACCCGGGGTCCTGCCTGAGAGGATTGAGGCTGGGGTAACGGTGTGGAACTGGACATCCAGTGCCGCTATACCCTGCTCTTCTTCAGGGCGGAGCCTGCTGGTGGCAGCCCCGGATTGAGACGCTGTGCGAGGAGGCCGAGGTGACACCGGAACATGCAGCAGGACACTACCCGAGGGACAGAACATGGTGAGGCCAAAAGTGCCCCAGCTAAAGCCACCAAGCCACATGGGGGACGGACAGGTAACAATGGAGGGCTCGCCAGATCATGACTTGGAGACCCACACGGCCACACTTCTGGCGGCCATAAAGGACACGAAGGCGGCCCTGCAACTTTAAATCGATGTAGTGACCCAGGAGGTGAATCTTCTCCGGAATGATCATAGGAAGTTGGTAGATTGTGTGGAGAAGGCAGAATCTACTTTGGCTCTTACTCGACCGACAGTGGCCGAACACTCTGTCCGGTTACAGAGGATGGCTTGGCTGCAAGAGAGAATGAAGGATGTAGAGGTCTGCTCATGTAGTAACAATATCCATCTGGTTGGTGTCCCAGAATGGGTGGAGGAGCCGAGTATAGACCTCTTCCTCGAAGACTGGTTGGCGTCGGTAATGTTGGCTGGGAAAACCTCTGAACGGCTTAGCATGGAACGTGCTGATAGGGTCTCGGGTCGGTCGACCGGAGGCCCACCAAGAGCAATTGTGGCTCGACTGTTTAATTTTTGAGACAGAGATTCTACCCTGCAAGCGGCACGCTCACTTGGTCCGTGGAGGGGCAATTTGTCAACATTAATCCAGATTATACGGTGCTGGTCCAACGTCAAAGAGAGACCTTCCTATGGGTTAAGCAAGACTTGAGAAACATGGAAATGTGATATGCCTTTTTGTTCCTGGAAAACAGAGGAAAATTGATAAGGACTGCTTGCACGTTTTCACCTCTGCAACGGATGTCTGGGACTGGCTTGAGCAGTGGGAATACCAGCTGCTGACCAAAAGTGGGGACAACACCCAAACCCTGCCCTTGCAGGAGCAGAGTAGGCAACAATGCCTGAGGGCTCTGCTGCGGGCAGTGCTGACGAGGGTGCAGGCTGTGTCTGAGAGTGCAAAGGTGGTAGCCGGCTTGCAACAGGCCCCTTGGCCAGAATCCAAGAACAGATGCGTAGTACTGGTGGAGGTATTGCGCGATACCCCAGATGAGGAGTCCCTTGAGGGTGCCCCTGAAAATGGGTTGCTGCCTCGGGTCAAATCTATGACAGCAGACGAGATCTGAGAAGCGGGCTCTCGGCTGCAGCCGGGGTGGCTTAGGAAACTGGTGGGCCCCACCCGAAGACTGCGTAGAAGGTAGTGATGCCATGGGCCATGCCCCGCCCAAAATAGAGGATCTGTGATTGCTGGTTCCTAATGTTTGTGTCACACTCAGTTTATGTATCAGGGCGACGGATATACTATGAATTCGGCCAGTTCGAGGGTCGCAGCATGGTAAGGTAGAGAAGGGGGTAGTTGGGACAAAGTTTAATGGTTTGCAGTGATGTAGGGATTCTCAAATCATGGAAGAGGGCTTCTAGTCCCTGGCGGGTTCCAAAATGCAGGGAGTGGGTACTGCTACAGGCGGAATAGTATGTCATGACCTTTAACGTAAATGGCCTGTTCAAGAACATTAAAAGGGGGCTAGTGGCTGAGGCCCTGACTAGATATGCCGATAGACTTTAATTATTTATAAGAAACACATATGAAGGGAACCAATAAGGCAGTATTGGCATGGGGAAGTACACAGAGCTCAGCCACACAGGTGACTCCTCTAGTGAAAGAGAGGTGGTGGTTTCAATTAAGAAATCGGTGGCCTTTCAGGTATGCAAGACTGGGGTGGATGCCTTGGGACGTTGTACAGCAGTATTTGGTTGACTGGGAGGGAGAGCAGCTTGCCATTGCTAATGTCTATTTCCCACTGGGGGCTCCAGGTGGACATATTTGGGCAGACTGCTTACCGAGTTTTCGCAGGCCACCACTTCCTCAAGCAAATGGTTCTCTACAGGTATATTGATAGAGCTGTGTATTACCCAATGCCGGGAGGAAGTGCAGGGTTTGTAGGTTTGTGCAGGGCATCATCAAGGTGCTGTTGGCTGCATCTTTGGATCACCACTGGCTTAGGGCAGTGGGAGCACTGCCACCATAGCAGGAGCCAACGTCGAAGGAGGCCATTTGTGCTCCGATGTTGGTACCCTCTTTCATGTCAATGATGTTGGTACTCATGGAAATAAAAGAGGGACAATGGTGTTAACATGATCACTCAGTCGAGAATGACGCAGTCTTGTGCCAGGCAAACACGCTGCTGTGAATTGATTACTGCTTGATGCTTATCTGGCACGCAGTGTGGCAAAGTAAGCCTCTTCTTAATTCCTGTTGGTGATTTGATTTCGACATTTAAAAAAAAAAAATCCAGAATGATTCCATCAGGAACGTGGATTAACATCATAAAACCTTTTGGGGCACATTATCAAGGATAAGCGATATTTATCGCTAACAGCGCTTAGCGCGTTTTTTTTTAACGCCGCCTATCGCTGGAAATTATACCTGAGATAACACCCTATTAGTAAGGTTTATCTCCTTGGCGATAATATTTTCAGCGATAGCGGCATAATGCGAGAATATCGCTGGAAAACCAGCGATATTTTCGCATTAACGCTATGGTGGATTTAGCCTGACAATCCACCCCCTATGCTACAAACAGGTAACAGGTGTAAAAATCTAGCGATAAACGCGCTTAGCGCGATTTATTTTATCGCTTCGCCTGCCTTGCTAATAGGGGGTAGTTGTGTTAGCGACTGTTTTCAGTCGCTTTAAGTAGGGAACGCCTACCTTGCATGTCATTAGCGATAATTATCGCTGACATGCAAGGCGATGTGAAAACCGGCCGCTATCACCTGAAAGCTGTCGCTAACGCCTGTTAGCGACAGCTTGCTAATAGGGCGATAAAAATATCGCCGCTTTAGCGGCAAAAAGTGCCGCTAAAGCGGCGATAAAGCCCTTGATAATATGCCCCTTTATTTTTAGAAAACAAGCTTTTTTAAAGGGTAAAATAATTTCCCTAAACAGCTTAAGTAGTGACTTCCAATAATACACCAATTAGCCAAAAACTAAATTATATTTAAGAATTCTAAGAAACAACATTATCTATAAGGGTGTTCCACCAAGTGAGATTGGCGCAATGCTCATGAAATTGAGGTCACAACAAAAGTCAGATGTACAACATATATTACATCAATAAGAGCCGGTGAATAGTTATATACAAGGTTTGTCACATGGGGCAAGTTATTGACTTCTTATTCTTTGCCATAACAATCAATTTACAACAGGCTCATAGCTTAATTCATTGTCGATGTTTCGACCCATGTATGCTTTGTAACCGGGCCAATGGATACAGTCTAGACAACAAGAACAAATGGAATAGGCAGGATAGAGACTATGTGTTATAGATGGTCATTGTAAGGTACTGCTTACCTCAAAACACACTAAGGGGCTCATTACGATGTCGGGCGGACTTGCGTCTGCCCGACACTGTCGCGCAAACGGGACTGACCGACCGACTTCCGGTCGGTCAGTCCCGACCGCTTAATTACGATGCGACTGAACATGGTGCAGCCACATACTCACATTTCCCTATGGGAGAATGTGCTACAGCCGTACATCGAGCTCCCATAGGGAATGGAGGTTGTGTTCATCCCCACACCGCGTGGCAGGGAGCCTGCCACACAGGGCAGGGATCAACAGGGTGGCACCATAGGTGCCCCCTTGGCCACCAACCGTAGGCTGCTGCTTGAAGGGGGCCCTGCTAGGGGCCCCCAAACTTGCTTTCCGACAAGCTTTCCATGTCGGAAAGCCCGGAATGGAAAGCCTGCCTGAAACCAAGCATCATAATCCGAACAGTGTAAAACACCATCCATATGGATTACGTGCTGGTTCAGACCGTCGGAAGCCAGCCGGAATGACCGGCCAGTTTCACTTCTGACCACCTAAATTGTAGTGAGGCGGTCGGTGTGAAACCGACGATCTCGGTTGGAAAGTCTCCGACCTAAGGTCGGAGGCTTTCCGACCGAGATTTTAATCGGCCCCTCAATGGTGAGCGGCGGTATTACTATACTTCTTTTGTCCTGGTAGGCATGCAGAACTGGAACCTACAGAAAAAGCCTCAAGCTGGAACCTACAGAAAAAGCCTCAAGTTATCATGTTGGTATGTCCAATATAACCATCCACTGCTCTAGAATCCGGGTGAACAGACCACCAAGATACACTGTGGAATGAAAGGAGCATTACTTATTATGGTATCATATGAAGACAACAGTAACTTCCTCAGTGGTGATTCCACTTGCCAATATCCCTGACACCGATGTACACTGCCACATTAATCCAAAATGCATGTACTTGCACATTATATTAATTAAGTGCGCAATGTTAGGTGGGTGTAATTAATGACACAGTAAAAGGGTTTGAAAACAAGTTCCTATTTATAAATAATGGAGCTATCAGAGTGGCGTAATAAATCACCAAACAGAAGCAGTGAATGAATTTTCAGCGCTGCAGCTTTATAACTTAACTAGGAACCATTCATACATTTTTTTCATGCCAAAGAGAAAAAGGAAAAAGAGTGTTCATAGCTAAATGCTACAAGTTTACAAGAGAAAATGGCATTAATTACTATGGTGTCATATGAAGACAATAGTAACTTCCTTAATGGCGTTTATACGTGCCCATATCCCTGACACTAATCACGGGGTGCCACATACATTTAAAATGCAGTGGGTTACTTACTGCATATATATAAATGGACATTACAATAATTATGTGTACTGTGATAAGCATGTGTAATTCATGACTCCGTAAAAAGGATATAAATGACAAAACTGTGATCAGAGTGGCGTGATGAATCATCTAACTCGGAAGTAGTGAATAAACCTACAGCACTGCAAAATTGTACCTTAACTAGTAAGTTAGAGTAGTTGATGTCTGCTGATAGTGTCGTGAATAAGGGCAGTGTCATAGGCAAGCATGTAAAACACATACATATTGAAAATACATTATTAACGGTAAACATTACAAATACTGTAGAATATACTCGTCCATGGTCTAAGTATCCTATCATCTGTCACATCTCCTCATTTTCATTGAGTCATTTACAAAAAGAGGTCATATTATGTATCCATTTGCACTCCTGTGCAGTCAATAATTGTCCAAGGTCTCCTCCACGTTCATTCAAACGGACCTTTTCAATCATAAGACATGTTATGTTATTATGTCATCAGGTTTGTGGTTCGCTTGCATGAAGTGTTCAACCAGCGGGCCCCTGGAGTGGCACTTCATATCCTGCTTCAATGTTGTAGGATCCTTTGTTTGACTTTCTCCTTTGTTTGTCTGACACATGGCATCTTGCATGGGCACATAATCACGTATAGTACACTGGCACTGTTACAGTTTGAGCGGTGCTTAAGCTCATATCTTTTATTAGGTATAGTTTAGTATAACTTTATTTCAGTTACAAATATATATAACTATGAAAGAACATTCATATAATCACATATATAAAATATCCACAAATAAGCCACAGAAAAATCACAACACAAAGTACACTTGTTTAATAATAAACAAAATCTAAGTAAAACATTTTAATTCTCATTAATGACCATAAGGTGCATGCCCATTTAAAGGTCTACCCAACGTTCATGTGCCATGGCCAATTCATACTATATATCACCGTACAGCTAAACATTAAACAATAAAAGAACCCTGAATGACAATCATAGAGATTATTGCGCTATTATATACAACTTTCTAAGCAGGTTAAAACATCCTAAAATAGCTAGAAAACATTCTTATAACAAAAACATACCTAGATAGGATAACAATATATTACAAACTATTGCATAAATAATACATAAGAAGAAGTGCTCATAAAAAACCTTTAAGATAAACATTTAGAAAAGGCCTACTTGGGTGCTATACCAGTTAAAATTCATAATTAAGAATAAAATCATTGAGTTTCACAGAAAACGAAGATTGCACAAGTATTGGCCTCAAGCTCCACATCTATAGAATTAGTCAGTCTAGTAGCTACTAGTGGGACAACTTGCCCTTACATATCAGGTCCCATTTAGATATCTCAACAAAGCAAACACTATTTGTTCACCTGTGTCAGATCTAAGGAGAGGTTGTGCCACAGCGCAATGGATAAATCCCAAAAGGTGACAAGTCGGAATGATCCACTCCAAGTGGGGTAAGAGATATTTTAGGCAGAAAATTTAGAAAGGGCCTCAATTTCCTTAACTGAAAAACAGAAAGGACAGACATTTATCTGCAAGACCATTTACCCCTTTCCAATTTGCAGTAAGTGAATTAAGAGGAAAAATTCAAATTCTAAAACAAAAACATGTTTTAGCTTTATGGTGGGTAATCTTTTCCATATAGTAGGATTAGTCAATCTGCTAGCTACTAGTGAGACAACTTGCCCTTTGGTACTAGGCCCAATTTAAGTATCTCGACAGGGCAAACACTATTTGTTCACATGTGTCTTCTTTGTTAGGTATAAACTCCTTGGTTTCCATACACAAGTCACTTGCTTTGCATTTGCCACAACTAAAGTGGCTATTTATTGGTGGTAGGTGTCATTGGGATTATAAGGTCGGTTGTTCCTTACATGACAGGTAAGATCATACTACAAGGTCCTTAATGTTACTACCTCATTTGAATGCAAAACCTGGTGGATCTCTGGTAACTAGATCCTTACCAGCCAGGTTCCAATGTTGTTGTAATCACTATTTTGATGGGGTTACTAGAAATGCAAAATGTAGTTACACAAACAATACGGTCCTCTTTTTGGGTCCTATCTCTTGGGCTTAGCAGAGTCTCCCAGGGGCAGACCCATGTTCTTGGGATATCCTCTTTCTAAAAATGTCATTATTGTTATCTGACTCTCTGAAGTAATCTGCTTTTTAGCACAGATTCTACGTAACCTTAAGAATTGCCCGAAAGGGAGATTATCTCTAAGGCTCCTGGGGTGGTGGCTGATACATAATTAATGTGCTTCTTTCTGTTGGTTTTTGAATAGGGTAATTTGGAGTCTGTTTTCATCAAGCTTAATAGTAACATCAAGGAAAATGATTTAATTTGCACTGTAGGTCATTGTGAATTGTAGATCTTGTGATTCGTCGTTGAGCCACCTCAAAAAAGACTCTTTGTCATGACTCGTCCCTTTCCATATCATTATGACATCATCTATGTAATACCTCCACATGGTGATATTCAGTTGAAAAGGATTACTGGTCTGAAATAAATGCTTGTGTTTATAGTGTTTCGTGAACAGATTTGCGACATTTGGTGTAAAGCCTGCTCCCATGGCTACACCCTTCATTTGGTAACAGAATGTGTTCTAGAATAGAAAGAATTTCTTGTCATTACAATCTCCAAATGTGGGACAATGAACTCAGCAGGTATCATTACTGGAAGTTTCAACATATGGCATCTTGCATCCAGAACACAAGCAACCCAGGACCGTATTCGCCCTGATAAGGGCTGATGATCCAGGTATAACTTGATTCCAGTGGTACAGTGAGCACGGGACCCATGTCAAGGCATACCCGTCACACTTATGGCCTCAAATGCAACAACAACAACGTTATGGATGGAATGCTTGAATTAATATCAGCCACTGCTATACCAGGCTGAGCCCTTATCATGGCAAAACCGGTCCTAGAATATGTGTACTCTGGTTCAGGGAGAACTTGGCTTGGCAGTTTGGGCTGGACTGTTCCGATAAGGAGCAGGGTCAAGGTTGATTTGCATATGGCTGGGTCCAAACTGAGATCGCATGGTGGGCAAAAAAACAAGGATTGGGATGCGGACTGAGTGATTGCCAGTGGCTGAGATTACTTCAAGTATTCCATCCATCAACTGGTTTATGTTGAATTTGACATTGGCAGTGGCAAGGAGAGCTGAACTCCACTCTCAGCAGCGTATCAAAGGTTAGACTGGCTCATGAGTAGTAATTAAAAGAATCAAACATGGAAAGGCCTGTTAAAAATTATTGCACATGATTATTTATAAAGTTCTCTTTAAGTACTATGTCCAGGCCTTTAGAGAATCTTTAAATGTGACCAAATCGCCGATATTCTTCTCAGAGGAAGGAAGCAGCCTAGTCCCCATATTTCTTTTCATGCACTTGAACCAGTTATAGAAGAAATGAAACATGAAGAAATTACCCTACAGCAGACAGCAGTAGAAATAGATATATAATTATACATGGTGAAGGAGCAGTACAGGCCCAATTCTCTTGTTGATGCTAGAGAGATGAAGAGTTTACTAGAAAATAGAATGCATGACCTGTAAGGCCCTAGTTAAAGGAAAACCTGTGTTTGTAAGCTTGAAGAGATTTATGGTCTCAGTACAAGCACATATTCTGTGGGCCCAATAAATTAAAAACATGATTGAAGAATAGGAGCAGGAGATTGAATTAGCCAAGAGCACACGGAATCTGATAAGAAGTCTTGGAAGCAGAACACATGCAAATACACATGCATTCAAAAGAAGCAAAAAAAAAGGATATGTAGGAAATAGGTTAAGAGGTTAGGGATACAGGTGACGTGATGTTTTCTGTAACCAATATGTAATTTCTAAGTAACTCAATATTTGACCTTTTGTAACAAGCATTGTCTAAGTATAAAAGTCGCTGCCTGTGAAGCAGCAAATTGAGACCTGCTGTCTACCTGTGTGGAGATAGCTACTCTCCCTGTCGCGACAGTAAAGAGCTGTGTATTTCCTTGTCTTTTTTATTTTATTTTAAGCAACCCCGCAACATTTGGCGAGCCAGCATAGGAGGTCCTTTTGCCCTCAACAAACTGCTGCCACCGGAATACCACCTACCTCCACTGCATCGATCACTGCGCATCTTTGAAGAGGTAAGCAGACACTGCGTTGCCTGAAATTCTGCGTAGGACCCCGTGATTGCCGCCTTTAAGGTGAGGGCAATGCGGACTTTGTTCCATGTTTTGTATATTATATGCTGATGTTGAATGCATGTGTGTGCACGTGAATGGAAATGTGGTCACAGAGTGATGTTGTATAATGTTGCATAATGTTATTGTGCTATATAATTTTTAAATATATGACTGAAAAGACAAATTGACAGATTTCTTGTTTATGAGGACTAGTTTAACATTTTTAAAAGAAGTCATATTGAGTAGAAAGTTAAAGTTAAGAGAGATTATAGAGATTCCCTTAGAGCATATGCAAAAGACCTTTTCAGGTGACAAGAAAAGGTTACACAAACATTGTCAGGAGTGTTTTAAGGCTACTCAGAAACACACGTATCCCTGGCCGAAGGAAGGGACAATTGATCACATTGTTACACACCTAAAGAGTATATATGTAAGAGTTAAATTGCAGAAGAGGGAATCCACCTTAGCTTTATGACACGTTTTTTGTGAAAAGTCTAAGGGCTCCTCAAATGTTGATACCCCTAGTACTCCGTCCACTCTCCCACCTCCCTATGACTCAATAAATACCCTAAGGCACCGGGTATTTATCTACTGACACAGCTACAGGAAGCCACAGTGGGTTTTGAGAATCCTGAATTTGAGACCTCTTCACAATCCCCAAAGAGATCCTCTAATATTGCTCCACAGATGTCAAAGCCTAGACACACGAGTACTCCCAGACAGCAAGTAAAGATGGGTGGGTGCCTCTCAGTTTTCAGAACAAATAGATGCACAGTTTACAATGCATTTAGATCCAGCCTCGTCCCAGGAGGGTAGAGGTGAAGAGTAGGGTCTAGGAGACAGTGACGATCAGTCACGTTTCATCAGAAACATCACATCTATTACAGAAGCGAGATCCAACAGGAAGGGTAGTTAGGAAGCGAATGTCTACCCCGCAATGGAGACATGCAGATGACGCTAGGTGGAATGGCTATGTAGACAGGGCTGTTAGTATGGTGCGATGGCCAGTATCCCAAGGAAGAGATGAGGATTTTAGAAGGACTGAAGATAATCTACCTCCTAGGCAGAAGAAGAAGGGGAGTGTAATAGTTTCACCAGAAAGCATTCAGGAAAGGGTATTATGAAGTGAGGACAGAAGGGATGGGAGGGAAGCGAGGAGAGAAGAATATCATGATAATCTCTCAAGAGAGATTTAGGGAAGTTTTGGGAGGATAGCAAATAGAGTAGAGTCAATACATACGTGTGTAGATAACATGGGTGAAATACTTTGATTTCCAGAGGCTAGGCGCTCTACTTATACAATTAACATTCAAAAGAGGCAGCTTATTTATCTTGGCCATACAAAGGGAGCAATGGGATTGCCTAATCGCACCAACACTAGAGAAGAACAGGACATGTTCCCTAGAACTAGGAAACCCCGAGCGACTGAGCTTGAATGGTTATGGTTTCAGGGAACACATGGCCAGCCAGACTCCAGGATAGGACCTTGTGAAGCTATGGGAGGACTGACACTACATGATAGACCAATGCAGCAAATGAGTGTTCAATCAGTTTTACGCAGCACTGATCTCACTCCTAGTGAGCTAGTCACTGAAGGAGAAAATAGTTGCTACAGTGTTGTAACTTATGTGGATAATTTGGCAGGATGGATTGAAGGTTTAGCCCCACAGATGAGAACAAGGCCATGGGAAGGGTCATTTGATCCACGTGACATGGTAAATGCTGAGGATTGTATTCTTTATGGTGAGGGAGATCCAGACTGGGATTATCCCTACATGTGGCAATGTTTGCACGTGTGGCAAAAATATGCCAGACAGCACAACCCCCAACATTCTGTCACTCCCATATATCAGATGCCCCTGATACGCAAGGGACCTGGGTCACCTCATTATGTGTCTTGGCCACGAATGGACAAGGAGAATCTTAAAATGTTGTTCCCAACACTTAGAGGGAGCAGGGAAATGGATTAGAGATTTTGAAAAGCAAACTGCAGGCATCACCTTGGCAGTAGGGGGCATTAAAAGTTTATTTAGCTCTCTCATAGGAGGTGAGACAGATACTGTTTGCTAGAAGGCCTGAGTGAGAAATGTTACCCTGTCTGAGACTATGATTGAAGGTTCCCCATTCAACTTAGTTAGGACAGTAGTTTGAGATCAGTTGAAGAAAATGTATCCTGACATGCCAGACACTGGGTCCCTCATGGCTCAGTCAATGCAGCCGAATGAGGATCCCGCTCAGTTTCTTAGCAGGATGAAGGAAAAATGGACTCAAAAAGTAGGTCAGTGTTGGCAAGTAACAGGGGCAAATACTGTGTTGTTTTACAATGTAGTGAAGGAGGGGGATTACCCTCTGATGTACAGGATGATCTAGACAATATAGTGGCAGTGGAAACCAAGCCCTGGACAGAGATACAGGCACATACAATCGATCTTTGTAAGAAGAAGCAAGAGAAAGAGAAAAACAAGCAGGAGGTGACACAGAAAGCAGCAGCCATGTTAGTGCAGCAAAAGTTGGCAAAGAAAGGAGCAGTGGAAGGCAGTGGCAGTTGTGAAATGTGCAGCACATACAAAGGGACAGGATTTTGTATCACAGGGAAATGCACTAGCAGATTGGGCAGCTAACGATGCAGGTAGGCGCACACCCCCGCCTGTGCCATCAGGTTCACAACATGTCCCTGTTTTGTGTGGCCCAGACTGCCTCCCCATCTGAGTCTGAATCTGTTACTACCACAGATGATGTCACACTTCATTATGCTGAAACAGCGTGTTTACATCTTTGAGAGTTACACGAAGCTGCTCTACCACATGAGAAACAATTATGGGAGGCTAGAGGATGCTCCCAGTCAGGGGATGATTTTGTTTATACACAAATATCTATAGGTAAACCAGTGATGCCTCAGGCTTTTCTTATGATAGCTCTTGATCAATTACATTTACCAATCCACATTTCGAGAGCTCATTTATCTATGTAGATACAACAAGAATGGTTCCTCCCCAACTTACATGAGATGCTTACCATGTACCTTCATAACTGTACTGTTTGTCAACAATTCTCCCCAAATAGTACATTCAAGGTGATAAATTCTACCATACCATGACCACAAGGTCCTTTTAAGGCACTTCATATTGACTTTGTGAACATGTTAGATGGATGCAAAAACTATTGGTATCTTATAGTTGAAGTTTGTCCTTTTTCTAGATGGACTTAAGCAGGACCGTGCGTCCACTGTGATGCTAAGTCAGCTGTTACGTTTTTGATTTGTGAGGTGATTCCCCGTTGGGGAATTCCAGATGGGATAAGATCTGACAATGGCACACACCTTGTTAATGTACTTTCCACATATCTTACAAGAATGTTAGAGATAAAACATAAACTGTCTTCTGTTTATCATCCCCAAAGCAATGCCATCATTGAGCGCCTTAATGGCCTACTGAAGAATAGGATCAACAAGCTATGTGCCACGTTGCATAAAAAGTGGTTGTATTGCTTACCTTTGGCACTCTTTTTCCTAAGCAACACACCTAGTTCTGATCAATATTTGACAACCCATCAGATAGTGACAGAAAGACCCATGAATGTGCAAATACCTGCCCCTATAATAATGTACAGGGAGAAAGTACAGCGGAAATATTAAATGATTGTTAGACTTGTCATCTTTTGGCGTGTTTCCCCTGAGTTTTTGCTTTCTGACCTCCCGGTTTTGACTCTGTTTTTGCTGGCTTAGTGTTTCTGCGCACTTTCTCACTGCTGTTCAGTGTTAAAGTGCAAGTGCTCCTGTTGTAAATTGTGTTATGGATTGGTGTTTCCACGATTGGCATATTTGATTTACTTGTCAGTCCCTAGTAAAGTGCACTGAGTGTGCCAGGGCCTGTAAATCAAATGCTGCTAGTGGGCTGAAGCACTGGATTGTGCCACCCACACAAGCAGCCTGTAAATGTAACTCTGGCCTGCCATTGCAGAGCCTGTGTGCGGTCTGGGACTGCCATGTCGACTTGGCATACCCACTTGCCAGGCCCTAACATTCCCTTTTCTTACATGTCAGTCAACCCTAAGGTAGGCCCAAGGTACCCCTGTGGGCAGGGTGCAGTGTATGTGAAAGGTAAGACATGCCCTGGTGTGTGTGGCATGTCCTGATAGTGAATTACTGCCAATTTCGTTTTTCACTATTGCAAGGCTACCTGTTCCCATAGGACAGAATGGGGAGTTTGTTTATAACATCTTATAGACATAACTGGCCCTGGGAACTAGGTATAAAAATAAAGTTTAGTATGCCTGAACTCAGAATCTAAAGATGCACCTTTTAGAAAAGTTGATTTTTACATTCTGTGTTTGAAAATACCACTTTTAGAAAGTAGGTATTTTCTTGCTCAGCCATCCAGCAGGCCTCTGCTGGGTTTGTGGATTGACTGTCTGGGTTTTGGATGACAGGGGCTGGGGAGGAGCCGTGGCTCCAGATAGTCTAGGTGGGTCAGGAAAGGGCTGAATAGACCTGGGCTGCATTTAGAGTAGGGGGAGGAGATGTCCTTTCACCTGAATGGGCCTGGTATGCCTCTGACAATGCCGTCTCCACCTCCTGCCAGGAAGCCACACCACAGAGGGCAGAAATGGTTCTGACTGGGCACAGACACTCTCTGCCTGAGAGGACAAAGGTTTTTGGGCTATAAAAAGTGGGACTCAAACCCCTGAACTTTAGAACTCTTTTGGACCAAGAAGACTGCCAAGAAGAAGAGCTGGAGAAGCTGTAAGGAGGAACTACCACTTTGATGAGTGCTTTGCTGTGCTGGCCTGCAGTGGCTGCTTCTGTCTTGGGCAGTGAAAGGACTGGACTGAACTTTCTGCAATCTATTTTTGTGAGTTTCTCCAAGGGCTTGAGGTAGAGCTTGCCCCCTGTTCAAGAAGTATCAGGAACAGCAAAGACTTCAAGTTCTTCTGCCCTCAGCACTGGGGACTGTGTGTTTTGTGCTGCAACAGAAGAAAAAGCAACCCAACGCCGTCTACGATGCCGCTGCCGACTCCGTGTCCTGAAGACACCACAGAGGGCACCGCCGCAACGCGACCCTGGTCTCACCGACGACGCCTGCTGACGCCGCCACCGAGCTGCTGCTCGCACCGCGACCTGTGGGCACCGCCCTCCGCATCGCCTCGCTTCACGGCTCCTCCTTGGTATCCCCGACGCCGCCGCTCCAAGCCGAAATCGACGCCGCTGCCTGCACCGTGGTTCGAGGGCACCGCTCGTAAAGTTACACGACGCACCGCCTCATCCCGCACCGCAGCCTTGGCCTACCGACGCCATCGACTCCAGTTTGTCAGCCGACGACATCGCTTCAGCAACGACGCCGCTGTTTGCACCGTGACCTGCCAGCACCGCGACGAGCACTGCATCACTTTGCACCGCGACCCTGGCCTCACCGACGCCGCCATCTGACGCCACCCCGAGCCGCTGCTCGCACCGTGACCTGAGGGCATCGCACGTCGCACCGCTGCACTTCGCATCGCAGCACCCAACGCCTGCCAACGCCAGCGCTCCGGACTTCAACTGCAAGGAGTTTGATCTGCAACGCGTGTGACTTCAAGGGCCCAACGACTCCTGCACCGACCGCCGGAACCGACGCCTGCGGACGCCGTGATTCTGTAAGCTCAACGAGAGGTCGCCGACGCCCTGCATTTCTAAAGGTACTGTTTTGCGGGTCTTCCCGACACCGTAGCTGGCCCGCGTCGCCGCGGTCAGCCAGAACTGTTTGGATTTGTTTGTTCACAACGCCGTGATAGCCCCAGAGGGAGCTATCGACTTCAAGGAATTGTTTTTCAAGGTTATTTTGATAACTGAAGATTTCTAAGTACTGTATTGTGGATTTTTATCGTTTTTGGTCTTGTCTTAAGTATATAAAAATATTGGATATTTTTCTAAACTTGTGTGGTGTCCTTTTGTAGTGCTTACACTGTATTACTGTTGGTTATGTGCAAATGCTTTACACACTGCCTCTAAGATAAGCCTGACTACTCGTGGCAAGCTACCAAGGGAGTGAGCAGTGGTTATTTTAGGAGTGTAACTCCCTTATCCTGACTAGGAAGAAGGGTCCCTACTTGGACAAAGGTGCAAACCATTGTTAACTAGAGACCCCCATTTCTAACAATGATGAAATGCATGTTTATCTTTTTGAATTAACCAAAGCTGCAAAGTTCATTTTTTAACAGGTAACAAAATGGAAGGAGAAGCGTGCCACAGCTGAGGTCGATCTCCCAGTTGAGATACAGTTTTTGTTTAAAATTGTGTCCGGAAAGGGAGAGAGGCCAAGTTCGACAGGCATTTCACTGTGACGATGGCAACCCCCACTGCGCTCCAGGCAGATGGCAGGAAACTTTGGATTCACTTGTCAGACATTCGATTAAACCCAGCATCACATCAAATACCACCAGTGGAACAAGAGGGGGAAAGAAGATTGTGACCATAAAAATACAGCACTCAACCTCTGGACAATTTTCTGCTTTTGGACAATTTTCTGAACCTGCGAGCCGAAAGTTATGTATTCTTGTTTTCTTTTTCCTCTTTTTGTCTCTTAACATTATCACTTCTACTATTGCCCTTTTATAGAAATGTATATTCTAGCTCTACTAGTTACATCAAACATCTGTGAAGAGAACTCTCAACTCATGTTAATGTATCCCATAGCAGGGGCGCAACTAGACCCGAACTTCGGGGGAGGGGGAGGAGGGGGGGGAGCTGAGACTCCCAGCCAGGGCTGGCCCTAACACTGGTCGCGTACGGTGCAACAGTCTTTTTTGCCGCTCCCTCCCCTATTTCCTCCTTCTCCATGAATTCCCTCACTACCACTCGCCAACAATGCACTTCATCTCTCTATAGCCCCTTTCTGACAAACATTTCATTTTTTTATAGGGCTACCCGTAGTTTACTCACACTCAGTTCTGTGATCTGCATGGTACACGTTCTTTGTAGCAGGCACATTAACCCTCTGCACTGTGTGGGTGACAGGAGTGCCCATGTGAGTGCACGGTGAGCGATGCGACAGTGGGAGAGTAGGGTGAGAGGAGTGACTGCAGGGTGAGTGAGGTGACCATATGAATTTGGGTGCGGATGTAAGTGCAGAGTGAGACAAAGGAATGTATGTTTAGTGATGGCTTGTTTGAGTGAGATTGCAGAGTGAGCAGTGAGGGGGACAGGTGAGTGAAGTGTCACATGAGTGCAGGGTGAGTAGTGTGCTCGTGTGACTGCAGGGTGAGGCACAGGGTGAACAGTGCAAGTGCATTGTGAGTGCAGAGTGATCACTGTGAGTGCAGAGTGAGCGGTGTGCTCATGTGACCACAGGGTAAGTGGAGGGAGAACGGTGTGAGTTCATGGCGAGTGGCATAAGTGCAGTGCGGTCACTGTGAGTGCAGGGTGAGCGGGTGAATGGTGTGAGTGCATGGTGATCAGTGTGAGTACATTGTGATCACTGTGAGTGCAGGCTGAGTGTGAAAGTGAAGGGCAAGAATGAGGAGTGAGTTGTCTGAATGCAGGGTGCATTCCCAGACATTTGATGTAACAGCATGTTATTGAGGGCTGGCGTAGTGTTTCAGATATAAGTTAAACTATTGCTATTATGGCATTATTCAGGGTCCAGGTATCGAGGGTGGAGGAAATAAATATTGTGCTCATCCTGCAACAAACTTCCAGTCTTGTGATTAGGGTTGCCAGCTCATTATATTGATGTCCCAGACGGTACAAAAATGAGCAGTCACCTAAAGCCTATTTTCAGCACTTATCTGTGCATACTTGGAACAGCAAAAATGAATAGAAAGGATTTTTAATTGTATTCTAGGACTGCCTGAATGATCCATGACTGATAATTAAAGGGAACAAAGACAGAAAAGTCACATTACAAATGAATACATGCTATTTTATTTATAACCATATTTAGTGTCAAGACCAGGCCTTTGCAGGCTCTTTAAACAACAAATGTCTGGAATTTTTCTTTTGGTAACCCTACTCTAAATTCCTTTGCATGAAATGCATTCTCACACTACGGCAGTGAAAGTAAAATGCATATGTAAGGAATAGACAGAGTGGGGGCCCAGGGGGTACTAGAACCAGCAAAAAAACTAAGCCTTGTTAACCAGTTTACAAAGGTATGTAAATATGCAAATGTGTCTTTCAAAGACCTGTGAAAAACTCGGGCGTGCCGGAGATAAGACTCCAGACACTGCCCAGCCGAGCCCACAGCAGCTCGAGCTGCACCAGCCCGGGCTGAGACACGACGGGTGGGGGAGGGACACTGAAGCCCTTTTAGCCCTATGGGCGTTGCGCACCTGTCCCATAGTATTCATACCAGATTATTAGATAATATGTGGTATCAGCATATGTCAGACATAGGTTCATAAAGTACTAATGAATCATGTTTCATTTGCTGTTTAATTCCTCATGCCACAGGATCTGATAGGCTACATTCAACTAAAGAAGTACCCCCAAGCACAGCTCTGTGTCTGTTGCATCTTTACCTGTGTAGGATTAAGGCCCAAATGTAGCCAACGCATATTCGGGTAGAACAGTTTCTAGTTAATGCCGCAAAATATGACTCTTCAGAAGAAATTTTATATATCCTTACAGATAGGCAGGACATTAAAGATGAGATACCTGGAATGAAGAAAACAGGTCGTCCTACCACAGCAGAATAGATACAAATGGTTTTAGGTTTAGGGATTTTAGGAGTAACATGCCCACCCAATGAGTGTAATAGTTATTTAGTAAATCCTTTACCCCCAGATTGTATTTGTAGACCAGGATTTAGAACTACTGGATCAGTTTATGCCCATGATTAATGGCATTCTGATATTGAATTTTTCTGTAAGCTCATGTCTTTATGGAAGGGTACTAATATCAGTCAGGATGCAGTAAAGAAATGTGCACGTATATGGGATGATAATGTTGCGCGTTACACTTGGATAGATAGTACAGTAAGTCCTCAGACAGACATAAGATTACCGTGTTTCTTTATGTTTCAGAGGAAACTGCACTGTTAATGTAGGCAGGAATATCAACTGCAGTGCCACAATAGATAACGCCGACATGCAGGGGGCACCTCCAGCCTCATAGACTATTATTGGCAGTGTGGAGAACTAATGACCGCTCAGTTGCCACCGAACTAGGGAGGCCTCTGCATATTGGTCACTTTGGACGCCCCTGTTTTAGTAATTCCTGGAGTTAATCTATCAACACTTCATGAACACCCCACGAGCCGTCCAACTACCTTGTTACATTACCATTGAAGGAGAATAACTGCAGAATAATATGGCACTACCACTTGAAATGATGTTCCCCAAGAGTACCGGTTGTTTAAGGATGCACAGTTGTTCTTTGGAAGCATTCTGCCGTTTGTTCATGCTAAGGCAACTCGATGGTTACAGATAACTCGATGGCAGATGCAGAACTGCATCAATACTCTGAAGGGTGGATTTAATGCCATAAAGGAAGAGATGTGTGCCATGAGAATGATGATAATGCAGCACTATTAGATACCTGACCTTATGACGGCCATGAAAGGAAGGGTATGTGCCAAGATTGGGACTGCTTATTGTACTTATGTCCCAGCAAATGATGCGGTAATGGAACTTTGTCAGAGACTATACAAACTTTGCATAATCTACAGACGAAAATGGTAGATGAAGGAGGTGCCCCAGATAATTGGCTTAGTGGGTGGTTTTCTTTACTACCATCCCGGATGTTGGGTCTGTTGGGAGCCTTGTTGCCAGCTCTTGTGGCCTTGTTTTTTATATATTTAGGTATTCAATTAATTTTAACAGGTTGTAGAAGGATTAGTACAAAGACAGGAGAGATGTTTCCAGTTAGGACACCAACGCGATTAGTAGCTGCTCAGGGCAATACATATCACCTAGTGCCAAGTGCAGATCAAGGTTTAAAACCAGTAGCTGAAATATCAACTAGAGTGGGGAATGTTATAGAGGAAATTAAACATGAAAAAATTACGCTACAACAGACTGCAGTAGAAAAAGATATAAAATTATGCGTGGTGAAAGAGCAGTACAGGCCCAAATCTTGTGCTGATGCAAGAGAGATGAAGAGTTCACTAGAAAATAGAGTGCATGACCTGCAAGGCCCTAGTTAAAGGAAAACCTGTGTTTGTAATCTTGAAGGAATTTATGGTCTCAGTAAAAGCATGTATTCTGTTGTCCCATTAAATTAAAAACATGAATGAAGAATAGGAGCAGGAGATTGAATTAGCCAAGAGCACACATAATCTGATAAGAAGTCTTGGGAGAAGAACGATAAAACACACACACAAATACACATGCATTCAAAAGAAGCAAATGAATGGGTTGTTAAGCATGGTTGGAATTACAATAAAGAATTGGTAGGAAATTGGGAAAGAGGTTAGGGACACAGGTGACGTAATGTTTTCCGTGACCAATATGTAATTTTTAAGTAACTCATTATTTTACCTTTTGTAACAAGCACTGTCTGACTAAGTATAAAAGTGGCTGCCTGTGAAGCAGCAGATTGAGACCTGCTGCTTACCTGTACGGAGATAGCTACTCTCCTTGTCATGACAGTAAAGAGCTGTGTTTTGTCTTCCCAAAAGGTGTCTTGTCTTTTTTCTTTATTTTAAGTTACCCCTCAACAAACCCCTGCTTTATCACTTCTTTAAGTCAATTGAATGCAGGGTGTAGCTTCCATTGGCACAGCAGGTGCATTTTCACTGGGTACTAGAGGCCGGAGTGGCCTACTGAACCCTTATTATTGTTGTATTATATCATTCAAATGGCAGTCAGGAGGTCTGTTAGAAATGGGTGTCTCTAGTTGGCAGAGGTAGGTACCTTTGTCCAAATAGGGGCCCTTGCTTCTAGTCAGGGTAAGGGGGATACACTCCTAAAATAACCCCTGCTCACCCCCTTGGTAGCTTGGCACGAGCAGACAGGCTTATCTCAGAGGCAGTGTGTAAAGCATTTGTGAACACATACAGTAACACAGTGAAAACACTACAAATGGACACCACACCAGTTTAGAAAAATATGTAATCTTTCTCTAAACTAACACAAGACCAACGACAAAAATCCACAATACAGTATCAAAAATAAGGCTCTTGAATGTAGAAATAGTTCAGTTCAATGCAAGTTATCAATGCAACACTGTTCTTACAAAGTACCTTAGATGCGTCACGCAAAACAAACAAAAGGGTCGCAGGGAAGGTGATGCGTCATTTCCTTGCTTCGGGGGAGGCGATGCGTCTGTTCCTTACTGCAGCGCAGGGGAGGCGATGCGTCTGTTCCTTACCGGAGAGGAGGGGATGCGTCTGTTTCTTACTGCGTTCCGGTTACGATGCGACAAGATGGCGCCTCGATGCGTGGCGACGATCCGGTGCGATGCAACAAAATGGCGGCGCGATGCGACGGTCCGATGTGATGCGTGGTCTTTTGCAGCCGCACGCCAGGTGCTGCGACGGTTTTCGCTGCGATGCGTCGGGACCCGGTGTGGATGTGGCACACTTCTTCCTGGTTGCTCCGCGAGGCGTCGGAACCAAGTGCGGATGCGGCACGCTTCTTCCCCGTGGCTCGGCGATGCGTCGGGAATCGGTGCGGATGCGACGCGCTTCTTCTCGTTGCGTCGATCTTCCAGCTCCCAGCGACAAACAGTCTCTAGAGGTCTTAAACAACAGCAGGCACCTCTCTGCAGGTTAGAATTCCCAGCAAGGAAATTCAGGGGAGCTGGTGGTGAAGTCTTTGTGTCCCTGAGACTTCAGAACAGGAGGCAAGCTCAGTTTCAAGCCCTTGGAGATCTTCCTCAAGATGACAAAGCAAACAAGTCCTTTTTCTCCTTTCCTTGGCAACAAGTAACCACTGCAGGCCAACCCCAAACAGCAAACAGCACAGGGGCAGTAATCTTCCTTCAGCTTCTCCGGTTCTTCTCCTTGGCAAAGGTTCCTCTTGATTTCCCAGAAGTGATCTAAAATTCTGGGGTCTGGGTCCCCCTTTTTATACACACAAATTCTTTGTTCTTTGAAGGCAGAGAGTGTCTGTACCCAGCCAAAACCAGTTCTGCCCTCACTGGTGCAGCTTCCTGGCAGGAGGTGGAGACAGCATTGTTGAAAGCAGACCTGGCCCAGGCAGGTGAAAGGAAATCTCCTCCCCCTCCTCTAAATTCAACCCAGGTCCCATTCAGCCCAGCCCTGACTCATCAGACTGCCGGAGCCGCTGCCCTCTCCCAGCTCCTGTCACTCACAAGCCAGACATGCAATACACAAACCTAGCAGAGGCACACTGGATGGTTAGGCAAGAAAATACCCACTTTCTAAAAGTGGTATTTTCAAATTCAGAATGTAAAAATCACCCACACTAAAAGATGCACTTTAACATTCTGAGTTCAGGCATACTAAACTTTATCTTCCTATCTTGTTCCTAGGGCCAGTTATGTTTATAAGATATTATAAACTAACTGCCCATTCTGGCCTATGGGAACAGATAGCCTTGCAATAGTGAAAAACGAAATTGGCAGTATTTCACTATCAGGACATGCCACACACATCAGGGCAGGTCCTACCTTTTACATACAATGCACCCTGCCCACAGGGGTACCTTGGGCCTACCTTAGGGGTGACTAACATGTAGAAAAGGGAAGGTTTAGGGACTGGCAAGTGTGTGCACTTGCCAAGTCGACATGGCATTTCCAGACTGCACACAGGCTCTGCAATGGCAGGCCTGAACCACATTTTACAAGCTGCTTCTGTGGGTGGCACAATCAGTGCTGCAAGCCCACCAGCAGCATTTGATTTACAGGCCCTGGGCACACATGGTGCACTGTACTAGGGTCTGACAAGTAAATCAAATCAGCCAATCATGGAATCACTAATCCATTACATCAATTAACAAAAGGGAGCACTTGCACTTTGACACTGAACAGCAGTGGCAGAGTGCCCAAAGCATCTAGACCAGCCAAAACAGATGAGGCAACAGCAAAAAAATGGAAGGGAGACCCACGCCAATGGTGCCAAGTCTAACACGTGTCCCCTCCAGCTGAAATGTGGGTAGAACTCCCACCCTCTTGGGAGTTCTCTTCACTAAGGCGGAAAAATCTGGACAGACCATCAGCATTGGGGTGTTCTGTACCAGTGCGGTGTTTCACCGTAAAGTCCATCCCCTGTAGGGAAATGGACCACCTCAACAGTTTTGGATTCTCACCCCTCATCTGCATCAACCATCTGAGGGGCCTGTGGTCTGTCTGAACCCGGAAGTGAGTCCCAAACAATTATGGTCTCAACTTCTTCAGTGCCCAGACCACAGCAAATGCCTCACGCTCAATCGCACTCCACCTCTGTTCCCTACTAATGAAGGCTACAGGTTGGTCTAGGCCCTCTTCATTCATCTGTGAAAGCACGGCCCCCACACCATGCTCTGAAGCATCTGTCTGCACAATGAATTCCTTTGAGAAGTTGGGCGCCTGAAGCACGGGCGCCGTGCACATGGCAGATTTCAGGGCATCAAAAGCTTTCTGGCAGGCATCAGTCCAGTTCACTTTCTTGGGCTGCTTCCTGGAAGTCAGCTCTGTCAAGGGGGCAACAATGCTGACATACCCCTTGACAAATTTCCTGTAATACCCTGTGAGTCCTAAAAAGGCTCTCACCTCTGTCTGGGTTTTCAGGGGTTCCCAAGCCAGAATAGTATCAATCTTGGGCTGTAGGGGCGCCACCTGGCCGCTCCCAACCTGGTGTCCCAAGTATACCACGGAACCCTGCCCGATCTGGCACTTACTCACCTTGATCGTGAGGCCTGCCCTCCGCAGCGCCTTCAACACTTCCCAGAGGTGGTGCAGATGTTCCTCCCAAGTGGCACTGAACACTGCAATGTCATCCAGGTAGACCGCACTGAAATCCTCCAGTCCAGCCAACACCTGGTTGACCAACCTCTGAAAGGTGGCAGGGGCATTCTTCATCCCAAAGGGCATCACCCGGAATTGGTAGTGCCCATCTGGTGTGGAGAATGCTAACCTCTCTCTTGCCCCATCAGTTAAGGCGATCTGCCAGTACCCGGACGTTAAGTCAAACGTACTGAGGTACCGGGCAGCCCCCAACCGATCGATGAGCTCATCAGCTCTGGGGATGGGGTGCGCGTCAGTCCTGGTGACTGAATTTAGCCCTCGGTAGTCCACACCGAACCGGAGTTCTGGTGTGGCACCAGGTGCGGCAGCCTTTGGGACCAAGACCACTGGGCTGGCCCAAGGGCTGTTTGAGGACTCAATCACCCCTAGCTCTAACATCTTGGAGACCTCCTCCTTAATGCAAGCTCTGACCCTGTCAGTCACTCTGTAAATCTTATGTTTTACTGGAGGACTGTCCCCAGTGTCCACATCATGGACACACCACTGAGTGACACCGGGGGTCAGGGAGAACAGGCCAGAAAACTGTCCCAACAGTTGGCGACAGTCATTCTGCTGCTCAGGGGTCAGGGCGGTAGAGAGGCTCACACCGTCCACTGACCCATCTTGCTCCTTGGCAGACAGGAGGTCAGGAAGAGGCTCAGTCTCCTCTTTCATCCCAGCATCTGTTGCTAAGAGCATGCCTACTTCGGACCTCTCCAAGTGGGGCTTCAGGCGGTTCACATGCAGGACCTGCAAAAGGTTCCTAGGAGACTGCAAGTCCACCAAGTAGGTGACGTTACTCTTGCGCTCCACCACCTCAAATGGTCCGGTCCACTTATCCTGGAGCGCACAGGGCTCCACTGGGGCCATGACCCAAACTTTTTGTCCAGGCTGAAATTCGATCAGAGTGGCGTTCTGATCATACCACCGTTTCATCTCTTCCTGGCTGGCTTCCAGATTCGCCTGAGCGAGTTGTCTGAAACGCCTAGTCTGGTTTCTGAAGGCCAGCATGTAGCTATATACATCATGGGGAGGTTTACTGGGAGCTTTCTCCCAGCCTTCTTTCACCAAACTCAGAGGTCCTCTTACAGGATGGCCGTACAGTAGTTCAAAGGGACTGAACCCTAAGGACTTCTGGGGCACCTCTCTGTAAGCAAACACAAGGCATGGAAAGAGGACGTCCCACTTACACCTCATGGGTTCCTCAAGACCCATAATCATGCCCTTCAGGGTCCGGTTGAATCTTTTAACCAGCCCATTACCTTGGGGGTGGTAAGGAGTGGTGAACTTATAGGTTACACCACACTCCTGCCACAGGGACTTCATATACTTAGATATGAAGTTGGTACCACAGTCTGACACCACCTCTCTGGGGAACCCCACATGGGAGAAAATCCCCATCAACGCACGACTCACCACGGGGTCCGTCACAGTCCTGAGAGGGATGGCTTCCGGGTACCTGGTGGCATGGTCCACCAAGACCAGGATGAACCTGTAGCCCATGGCTGTCTTGGGATCCAGAGGCCCCACAATGTCAATACCCACCCTCTCAAAGGGGGTGCTGACCACAGGAAAGGCTGGAGAGGAGCCTTGTGCTTCCTCCCACTCTTACCACTTGCCTGGCAAGTCTGACAGGTCCTGCAATGAGTATCTGAACTCTTGCGCATTTGGGGCCAGTAAAAGTGGGTGACAAGCCTTTCAAAGGTCTTGTCTTGCCCCAAATGTACTGCTACAGGCACATCATGAGCCAGACCCAGTGGGAAGGCTCTGAAGCGCTGGGGTACCACCAGCACACGGGCTGACCCAGGCTCAGCAACCTTAGGCTCACTATACAGGAGACCATTCTCCCAGTAAATCCAATGTGATCCAGACTGATCACCTGCTGCCTGGTTTGCAGCCTGTTGCTGCAAACCCACAAGAGAAGGGCACTTCTTCTGCTCCTCACAGAACTCTTCCCTGGAGGGGCCTCCTTCCTGCTGCCAATGGGTCAGCTCAGGCAGGTCCCCCAGTTCAGCCACTTGTTCCCCTGTAGGCTCCAGGGCATCCCCCTCAAGGTTTGCCTCCTCCTGGACCGTGGGAACTTCGGGGGCCAATTTCCCGCGCCCCCTGCCTCTTCTCTTTAAGGCAGGCACCTGGGCCACTCTTTCAGGCTCCAGGTCCTCTTGAATACCCTTACCGGCTGCCATTGACCGAGTGGTCACACACGCCCACTCAGGCAGACCCAACATCTCCAAATGAGACCTCCGCTCCACCTTCGCCCAAGGGGAGCTCTCCAAATCATTGCCTAGCAGACAGTCAACAGGCATGGCTGGCCTCACAGCTACTTGAAAGGTACCTGAGACCCCCCCCCCACTCAAAGGGAACCTGTGCTACTTTGCAGAGGCACTCTGAGTTGTCAGCGGCAACTACAGGGTAGAATGTGTTGGGGATCACCTGCTCTTCAGACACCAGCCGACAACTGACAGCTGTCACACTGGCTCCGGTGTCTCTCAGAGCCTCCACCCTATGGCCATTGATGGTCACCCACTGCCTGTACTTCTTAGTGTTATCAGGCAGCTGAGTCCTAGGGACCATCACACTGTCTCCTAAAGAGACTAGGTACATCTCTGCGGGACCCCACCCACCTTAGGCACCCGACTCCTCCCCAGGGCTACACTAGCCATCTGCCGGGGCGGTGCACCAGTGGGTGCAGCGTTAACCTTTTTGGGACACTTAGGATCCCAAAAGAAGTGGCCCACCTGACCACAACCAAAACATGTCTTGGGACCCCTCTGCACAGACTTATCTGTCGGGGCCCCGGGCTTCTTCTCAGTGGGAGGCTGGGAACCCTTACCTTGGTTCCCTTGGGGATTATTTTTGGGCCCTTTTTGGAACTCCTTCTGTTTACACTTGTCCCCCCCACTGTTCTGCTGGGGACCCTGTCCACCTTTGGCGGAGTCTCCCACAAGACCCTTGTGGACCCTGGTACTGACCCAGCGGTCCGCCTCCACAGCAAGCTTCCTGGGATCAGTCAGCTTACTAACAATCAGGTGCTGGCGTAGCTCTGGAAAACAACTACTGGACAAGTGCTCCCATGCAATCAAATCATAGAGCTCCTGAAAATCATTCACTTTGCTACCCTTCACCCAACCATCCAATGCTCTGCAAAAAAAGACACATATTCCACCCAGGTGCTAGACTCCAGCTTCTTGCAATTTCTAAATTTCTGCCTATAAAGCTCTGGGGTCAATCCATATCTGACTATTAAGGCTTCCTTCATGGGGGCATAGGACATCTGATCCTCCTTGGGCAATGCTAGTAAGGTGTCCCTTCCTTCAACCATAAAGCGGCTCCACAACCCTGCTCCCCAATCTTTCTCAGGAACCCGGTGGGACATCATCGCTACCTCATAGACCTTAAACTACTGCCCAATATCCTCCCTCTTCATGAATTCCTTAATGACATCCTTGGGAATATATACTCTTCCTTCTAAAGGCACTGAAGGGGTGCTGCCACCAGAGGGAGTGATCTCTAAGCTCTTCGCTTTCAGCTCCAGCTCCCTCACCACTCTCTCATGCTCTAAAAGCATCTTCTTCTCTTCCATGGCTAACCTCTTATTTTCTAACTCCAATTTCTTACTTTCTATGTCATTCTGACTCCCCACTTTGAGCTTGGTCAGCTCCATCTCATGTACTCTGCTTTTCTCCCTGTCCTCCAATTCCTCTGGGGACGGGCCTTTTGAAGAAACACTGCTGCCCACCCTGGAAGGCACTTTCCCCCCAGTTAGGCCAAATGACCCCTCCAGCTGCCCATCTAAATTCTCTGCCTCCTCCCTAGGATCTTCAGGATGCTCACTGGCATTCCTAGATTCCAGCCAGGCCCTCAGCGCCTTTTGGTATTCCTCTTTCCTGGTGAGGCCTCTTATAGAGATTTTAAATTTCTTGCAAACAGCTTTGAGGTGTGGCACAGTGTAGGTATCAATCCTCTCTTCTTCAAATTCAATATCCACAGATGCAATGGATGCTGCTTTGCTCATGGTGAAAAAAAATTGGCAGTTCTCAAAGGAAAATAGACGTTCCAAGGAAAAACTCTACCAAAATGTATGTGGTCGCGTAATGGTCTGCACTCACCAGTAGTGTACACCAATCACTGTATGTAAATCACAAATGCAAGTCCAAATCCTCACCGCTGACCACCAATGTTAGAAATGAGGGTCTCTAGTTGGCAGAGGTAGGTACCTTTGTCCAAATAGGGGCCCTTGCTTCTAGTCAGGGTAAGGGGGATACACTCCTAAAATAACCCCTGCTCACCCCCTTGGTAGCTTGGCACGAGCAGACAGGCTTATCTCAGAGGCAGTGTGTAAAGCATTTGTGAACACATACAGTAACACAGTGAAAACACTACAAATGGACACCACACCAGTTTAGAAAAATAAGTAATCTTTATCTAAACTAACACAAGACCAACGAAAAAAATCCACAATACAGTATCAAAAATAAGGCTCTTGAATGGTAGAAATAGTTCAGTTCAATGCAAGTTATCAATGCGACAATTTTCTCACAAAGTACCTTAGATGCGTCACGCAAAACAAACAAAAGGGTCGCAGGGAAGGTGATGCGTCATTTCCTTGCTTCGGGGGAGGCGATGCGTCTGTTCCTTACTGCAGCGCAGGGGAGGCGATGCGTCTGTTCCTTACCGGAGAGGAGGGGATGCATCTGTTTCTTACTGCGTTCTGGTTACGATGCGACAAGATGGCGCCTCGATGCGTGGCGACGATCCGGTGCGATGCAACAAAATGGCGGTTCGATGCGATGCGACGGTCCGATGCGATGCGTGGTCTTTTGCAGCCACATGGCAGGTGCTGCGACGGTTTTCTCGGTCGATGCGTCGGGACCCGGTGTGGATGCGGCGCGCTTCTTCCTGGTTGCTCGGTGAGGCGTCGGAACCAAGTGCGGATGTGGCACGCTTCTTCCCCGTGGCTCGGCGATGCGTCGGGAATCGGTGCGGATGCGACACGCTTCTTCTCGTTGCGTCGATCTTCCAGCTCCCAGCGACAAACAGTCTCTAGAGGTCCTAAACAACAGCAGGCACCTCTCTGCAGGTTAGAATTCCCAGCAAGGAAATTCAGGGGAGCTGGTGGTGAAGTCTTTGTGTCCCTGAGACTTCAGAACAGGAGGCAAGCTCAGTTTCAAGCCCTTGGAGACCTTCCTCAAGATGACAAAGCAAACAGCAAAGTCCTTTTTCTCCTTTCCTTGGCAACAAGTAACCACTGCAGGCCAACCCCAAACAAAAAACAGCACAGGGGCAGTAATCTTCCTTCAGCTTCTCTGGTTCTTCTCCTTGGCAAAGGTTCCTCTTGATTTCCCAGAAGTGATCTAAAATTCTGGGGTCTGGGTCCCCCTTTTTATACACACAAATTCTTTGTTCTCTGAAGGCAGAGAGTGCCTGTACCCAGCCAAAACCAGTTCTGTCCTCACTGGTGCAGCTTCCTGGCAGGAGGTGGAGACAGCATTGTTGAAAGCAGACCTGGCCCAGGCAGGTGAAAGGAAATCTCCTCCCCCTACTCTAACTTCAACCCAGGTCCCATTCAGCCCAGCCCTGACTCATCAGACTGCCGGAGTCGCTGCCCTCTCCCAGCTCCTGTCACTCACAAGCCAGACATGCAATAGACAAACCTAGCAGAGGCACACTGGATGGTTAGGCAAGAAAATACCCACTTTCTAAAAGTGGTATTTTCAAACACAGAATGTAAAAATCACCCACACTAAAAGATGCACTTTAACATTCTGAGTTCAGGCATACTAAACTTTATTTTCCTATCTTGTTCCTAGGGCCAGTTATGTTTATAAGATGTTATAAACTAACTGCCCATTCTGGCCTATGGGAACAGATAGACTTGCAATAGTGAAAAATTAAATTGGCAGTATTTCACTATCAGGACATGCCACATACATCAGGGCAGGTCCTACCTTTTACATACAATGCACCCTGCCCACAGGGGTACCTTGGGCCTACCTTAGGGGTGACTAACATGTAGAAAAGGGAAGGTTTAGGGACTGGCAAGTGTGTGCACTTGCCAAGTCGACATGGTAGTCCCAGACTGCACACAGGCTCTGCAATGGCAGGCCTGAGCCACATTTTACAAGCTGCTTCTGTGGGTGGCACAATCAGTGCTACAAGCCCACCAGCAGCATTTGATTTACAGGCCCTGGGCACACATGGTGCACTGTACTAGGGTCTGACAAGTAAATCAAATCAGCCAATCATGGAATCACTAATCCATTACATCAATTAACAAAAGGGAGCACTTGCACTTTGGCACTGAACAGCAGTGGCAGAGTGCCCAAAGCATCTAGACCAGCAAAAACAGATGAGGCAACAGCAGAAAAATGGAAGGGAGACCCACGCCAATGGTGCCAAGTCTAACAAGGTCCATTTCCTTCTTTGTACTTTGCCCATGACACACTAGCTACAATATTCATTGAACGCAGATTTAAGTTAATACTTAGATATTTTCCACACAAAAGCGCTAGGAACAGGTGGAAAAAAGCTGAATTTCACAATCATTGGCTGCACGTCAATCTGTTGAGTACATGATGTATGCCTCTATGACTACATTGTTTCAATACAAAAATAATGTAAATCAATGTAGAGGCCTATTGAAAATCGTGTTCTGATATTTGATTTTGACGAGAATCAAGTAGTAATCTAGCATCAATAAGGTAAACTTGTGGATTGGTGAGAGGAAGGATATATCATACTTAAGCAGGAAAAGGGAGTGGTTTTTTGTGCATAAATTGTGAAGTTCATGGCGCAAAATTTCTTTGTGATTTGAGGGCAGATAAGCACTGAGAGTACTAGCGGTATAATGGTTTCATGACAGACAAGCCACTTTGTTTTTGAGCTCATTTAATGGAGGCATTGACTTTTTTTTCTCAAAAAAATAAAACATTCATTGCTATCAACTTTTGCTGGAATTTTCTTTCAAAAACTCCCATTCCCTTACTTTTATCTGTTTTGCAAGGGGCTTCCATTTTGTGATCCATTAAATGGGAATCAGCATTACAGAGCAGGTCTGCAAGGAAGAAATAAAGCCCAGGAGTAAAGTAATAGGCTGTCTAACTCAGCCATGTGAAAAGCAGGGGAGGACGTGAATAAAACAAGTATGGGAACTGTCCCTGAGTGCAAGGAGTATGCAGTCAGTGAGTTTGGACAAGGGTCAAAGCCCAAAAGAATGTTCTGTAGCTGTTTTGTTGTTCTTTCATCTTCAGATAATTGCATGTAAAATAATGCACACAACTTACATGAAAAATAAATGCAATTTACACTAATCAGTGGAAAAGGCACTCTTTTACATTATGAAACCTGGTTGGCGCAGTGGGGAACAGTGACTTATGTATTTATGAACTTCTGGGTTCTAGTCTAAGACAGAAAGCACTGTGAATATGCAAGTCATCATTTTAAAATTGCATTACAAACAGCATAAGATAGGCTGACGCAAAAAGTTAAAAAATATTCAGTATTTTAAAAAAAAAGTACTTTCAAAATGTATATTTTAGTAATATACAATTAGACTGTAAGTAGCAAAAATGTTTTTGATGTATCCATAAAAAGGGCACACTCACAGAATAATTCTTTTCCACCATGATGCTTCAAGTCACATCATAAATTAAAGCCTATACTGGCTCCCAAGCATTTCTTCAGGTAGCAGGACCCCTGGTGAGAAGGCTTGCGTGTTTTCTTAAGCTCTCTGTCCCTCCCACGGCTTAACAGGACACCCTCCACCTTTACCTTTCAGGTCGCATTTCAAGGTCAACATCAACTGTCCAAGGAAATGAGTTATTTATCATGAACATACAAGAACGTATTTTACAAAATGAACACAGTAGTACATGTTAATAATTACATAAACAAGATGTATATATAGTATATATAAGTGTAGGTTCAAAAATAAAACAGTTTAATTTGACTGATGGTATCTTAGTATTTATTCCCTATACAGTTTTATTTCCATTCATTTGGTATTTCAGCATACCCTTTATATACTCTGAATTTATACTGTACATCTTTATATATCAACAAAAGAAATAACTCAAAACTGATGAACTCACCAAAGAACCAAAATATATTTCCACTACAGCATTTCGGTTCTGCCATCCTCAGGTAGTATAAGATTGTTTGTCAAGTTTCTTAATAATTATTGCTGATTTTTGATTACTGAAAATGTTTAATTTGTCAGTTGAGGCTGCAGTTTTAAACTGCAGCAGTCAGGCTACAGTGGTACAATTCCATATGAAAACCGTTTTAAGTTTAGCTGATAACTTAGGAGCTGTTTAACAATTCTACACAACACTTTCCAAGCAAAGAGTTCATCTACCTCTGCTCCTTCCAGAAAAGGTTTTCACCAATCCATCTAGTAGGGGCCAAGAAAACGGGTGGCCCAAAACGTTGATTTCCCATGTTAATTCCCTTAGGAAACTTAGCTCTCCAATACAGAAACACCAAATGAACGGTATTATTCCAAATTTGGCAAAAAGATTAAAACTCAGAAAGAATGTTTTTTGTGGCTTGTTGTAAATCATATTTGGTTTTGTTATTTTGTTTTAAAGTTTTGCGGGTACCGCAGTACTTCAGCGATACCAATACTCAAGCCTCTCCTCCATGGAAGTCGAGTGCCATGCAAGCTTCCGTTAGGATGTTTGCATGGTACCACAGTACCATAGTGATGCTTGATGGGCGGTACCCAGGGGAGTACCTCAGTATCCCATGGAAGGGCGGGCTATATCCAGCTAGAGTACCCTGGTACCTGTGGCATAAACTTTTTTTTTGACATTTTGTTCCCTTGGGAAGGCTGTGGGACCCTCATCCCCCCAATAAATGGCAGGCAGTCATGGTGTCCCTACCCAGCTTCTTCATCAATATTTTTTTTTACATCTGGAGGACACAAGGACCAAGTCCACGCGGCCTGCAATGGCAGCGCAACATTTTTCTTTTGGATGAGGTCAGCCAGTGAGATTGCTCAGTTTAGCAAGACTGGTCTAACAGCACCAAAATGGCTGACGGGAAAAAAGCTCCCTCAGCCAAACTGAGGGCCCAATTTTTTAATTTTCAGTGCTCGGGATTCTGACAGGATTCCTGCCGGACCAACCATTCAGATATACCTATGGACAAATTTACATCAAATGTGCATGCTGAGTTAAATTCTAAATTTTGATCAATTTTGGTATAATTCCATTCAGACATTTTTCCCAGCATCGGAGACCAAACTTTTCTCTGGGAATTAACATGGGAAATTAATGTTTTGGACCCCCCTCCTTTTTGTCGGCCCCGCTTATGGATACGTCGCAAAACTTTCTAGGAAGTAGCGGAGGTGGACAATTTTATTTTTTGGAAAGTTTTGTGCAGATTTCTAAAACAGTGTCAAAGTTATTAAAAAAACAAAAAAACTGTTTTCCTATGAAAACTCTGACCTAACTATAACTAGAGAGTGGCAAACTTCAAGCGTCGGCTAAGAAACAGGAGGGCCCCACAATGCTGATTTCCCATGTTAATACCCATAGGAAATTTTGCTTTCTGATACAGAAAAAAAAGGATAAATGGAATAAAAACCAAATTTGGCAGAATGCCAGAAAGCGTGCTTTTTGGTCATGAAAGGGTGAAAAAGTTCAAAATATCAGGATGGTTAGTAACAAAGGAGTCCTGTAGAGGGGTAGGGTGGCTGTGGCGGTTGGGGGTAAGGCATGTGAGCAACCCCATGCTGCACATGGCCCAAGGCTGAAGGCCATACACTATGGGGAGGTTGGGCGAATATGATTTTTAAAAAACAGAAATTCACTGAAAAAAAACCAAAGGTTAAAGTTGCATTATTATTAGGTATGGCACTAACAATTTAGCTTACATTAAAAACACAGAAACAGGGGGCGTGGTCTCGCGGCGATCCAAGATGGCCGCAACTTAGGGTTGCTCCGTAGCCCTTCCACCCTACCACGTTGATCCGCCACAAATATCCGATTGGGAGGTGCAGAACCAGAAGCAGGGGCGCAAGCGATGCCCGACGAGATTTTCCGGGGCGCGATCGGAGGTGGTAGGCGGTAGCAGTGTCCATCAGCAACTCTGGGCCTGTGGCTGAGGAGACCGGGGCCTCGAGTACTGAAGGTGGCCGACGGAGGGCACGAGGACGTGGGCATGAACCCCTCCCCCATCCTCGGGGGGGGTCGAGGAAATTTTGCGAGGTGGCATCGGAACCACCCGTGGGTGTGACGCTGTGGTATGTGGCATCGTATTGCGGCCGGAGGAGCAAAGGGGGCCCGGCACCTGAGAAGTCGTCGGTGACTGGGGCTGAGTGTGTCTAAAGGTGCCCTACAGCGTCGGTGGACAGTCGGCAGCCCGATCGGTCCCCACAGACACCGGAGCGGGAGGAGCGACGCCAGTGAGTAACTGCCCCCAGCGTCTCCTTACCTGTGACTGGGATCCGGTGCGGGACGGAGATGGTGAATTGAGGGTGCAGGGCGCACTTCCATAACGCGGCGGCACCTGCGGCAGTGGGGCTGCGTAGGGCCTGCGAGACTGATGAGCTGCATCCGCATAGAGACGGGACGGTGTGAGGGCGGCTGATGGTGATTTTGACCCCACCCATTCGGGGCCCGGTGATTGAAGCGACCCACAGGACGGGGAGGTTAGTCTCCCTACTGTACCTGCATTGTTGGGGCCGGCCGCATGGAGTGATCCGCCTTGTTTCCCCCGCCTTTCCTTGGCGCACCGGTGGCCCCTGTGTCAGCGTCGTCGAGGAGGCTCCCTGGTCCGAGTAACACACTGGTAGCCCGTTTTCGGCGGCTGCCACTGCCCGCGGAGACCACCGCCAATAGTGCCCGCACAGCCTGCGGCGCCCTGGATGCCACCTCCATTGCTTGACTGTGATACCTGGGTCCCGCCAAGCGCCTCGGAACGGCGGAGCTAAAGCGGCGTCATCAACATCAGTGCGTACCTGGCCCGGAGCTCCGCGGACCGCCTTGGTGGCCCTGGCCGGGGACCGCTCCATCTAGCATTTCATCTGGGTGTCCGAACTAGGGAATAGCGTTGGCCCCACCATGTCCAGCGCCAAGGGTTCCCGGGCGTCTCAACAAAGCAGGCTTGACCGTTTTACCTGCCCGAAGGCGGATATTGCTGAGAAGAAGGTGGCCAGCGACAAATCGCAGAGCGGAGCCGAGCAAGACCCCACCGAGCCCACAATGAAGGACTTAATGGCAGCCATCATGGGTGTCCGCACGTCCGTTGACACCCTTGCCTCGGAGGTGACACTGATCAGAGCGGATCTCGCGAAATATAGAGAGAAGGTCAAGCAATTGGAGACGACCACCGCTAGTCTCGTAGAGGACACCTCGCAGCTCCAGACGGACATCGGAGAGCTTCAATCATTCCGCAAATATACGGAAGACAAGCTAGATGATTACGAGGGGCGCCTGAGACGCAATAACATCCGCGTTATTGGCGTGCCAGAGAAATCGGAAGGTCCTGCTGCTGACCTGTTCATTGAGGAACTTATTTCGACAAAGCTACAACCAAAGGGCCTTTCTAAACTGTTCGTAATTGAGCGAGCCCACAGAGTGCCTGGGGGTCGGGCAAAACCTGGGGCCCCCCCGCGTCCAATACTGGCCCGGCTGCTCAATTATAGAGACAGAGACACAATCCTCCAAGCGGCAAGGGTTGCTCCTCCAATCCACCTGGACAACTCGGAAATCACCTTCTTCCCAGACTTCACCCGAGCGGTGCAGATGAGACGACGCTCCTTCCTCGATGTCAAGCGCAGGATGAGGGAAAAAGGTCTCAAATACGCCATGCTCTTTCCGGCCCGCCTGCGAGTTGAACTTGATGGGAAAACCCGTTTCTTTGACCTTCCGGAGGTGGCTTCCGACTGGCTGGACGGTCTTGGATCTTCGCCGGAACAGGACTCCGCCGCTCATTGAATTCCTCGGCATCTCTCATGGAGGGGCTTCTGTTGCTTCGAGACTGCTTGGCTTCAGCCGCTGCGGCACCTTCAGCTGCCAGCACGCGATCCATGTTGGTATGCACCGAGGCCTTGGGAACTCTCACTCTTGATGGTCTGAACAGTGGACATGTCCTGCATCGATAATTTGTGATGGTAGGCGGGGGGGCCGACGGGACTCTGAGGCCTTCCCCAGTGTGTTAATTTTCTATTAGTAGAACAGTTGGGCGACAGGCACTCTGCATTTAAATAATATGGGCAGTTTTAAGCCCGGAGTGCAGGGGAGCAGGGTGGGGGGGGTGTTGGGAGGGACTGTTTTTTTATAAGGTATGTTATTTTTTTGTATTATCTCGACGGTACGAGGTCTACATGGGACCCCACTAGTGGGGAGCTGCCGCGTTTTCAATGGGAGTACAGTACAACAGGGCCGTAAAAATCTTAAGTTGGAATATTAACGGATTGGGGGACAAGATCAAAAGGGGTGTTGTGTTGCAGTATATTAGGAGACAATCGCCGGATATCGTCTTACTCCAGGAAACGCACCTCGTTGGCAATACATGCAGGGCAATGCACAGGTATTCGATGACGGTACATGCGGGCTTTACCTCTAGCTCCAGGGGAGTAGGCATTATGCAAAAAACGTCGTTCCCTTTCTCACCCATCACTACATACATAGACGATCGAGGCAGATATGTTGGAGTCACAGGCACATGGGAGGGCAAGCCTATCACCTTTATGTCAATATACGCGCCCCCGGGATGCAGGGTACAACATTTACTGACCTGAGTGCTCTACTCTTGACGTTGCCGGACGGACACCTGGTGCTCGGCGGCGACTTTAACTCCATTGTCTCGGGTGCTTTAGACAGACACCCCCCCGTGCGACCCCTCAAGCTGCCAATGCGTTCTCCAGTTTCTTGGAGGCGATGGGACTGATGGATGGCTGGAGGACATACAACCCCGATAAGATGCAGCACACCTTCCACTCAGGGGCACATAATAGCCTATCCCGACTGGATTATATACTTGTCCCGGCCTCGCAAATTACTAATATTCATGAAATCCGACACCTGGCACGAGGTATCGCCGATCATTCCCCTCTCTGGGTCCACATAGTCTTAGATCACACGCAGATAGGAAGGGTTGCCCCAATAAACCCCTGGTACCTCAAGAACCCCAAAATACGTAAAGGCCTAATTAAAACTCTTGATGACTATTTTTTGGAGAACGAACACACAGTTGACTCACCCCAAACACTATGGGAAGCTTTCAAAATGGTGGTTCGGGGACAGGCCCTCTCCTTGGTGGCGGGCTCCAAAAAAGACAGGGTGAAAGAACTCTCTGACATAGAGCAGGAACTATACCGACTAGAGCAGGCTGTCACCTCGGATGCCAAACCTGAAGCCATCCACCTACTACGCCTGCGGCAGGAAGAATACCAGGCGTTGGTCACCGACCGTGCCAAAGAACTGGGACGGGAACGGCTGGGACGGATATATGACTGGGGCGACAAAGCCGGCAAACTGCTCGCATGGTTAGACAAGAGAGAACAGGCCAGCAGGCTCGTGCCCGAGATTAGGGGTACTGATGGTTCCTCGGTGACAGATCCCCAAGACATAGCTAATCATTTTGCAGCTCATTTCCAAACTGTATATAGCTCGGTGGCGCCATATCCTGAAGCGGACTTCACTGATTTAGTTAAAGACATTTCACTTCCGTCACTGTCAGACTCGGACTTCACATTCATGGACAGTGAGTTGACTGCTGATGAAATAGCTACGGCAATAAGAGCGTTGCATTCGGGGAAAGCGTCGGGCCCAAATGGCATTCCGATCGAGCTCTACAAGCTTCGACCGGATAGGTTGGCCCCCTATTTGAAGTCAATGTATGAGGATTGCCTCACCCAGGGGATATTGCCATACGACCAAAGAATTGCCACGATAGTCACAATTCATAAAGAAGGGAAACCCAAAATGCAGTGCACCTCCTATCGGCCTATATCGCTGCTAAATGCGGAGCCCAAAATTCTAGCCAAAGTTCTTGCCACCAGGCTGAACAAGGTGATGGGCAATTTAGTCCACCCAGATCAGTCAGGGTTTATGCCAAAAAGAAACACGGCTCTTAACCTGCGCAGATTACACGGAGTCCTAGGCAGGGTACCAATGATACGAGAGGACGCCGTAGTGGTCTCCCTGGATGCTGCTATGGCCTTCGATACACTGGAATGGCCCTATCTCTTTGCAGTGCTTGGTAAACTGGGATTTGGGCCAAATTTCTGCCGCTGGATACGGCTGTTGTACAGCGCGCCGCTGGCCCAGGTAGTGGTAAACAACAGGAAGTCTGAGCCCTTTGTACTTAGCCGGGGGACCAGGCAGGGGTGCCCCCTCTCTCCCTTACTGTTCGCTTTGGCCCTTGAACCACTCGCAGCGTGGATCCGTAAAGATGTGAGGATCCGCGGACTGCGCTGGTCGGCGGAGTGGGAGGATCGGATATCCTTATACGCTGATGATATTCTCCTCTACCTTACGTCCCCTAAGAGATCCCTAGTAGTAGTCTTTGATATACTAGAGGTTTTTGGTAGATACTCTGGGTTTCGAGTCAACTGGCAAAAATCACTCCTATATGTTCTATGGGGAACCTCTCCACCATTGCCCCGAAACTGCCCGATCCCAGTGGCTTCGGACGGCTTCAAATACTTGGGCATATTTATATCATTGGACCCATCAGTTCGATACGCCCGTAATTTGCTCCCCCCACTGCAACGGCTCAAAAGCGACATAACACACTGGAAATCCCTCCCGCTCTCGCTATTGGGCAAGGCGGCATTATTTAAAATGATGTCACTGCCCCGTTTCCTGTATGCGTTACAGAACTCAGCCGACCTTGTCCCAAACTCGTACTTTAAAGATCTCGAGGGGCTCCTTAGAGACCTCCTATGGGGAGGGAGACCGCGTATCGCCATGAAAAAGTTGACTCTTAGCTGGTATGATGGGGGAATCGGGTTGCCTGATATTAGGAAATATTATTGGGCTGCGCATTTGACAGCTATCAACCATTGTACGTATGGTCAACCTGACAACCCGGGGTTCCTGATGGATCGTTGGATCTTGCCCAAGGGGACCTATTCGAGGGCTCTATACTCAAAACCGGGGAAATACCCGCTCACTGGACCCACTGCTCAAACAGTTACAATCTGGCACTCTGCTACTAAATCAGTCGGCTGGCATAATAAGTTGACGCTGGCCACACCCTTGTGGGACTCACAAAAATTAGGATATATGGGGAACTCGAAGGGGTTTGCTAAATGGGACTTAATAGGGATCTCCCAGGTCAAAGACCTTTGGTGCGCTGGGGGTGAAATCCTTTGATACCCTACAAACTCAATATGCCCTGGCGGATTCCGAAGGTTATCGCTACCTACAAATCAGACACTCGCTGCAAACAGCTATTCCCGACGACTCCACTCCACCGGACGCCTCCCCACTAGAGGACAGACTATTGGATGGTCACCTACCTGATAGCGCCATCTCCCTAACATATCGGAAACTTATTAACAACATCGACAATCCCCTATTACAATTGCGTGACAAGTGGACTGCGGACGGAATAGAGTTAGACGATGAAACCTGGCAGGAAGCGGTCTCTTCTCCTAAGACGGTCGCTATCCCAGCGAGATTCAGACTGGTGCAATTAAAGATCCTCCATAGAATTTATATAACCGGTCCCCAGCTGATACACATGGGTGGGCTGACAGACGGCTCTTGTAGGAGGGGATGCGCACAATTGGGCACTTTCATACACATACTATGGCACTGTGCGTTAATTCAGGAATATTGGCGTAAAATCCATGCGGTCCTGAGTGCAGTGTTGGGGGTAGAATTCAAACCGGAGGCACCTAGGTGCCTCCTTAACATCTGGGAACCTACCGATCTCAACACCTATGCTAAGATATGGGTCACGCTTGGCTGCATGGTTGCCAAAAGAAACATCGCGCAGCTCTGGGGAGCCTCACACCCGCCCACGGTAGAAGCCTGGGAGCAAGATCTAGACTGGTGTATGCTAAGAGAGAAAACGGTCTATGTGGCTCGGGGCTGTCCCCAAAAATGGTCCAAGGTTTGGGCCCCCTGGAACGCATACCGAGGAGATATGTGTACACCTCCCCGTGAAGCCGATGAGGATGACCCCCATCCCTGTGAATTCCAATGAAATGTGATGTTGTATTGTATGTAACCTGATTTTACTGTAACCCTAATTGATTCTGTGATTGTACCCTAGGTCGAGAATGTTAATAAAAAGATGTTTTAAAAAAAAAAAAAAAAACACAGAAACAGGCTGAAAAAAACTAATGTTAAAGTGGCATTATAGTTTAGGTATGGTAATAAGAGCGTAACTTACAGTAAAACAAAAATCAGAAATTCACAGAAAAAAACTAAAGTTAAAGTGACGTTATAGTTAAGTGTGGAAATGAGATAAAACTGATGTTCTAAACCAAAAGAACACTGAAATTCACCAGTTATAGTTTACTGAGCTAACAATAATTTGCATCTTTGCCATGCTCTACTTATGACCTCACATATTACATCACTCATGACGTGTGATTTAAATATTTGTTTATTATCCTTTGCACTTTCCGCTTTCAAAGCATTACATCTTGATCTCTTAATAACAGATTTATACAAAGCAGTTAGATTACTTTCATGAACATTTTATCTTTTACAATTGTAGTGCATTGAAATATAAAACTAACCTGAAACAATTTAAACCTGTACTGCTCACTCATGACATTTTAAATTGCATTATTGATGACGCCATTTATGACATCTCAAATGACATTGTTAATGGCTTTATTTCAGAAATGCAGAATCAACTGTATTGTTGGTTACCAATGAATGTCATTTAACTTGTTCTGTAGCTACTCTATCTGCATGCTGGACATCATGTAGTGTTCTGCAAATATTTGGACCACCACTCACATTCCACTGTCAAGGTAAGCATTAAAACAACAGTATGCAAACAGGGCAAATATGCAAGCTACGCAAAATAGGAAAACCACGATAAATGCAAATGATACCTTATTGAGAATGCCTGCCATGAGTGAAAAGTTAATATAAGTTTTAATCAGTTAATTAAAAAAATGTGAAAAAAACTAAATACATGACAGGTTTTGTTTAGATGTATTACATACCATTTTATAGAATAACATCAGAACAATTTGGATTTGTTTAATTACTGCACACTTACAGTAAACTGAAACTTTTAATTGACAGGCCCTCTTACCTCTGCCCTATTTAAGCAAAGTTCTCAACCACATAAACTTTATAATAAAATGTTGGCACTGTCTTCTAGATAACATGAAACAAGATCATAGGAGAACATACAGGAAGAGGCAGAGAGTATACAATGAGAGTGAGTTATAAAAGTGAAAGGATTCATTGTAGAATTTATGTGTTCTGTCAATCAAAAGTTTAAGTTTTAGGTTTTATCAACAGATTACAATAAAAATTTGCAGTACATACAATTATTTTAAACCAATATATGAGTAGGCCAAAAAACATACATAATGCGTCAACTAAAGAATTAAATTTCAAATTGGCATGACAAATAATATATACACATTAATAGTAAAGTGACAGGTCGTATAGTCAGCTTGTATTATTTTTTTCAATTGTTTTAGTAAATGAATTGTTTTGGACATTTATTACCAGAATGTCTGCCTGGTTTTACGGTCCTGCTGTGATATTCGGGGTTTTAAACTCATTATTCAGCATCTGACAACATATAGGTCATATGAATTTATTTGACCATTTATTTCTCAAGTTAATCAATTTGGGTGGGACTTTTTCACACCAGCATTTAAAAATTGAAGTTGTCAATATTATTATACTGCATGTGCAAGAGTGATGCTTGTAAGAGAACTCTCAACTCTCTATAATGTTGCACCTGGTTTATAGTTTGGCTGATGGGTTACTTCACAAATATGACAGATATTTCGTCCTCCTTATTACAATTGCAATTATATTCTATGAAACTTGTAATAAGGTGGATGGGCTATCCGTCATGTTTGTGACAAAGTAACCCATTTGCCAAACTCTCAATTAGGCTCGTAGTCTTCAAATTCGGCAAGGTATTAACCAATGCTATTGGTCTAATATACTACAAGTTCATGCTTTTCCACAACCTTACTATTCAACTTCTCCTGTTCACAGTCGCCAGGAGCCCAACCTATCTTCAACCTACAGAACACTAGGAATTTCTGAATAGATGACACCCAACAACCCTGACCCCATTCTGGGCATGCTGGCTACTCCCTTGGTTTTGTATGTCTATTGGTGGCCTGTATGAGTATGCCGTGTCTCCTCTGGTGACAGTAAGTCAGTGAGTTTAAGGATCCCTCTCTTAATTCTGCTAGGTGACCCCTGAAACCTGTCAGTCATAAGGCACAAATGTCAGCCAACAAAGGTCAGTGATATGAAAAGAAGAATTTAGCCCTCCAAGTCTGATAGCAAGAGCATCCTCTTCTCTACCAAAGGCCATTGAAGGTGCATATTTATGAAATAGCAGTATAAAAAATAGTGTTAAATTAATCCATATATCCACAGTAGCCAAAAATCATTCAATTCGACACAAATACCCCATGGAAGCCACTTGGTATTTGCACTGGCACTTCAGCTCTTCCAATTTCAGTAAATGTCTTGGCATCCAGTAAGAGAAGAAATGTGTTTTTATTCTGTAGAGAAAACATGATTTCAATGAATCAAAGTAAAATCAATAAAAAATAATAAAACATGAACTAAAGAAGACATAGTAAATGTATATTTAGGCAATCTGTCGTAGTGAGCCTTTATTAACAAAAACGTTCTCAAAAACACTGACCCTCGCCCAAGGATATTTAATAACTGACTACTAGAAAAAATTATATTTAATATTTTTCTCTAACAAAACAGTACGTTAGAGTGATCAAATGATTTTTTTGGTAACATTATAGCCAGTCAGGTTTTTTATATTCAGTTGAAAGGTTAAAAACAGACAGAGGCTATCATCACTCAGTATGTCACATTTTATTCACTCTAAGACAAAAGGCGCCAATGTCAAATCAAACTATTTTATTACCGTCCCAGAAGACTTACAAATATATATTTGGGGCTAACATGAATAGAATGTACAGGTACCTTTTTTCCTGTCACGGTAGTTGTCAAAGAACAAGTGTTTTAAGGTTTTGAAATGCTTTTAAGTTTAAAATAAAGTATTTTCCACTATTGATTTGTATTAAATTTGGTAATCTTTTCGGCATGCTTCTAAGTTTCTGGAATGTCCAGTGTGAGATTTTAATGAGCCAAGACCCTCATCTAATGAACAGTAACTACAAACCTGTTAGTTTTGATCAAGAGAGTTCTGTTTTTATGTTCATGGACAAACAACGGTTATTCATTAATTATAGGCAAGGCCACTCCAATTTTGGTCAGCCTCCTTAAATTCGATCACACACTAGCTTGGGTATAAAACTGGCCAGGCAGGGGAAGCTCAGGCTTCTATTCCAAGGTGCTCGTAGAATAATGGTGTCTTGGTTTGAACTACAGACAGCATTAGCTGACGAAATGATGCTTTAGCCTGCACTCCCTCCCAGTACACAAACACCAAATACAGAAGTCAAACCTATTGGCATTCTCAATGCTTCTGTAATCTATTCCTGTTTCTGTGAAATGTCTTTCCCCTCTTGACCTGACGTCAGCAGGGCAATGGAGAGGGTCCTTGAGGGCATGGATGGTGTCAAAATATACAAGGATGATGTGTTGGTATATGGGTCTAATCTGGATGAACAAAATAGCAGGTTACGTGAGGTGTTGTTAAGGTTGCAAAATAGTGGACTCACTTTGAAGGTAGAAAAATGCAAATTCAATGTCACTGAAATCGAATATCTGGGTCACATGGTAACAGCATCTGGCATTAAACCAAAAGCGGATTGGTAAAAGCAATCAAGAACCTGCATTCACATAAGAATAAGGAGGAACTGGTAAAGATTCTGGAGATGGCTGAATTTTATAATAAATTTGTGCCCCAATTTGCCGACAAGACTGCATGTATGAGAAGTTTGCTAAGAAAAGGGAAGGAGTTTATCGGGTGCATCTTGTGTGAGGAAGAGTTTGAAAATGTTAAGGCTAATCTTGAAAAGGCACAGGTTGGGAAGTGTTGAGACAATGTGATGAGACTTGTTTGATGACTGATGCAGGCTCAAAAGGTCTTGGAGCTGTTTTGATCCAGAAATTCAAAGGGGATTTATATCAAGGGGATTGAGAGGAGCAGAACGTAATACTCGAGAAAGAAGCTTTAGCAGTTTTTTGGCCTGTAAGAAAGTTAAAAAAATGTCTTTGGGTGCGCAAACAGATCACAAACCCCTTAGGGAGGTATTTTCCAAGAAACGCGTGGATTTGTATCTCACAGAATTCGCAAATGGGTGGTTGCCCTTCAGGAGTTTGAATTTGACATGTCTTATGTGCCGGGTGCCAGTAATTTACTGGCGGATTTCTTCTCAAGGTTGGGTGACACTGAAGAAATTCCAGAAAAAAATTATTTCTTTGGCGGGGAGGAATTTGATGAAGAGGTGAATGTTTATCATATCACTGATGGTATTATACAGGAAGAAGAGTGGAGAAAGGAGTTAGTGGATGATCCAGTTCTTCAGAAAGTCATGAAGATGACTTCTGATGGTTGGGGAGACAAGAACAACTGTGAGGAAAGCATTAGAGGGTTTTGGAAGGTGTAGGATGAATTAAATATTGTAGATAGTTTTTTGTTGAGAGGAGGTAAACTCATACTTCCTCACAAGTTGAGAAAGAGGTTGGTGGAAAATGCCCATGCCAGTCATATGGAGATAGCCAAATCCAAGGAAAGAGTCTGAGAAGGATACTGGTGGCCGGCAATGGAGCAAATAATTGAAAGGGAGGTGAGGAACTGTGTAGAATGTGTATGCAGTGATAAGGTGTTGAAGTGCAAGACGCAACCCATGGTCTTGAGACAAAAGGCTTTGAGTCCTTGGGCAGACATAGCGGTGGACATTTTGGGTCCTGTAATGAAGATGTGACAGATATGTCATTGCCTGTATTGATATGTTCTCTCGTTGGCCGGATATCAAAGTACTGAACTAAGAAGAGTCTGGCGTGATAATACCATTTGTGGAGACATTTTTTGAGAGGGAATGTTTTCCTTCAACCCTTCTTATAGACAATGGGGTGCAGTTCACATCCAGTGTGGTGGAGGAATTTCTAAATGCAAGTGGCATAAAGCATAAAGAAGCAGCACTTTATCATCCTGAAAGTAACGTTGTGGTGGAACGGTTTATAAAAGTGCTAAAGGAGAGTTTGCAACAAGCAGTTGTGAGTGGAGTGAACTGGGAGTGTGAGCTCAGGAAGAAGGTACATGCATATTGTTTAACTTCACACTCATCAACGGGAGTCACACCGTTTCAACTGTCCAAGGGCAGGCTTCCTAATAGTGAGGTGATCCCAGCTTGAGTGAATGATAAAATTATGATGGTAGATGATCAAGTAGGCAATGTAGAAGGGTGGAGAGAGAGAGAGAGAGAAGGAGAAGATGATGAGGAGGAAAGGTTTGTATGACATGCGGAAAGCAGTAAAGAGAACGATAGTGCTGGTTGGCAAATGGATTAAAATAAAATCTTCTAGGAAGGGGAATAAAGTGTCTAAGTTCACTCATCTTGTGAAAGTTATCAAGGTGTTTAAAAATGCAGTGAAAGCAAGTGATCATAAAATATGGAATCTGAATAGGGCGGCCAAATTTCATCCAGCGAAGGGTGAGTCTGAGTCTCCGGCTTTAGTCTCTGAGTGTACAGGTGCAAATGGTGCTGTGTTGGGTCATGCTCAATTAAAGGAGCATTCTAAGTTGAGATCACAATGGATCAAGAGGGCTCCTCTGCGTCTGAAAGACTATGTTTAAAACTCAAGGTTTAGGTATGTTATGCTATTATATGCTATGTGTTCCTTTGATGTACATATATGTTGTTGCTTTTGTATTTATAGTATTAGGAAACTCCCTTCCTCATGTTTGACAATATTGGGAAGAGAGGTGTGTGGTATTCTGTATACTTTTTATGACCTCATATGTTGGAATGTCCAGCTGGTTTCCAGGATGTATTTAATTGGAGATTCCATCTCAGTTGGCTGTTGAAGGTTGCTGTGGCTGGATGGGTCTCTGTTCGTTGTATCTTATTAAAGATGATAAACCCATCTCTAGAAGTCACTGCCGCTTTCTTCTGGATTATGACACATGTTGGCCGGAGGTGCAGTTCGTGAAGTCAGCCAACACGGAAGAGATGTTGACGTTTTTGCAGTCTTCGTTCAGCAGAGAGGGGGCACCGGTTGACTTGGTTACGGACAATGCAGTACAATTTATGTCCAAGGAGTTTCAGAGGTCAAGTGTCATTTGGGGGATAAAGCACATCACAGCTTCTCTTTATCTTCCCTGCAGTAATGGCCTTGTGGAAAGTTGCAACAGGGTCATCAAGGATAGCATTTAGTTATATGTGGCTAATGGTTTGAATTAGGAGAAAGAACTTAAGGATTTGTTGTGGGCATTACATACCACTCTGAGTGCCACTACCAATGTTTCACCTTTTGCCCTGTTGAAAGGTAGGATGGCAGTCACAAAACTAGTTAGACCCTGGATGAATGACTTGAAAGTGTCCGGTGCCAAACTTAAGCAGATGAAGGACAGTTGTGAGAAGGCTTAAGGAAAATATATAAGTAAGGAAGCTAAGAAGGAGAGACGTCAAACTATTTTTGATAAAGGAGGTTGGGTAAAAGTCAAGTTTCCAAGGATTGTGGCTAGGGGACACTCCAAATTCTCTCAGCCAATGGAAATTGTGGTGGTTATGGGCAGAGTGGTGAAACTAAGTGACGGGAAATGGTGGAACAAAGAGAAAACGTCCACACAGAGAGGGGAAGGGAATGTTGGGTGTGAACGAAACAAAGATGGCCTGGGATATTTCCAGGATCAGGAAGGTTATGGTACAGTAAGATCTGTAAGAACGAAGAAAGTACCTGCACGATTCAAAGATTATTTGGGTCTTCCTTTTTAACTGTGGGGGTTTCCTTCACTGTTTTTCTTAAGTGTTCTTACAGGTGTGGTGTTGTGTTCTTAAAAAGGCTTTCGAAATTTAAATCCTGTATAAGTTTAGTCTAAAAAGGGTATGACTTATTTATATCCAATATTAGTTTTTTTTCACCAGTTTGCATGTATATGTATGTAAACATTGTTCATGTGACATTCTCAGTTTGCCAATGTATATGCAATATAGTGTTAGTCATTTGATTGTAAGGGGAAAGATGTGTTAGATTCTGGGTTCAGAACCAGGGGCATGAACCACCTTGACAACCTCTGTCAAGGTGAAATGTAGAGTGTTGGTAAGCTGACAGTTGCTGACTGGCGTTTGCTCTGCTGGTTGCACCAGTACTTGCTCTAAATAAATCTTGGAGACTTGTGAAATGTCTTCATTTTTCTTACTGTATCTTACAGTGCTATAGTAATTATTGTTAGTTTTATTTGTTGCGCCTTGAAGATGTGTTTGGATGTTAAAATGTTAAGATGTAGGGCTAATAGGTTATGGTGGGAGTCCGTGCCAACTGGGAAAATCAAAGTAATAATTCTGGGAATTAACACCGGGAATACAAGTTCTGTGATTGAAAAAAGCACGATGGACCAGGCCTGCAAGTAGGGAGTGAAAAAGAGGCGTTTGCTGTGGAGTCACCACTGAGCGGACAGTAGTGATGTCCATAAAAGGGGATTTCATGATTCTGAGTAGGATGCCTTGAGAAGGTAGAAGGGGAAGACGCAATCAAAGCGGTTTGCTCTGGTTTTACTAGGCAGCTGGTTTGGGCGCTGTTCTTAAATTCATAACCAGCATCGAATTGGGGAGGCGGGCAGTCAGGCATTGGCCAATGGGCCGGTGCCCAAGGGTCACCAGTGGGCCGGTTTTTGTCAACCGGCCCTCAAAGCCTTTTTGTCCTACCCACCAGGCCACTGTAAGGGGGGGGTGGGGGGCAGCATCATGAGCAAGGAGGCTCTGAGGGGTTGCTTTCAGCAGCGTCGCTAGGCCAATATAGCTCTGTCAGCTGCAGACTTTATCTTAGCCTCCCGTGGGGCCGGCGCAGATGCCCAGAAGCAATGTCCCACTCCCTTGCTGTGGGCCATTATCACCGCCGCTCCCCTGGAGCAGCAGCAGCTCTGTGCTTTTCTTCACCCCATCCCTACCAGGCCATCACCCTGAGGCTACAGTTGGCTGGGCTGGGGTGAGTAAGTGAATGGCCTTGCTCAGGGCCTGTTGTTGGCACCTCAGCTACAGTGTCTTTCAGGCCTTGGTGGTTAGGGGTGGGTGGAGGAGGGGGTGGGGGGGCAGGGGTTGAGTTTGCATAAACCTCGCTGTGAAGCACCTTTCCCAGAGCAGATCATTTAGATAATGTAATGTTAGGGTCAGAGCTGCCAAATGTGGAACTATAGAAATAGGTTTGAGTCCCAGCCTCACCTCAACATCCTGTGATTCTGGGCAAATGAGTTAAATGTGCAAGGCCTAAAATAAAAATGAATTTGATCTTCTGTAATGTAACTGGTGCTCATATAATTGCTCCCTTTGGCCGAGTTTACGCTATATAAAAATACATTAAAAAAACATAGGGGCATATTAGCAAGACCCACGTTAAAATTATCGCCGTTTTAGCGGCAGGAAACTGCCGCTAAAACGGCGATAATGGGCTTGCTAATATGCGTTATAGAATTCCAATAGAAGCCCAGGTTAGATGTGCAGGACATCTAACCTGGGCTTCTATTGGAATTCTATAACGCATATTAGCAAGCCCATTATCGCCGTTTTAGCAGCAGTTTCCTGCCGCTAAAACGGCGATAATTTTAACGTGGGTCTTGCTAATATGCCCCATAATCTTCTGTTTGCTAATTTTTTAAGAATCTGCAAAGGCTGGAACTTAATAATAAGAGAGGATTCTTTATTCAATAATAAAAAAAAGTCTGTATTCCTTCTTAACATGGCTTTTCTTCTGTTATTTAGTTTTAACTATCAGTCACGGATCATTAAAGAAGCTTCAGACCACATTTTAAACTGCTTTCACCTTACGTTTACTGTTCAAACTTTAAAGTACGTATCGATCAGGGGAGAAAATACCAACTATAGGTGTTTTTCTTCATTTTCGTACTGGCAAGGGCATTAAAATAGTGGTAATGCTGGTTAAAAAAAAACGGCCATGTGGCAAACATAGCCATATCCGGAGTTGTGGCCTTTGGGCCACTTTATTTCACTTTGCCCGCCCCACGTGAACGGGCGTGATCCAGGAATGTGGGCCAGTTTTTTGGGTGTGCCCGGGCCGAATTGTGATCCCAATCCAGGCGCGCAACGCCCATTGGGCTCCAAGGGCTTCAGCCCCCCCGTCGTGTTGCAGCCCGGGCTGAGACAGCTTCCCGGGCACACACACAGCCGCACCCGAGTACTTCACAGGTCTTTAAAAGACCATTTGCTTGTTAATTAGGCTTTGTTGTTTTTCACCTCTTCTTAGAGCCCCTGCAGCTCCACTCTGCCTATTGCTTGAAGAATTAGCCCCCCGAAATCTTTTCTTAGCCCCCCCGAAATTTGGCTCTAGTTGCGCCTCTGTCCCAATCCGACCCTCTTCATAACCCCTCCCGCGAGTCACCCCGCCCACTTGATAACCAGGCTCCACAATGGTAGTCATACCCTCCGTTACTTTCACATACACAGACGTCAGGTGGCACTGAGGAAGAAGGGTTTTCAACTGAAGTCCATTTTGAAAAACTACAAGTTCAATTCCGAGCATTAGGCATAACAAGACAATATTATGAATGGCCGCTAGATGTCACTATCTGCCTTATTGTCTCCTAAACACTTGAAAGACTGAAACAAATATCATTGAGCACCCACAGAAGCATAATACATGAAAGGACTTAAAAAACATAATCAACCCTCAGACACATTATTGTGTGCATACATGCATATTCTTCAGCCTGCCATACGGATTTACAGTTTGGAATCTACATGAGCCCATAATGCAGTGAACTCCACAAGTTGAACAAAGGCGAGCTTTTGTAGTTTCACCTTCAAAAGACTCCACGGCAGTATCCGGTTGCGAGAAAAAGACAAAAAGAGTTTTAGCTTAAAATGATTACCTCATTTGGAGAGACAACAACAGACAGAATAACCCCTTCATCCTCCTCTTTGGATTCTGGCAGTGAGACGAAAACAGGCTCTGAAGGGTAGAGCCCCTCCTCCTTCCACACCTAGAAGCATTGCATCACACTGTTAATAGCCCAGCAAGGATCACATGTAAACCTTATCCACATTCACGTTTAAACTAGTTAGAAGACTCCACCCAGCCTCCAGCTGGAAGCGGTTTATCCAGGAGTACATTAGTTTTACATGTGTTTATGTAAAGATTTTTTACATTATCAAATGATTTATTTAACTTAATACAAGTTCTGCAAGAAATGTTAAATCTACTCTTGCTACAAAACATGTCTCATACATTATACTCTAATGTAGAAACATATGTTTACAACATGCAAACTGAGTTAAATTATTCTGTCAGAGACGAATGTAATAGGTAAACAAATTCTTGCCACTGAATGCCTACTAACAGCTATGAAGTAGCTACATTTATCATACAGATCATGGAAATCACACACATGCGCTGGAAAAATTTGGCTTTCATTGATCCTTTTATGTAGGTTATGGTCGGTGAGGGCCAGCTGTGACATGTTGGGTAATCCAGCATCCTAATGTCAAATAGGAGGACGATTTCCATTTTTAGGTCTCGCCTAGCATTGCAGCACATGCGCTGCGCGCTCGGCGAGACATATAGTGAGAGAGTACATTTGAGAAGGGGACTTGAAGCCCCGCCCCTCATTTTCATTGGCTGGCGTCACTGTTTATGCTAAACGGTAGGCTGCCATTGGAAATGAGGTTTTTTTGTAGCCGCCCTTTCGCCTTTTCGTCCGGCCGATCCGGACAGGGTTGTCTGCTTTGCGGCTGTCGCGAAGCACTTTCTTATCTTTAGGGGGGGCCATCTGTTTCTAATTAGCATGGCCTTAGTGCGGCCATGCTTATTAGAAACAGATGCCCCCCCCTAAAGATAAGAAAGTCTGCAGACACTACCCTGCACACTGAGGCCCCTGGGGAGGGGCGGGTGTGTGGTGAGCTCTGAGCCACAGGTCCGCTCCAGCCCAGTGATCAGTGCAGGGTTGGGAGCCAGCTGCGGATGGAAGCCGGTGCAGGGCTCGGAGTCCCTCCAGACTTTACATTTTGGTGGGCTTGTCCTGCTAAAGATGCCTTTAACAAGTGGAGTTTGTGTGTTTGCGTGTGGTGGGTGTATAGGGTTCGAGGCGGGAGAAATCTTGTTCTTTCTGAACTAATCCCATGTTCCTTGCCCGGTGTGCATGACATTCCTGTTTTAAGATAGCAGAGGTGTCCATGCACCCTCTGCAGTGATGTGCGTGCAGCATACAATGCCAAGGTTTACATCCAAGGAAGGGTAGCTCATTATTTTATCTATCAAACTTGATAAAATGAGGACCGCGGAGTTGCTGTGATAAATGGTCTGTACGGTACAGACAGTTTTAAATCTGGAAGCCTGCGGAGGTAATCGCCGTATTCATGCCCATTGTTGTTACAGAAGGTTTGTACAGGGTCTGTGTCACTGCTCTTCCAGTAAAACGGATCCTCGGCGCTTAGAAGCGACTTCCGTGAGCCTGCTGCAAGTACAGTGCAGCTAACCACAGTACAACATGCCACAGAAACGGGGCGTCCCAGGATACTGGCTGAGGGGCGTGTAAAGCGTTACAGATGTCCGCACAGCCAGGCCAGCCCCTCCCGGGCTCTCGCTGGAGTCTGCCTGTCTGATCAATTGATTATCCGGGTTTTATTGTAACCAGAAGGGCCGGCGCGGCAGCTGACTCCAACCAAACATGGAATTTCTGCATCTGGATTGGCGAGAAACAAGACTCATTGTGAACCTGGAAGGTTCCTTTTTGTCCCGCCAGAGCAGGCCGTTTCCCACTTATCTTTTTAAGAGACCCCACCCCCTCGTCTCAGTTATGTACACAATTATTATATGAAACATTTATTGTGCCAGCCCTGTCCGGGTCGCAGGAAGCTGAACAAGACCAACAACGCTTTCTCTTCTGATCAGGCCAGTGCCTCTGAAAACTCAGTAGGCCTGGGGGAAAGTCATTCATGGGGGAAAGTCATTCACGGTCCGGGTTTCTGAAAGGCCGGTGTAGCTGGGCAGATTTATTCGCACATCAGAGTCTCTAGAAGGATGAACGGATACAGACTTCACTGAATGTCATCTCAAAAGCTGCAAGAGCTGGGAATGAATCACTAGCATGCCAGGTTACTAACTCTGTAGTGGCAAAGCCATAGAGTCATGTTTTTAATACTTTGGCGCCCCTCGCCGTCACTTTTAATGAGCACTTTCTGTCTCAGCTCAATTCCTGATTCATGGACATGGTGCTTTATCTTTCACACTCGCTTGCTCTGTAGCCCCCTCTTCCCCACCCCCCTTCCCTACTGCTCCCCTCTCCCTCCAGGCCTCTCGTCCCTCCCTAGTTGCTCCCCTCTCCCTCCAGGCTTCTCGTCCCTCCTTCGTTGCTCTCCTCTCCCTTCATTCCTCTCGTCCCTCTTCTCTCCCTCCAGGCCTCTCGTCCCTCCCTCGGTGTGGTTGGCTGACCATTGCAGTTAGATGAGAGTGTTGCTGGGGCAGTTTGCTATTGTTATAATTGAGGGGTGGGTTGGGGTAAGACCAGTTTGAGAGTGGAGGCTGATATGTGTAGGGTGAAGATTGCGGTGTGGATAGTTTATTTGGGGGATCATACTTCTTCGAAACTTAAAATATCCTTTAAAAATGATGTAAGAGGCTGAAGCCATGTATAGTCTAGTCCATCAGAGCGGTGGCGTGCACTTACTGGGAGGCACTGTATCTCCTGGGAGGGGTAGACACCAGTGCCCCAAATAGTTTCTTGTGTTCAGTATGTGTTTGAAGCAGGTTGACTCTAAGGCCTGTGCCCTACAAACCCTAGTTTGAGTGAAAATAAAAGTTTATGCAAAAATCGTGGTTCTGAAATGTGCACAGCACCCCCTACGCATGTTTCCCTCCTTCCTTGGGCACATTTAGCCTGGAAAAACTGTGCTGTTTGCCCAAGCAGAAATGTTCAGAAAGTGGCAAAACATAACAAAGTCGGGGTGCAATGTTTGATACCGTACGATACACCTCTTTCAAACCTCACTTTCTAGGCATGATGCGCTAATAGTGCACCTGGCAAATACCTCACTCCGTGGTACCAGTGCTTACCAGCAACAGAATTTGCACATAAAATAAGTGTGCCTTGTAATAGGGCCTTAATAATGGCTAGTTCGGGAGAGTGCACATTGGCAAGAAAGTAAGGATTAGAAAATAAGGATCAGTGATTCCTCCAGGGTGATCGACCGTGACTCATCTGAGGATGGGGGAGGGTTGCAGAGCGTTATCAGAAATTATTCTATGCCCATGTGTGAGGCTGCGGTATGCATGGTTGCGTACATAATGAAAGGAAATGTTGCACAGGAAGATTGTTTGATGAATAATTGCCTGCTTGTCCCTCCCTCATTGGTCTCCTCTCCCTCCAGGCTTCTCGTCCTCCTACGATGCTCTCTTCTCCCTTCACACCTCTCATACCTCCTCTGCAGCTCTCCTCTCCCTCCAGGCCTCTCGTCCCTCCCTTGTTGCTCCCCTCTTCCTCCAGGCCTCTCGTCCCTCCTCTGCTGCTCTCCTCTCCCTCCAGCCCTCTCGTCCCTCCTCTCTCCCTCCAGGCTTCTCATGTCTCCCTCATTGCTCCCTTCTCCCTCCAGACCTCTCGTCCCTCCTCTGCTGCTCTCCTCTCCCTCCAGCCCTCTCGTCCCTCCCCTCTCCCTCCAGGCCTCTCGTCCCTCCTCTCTCCCTCCAGGCTTCTCGTCCCTCCCTCGTTGCTCCCCTCTCCCTCTGCTTAATTTGCACCGCTGGTTGCAGCACCCAGGATAATGTGCTGCATGGATAAATACTGATAAGGTCCCAAAGGCGAGACCGATTGCATTGCAAATGCTTTTTTTAAATTTCCTAATCTAAAGATTTGAAGGGGTGGAAGGCCCTATGGGGCTCGCTGCCCCCCTCTAACGGTGCTCATTGAATGATGTTACAATCAGAGCTTTGGGTCTTAACCCAGTAATGGCCTGTTGGACAGCTTTGTGGGTTAACGCACTAGCTGCAGAAAAGTGTCTGCACAGGCGGTGGGTTACAGAGCGCAGATGTTTCTATCAGAGCTTTGGCGCTTAATCCAGTAAATGTTTAAAATGTCTTACTCCAGAGACAGTGTAAGGGTCTGTAATTACTCCTATTGTAGGGAGAGCTCTGCCAGGGACTGTGGGTGGGGTGGGGGTGCATAAAGATCACTCCTACCACCCCTCCCCCCACCCTCCACACCCCCCCCCCCCCGGTTTGTTTTGCACATTTCGCAGCTTTAATTGATGTGAAATCCATACGCGCCCAGGAAGAGGCGTTTTTTACGCGTTGACCTCTCCTGGAAGTTCGGGTTCTTTAAATAATCCGGGGTATTTTTAGTCCTTCGAGCGGGTTTCTGGATAAAATTGCCCAGACTCTCTGGGGGGACTTGGAGAAGCGGGACCCCCGGGAAGGGGGCGGCAGTGTTTTCCCTCAGACAAAGTGTGCGCTTGTCATGCCCCGCTCTCCAGAGGAGGGAGGCTTTGTGCTTTTAGGCCGGGATGGAAAAGTTGGCTTCCCCTTCCCCCCTGCGAGGGCTGGTCTCTGGGACACAGGGGCCGAGAGAGCGATGCCACAGCTGGGAGGCAGGCCTGGCCGGGCAGGGAGGGTTTCAAACCCACTCAAAGACATAGCACTTTCTTTCCATTCAGCAGCCAAGCCGAGTAGCCCTGCTCTCACCCACATGCTGTCCCAACGATGCATGTGGCAGTGGTTCACACGGCCACCTCTGCATGTCCCCCCCACACCTAAAGCACCACACCCGTATTCCCATGATGCAGTTCTTAATCCGGGGTTGCCTGAACTCTGTTGCTGCTAGGGTAGAGTGGGTGGGGTTGTAGGGTGGCTCCTCCGTACTACAGGAGCCTGGAGTAGTGGGGCCACGCACCGATCCTGGTGTAGAACAGGCCATGGAGGGGTAAAGCAGCCCAGGGGGCGTGGCTTGTAAGGAGGACACCTGTTCTGCGGTATGACAGGCACTGTGTGGTATGCTATAGTGCAGACTCTTGGGGTGGCCACCTTCTTATGGCAGGCTTTGTTTTGGGGTACATAGATGCAGACACCGCGCTATGCAATTCAATAGGTGTTGCTTTTGGTATTGTAAATAACAATGCCTTTTAATTTTTTTAAAGGCATTGCCATTTACAATGTCAATAGCTCAAAATAATGGCATTGCGAGACCTATTGCATTGTGTAAATGCTTGTTTAAATTTTCTGTGGACCCCCACTGAATCATCACTTGAATCGGGGGCTCCAGGCCAACTGAGTCATTATTGGAAGCCTGGGACCACTCAACCCAAGCAATTTCTATGATTTGAACTTCAAAACAATACACAAAAATATGTGTGCACCAAACAAATGCTCTAATATCGGAATATTTTGTTTAGTTCACAATAAAATATAGAAAAAGTTTTCAAATTTCCAATTTAGATTTTTTATTTGTATACACTTTATTTTTTGTATTGTATTAATTTTCATATTATTTAATTTTGTAAAACAGTCACAGACCCGGCCCTGAGTAAGCCTCTCGGACCCGCAGGGTTTCTCGGACCACAGATTAGGAACCAATGTTTACATGTTGAAAGTGCATGTTTCAATCTGCATGTCACAATGTTTTAATGAAATATAAGAGCAAGATATTTGATAACTCACTTAAAACGTGTCCTATTTTTTTTTCTACAGCACTAACCGTAATTTCTATGACAAAATGAACCCCCTCATTTGGTTCCTTTCTAAATAATTTTTTTAAAGTTTTACCAGTTTGATTCAATTAAGATGGCTTCAGATGTGCCATACGTTTGTCATAAGTAACACTGTTAATGCTCTAGTTGTTCTTTAGAACACTCTGGGAGGCTGCAGTAGAACACAAAGGAATCAACGGACAGGCTACTTCTGTTGGAAGTACATGTTTTACTGAGAATGTCGGACTTCCTTCTCATATGGCTGACAAAGATAGTGTGAATTTACAGAAAATATGCTCTCATTTTAGCTTCTGGAGCACCTTCCATAACCTCTATAGAAAAATCATGAGGAAACAGTTTTCTCTCAAACATGATTCATGAACTCCCAGCTGAAGGCTTTTTCACAGGGTAAGATAACCTTAGAACACACCACAATTGCTAAAATTAGTAGGTACCATCAACAAATGATTTCTCCTATTTGTGACTCTCAAAACCTGCCATTGACTACGATGCAATTCAGTGGGGTGCTATCATGTATATTGGCCCCAAGATGGCTGCCAGCACTTCCTGGTTGAAGTGCTAACAGTCAATCAGATCTCACCATGAGATCTGTGCTTAGGCTCAGCCCAGATATACAAATTTCTTTTTTCTTTAATTACTCAAAAACTACTGAACGGAATTACACCAAATAACAAAAGGCATGATCTGCGGAACAAAATCTACCTTTCTGCCAAATTTGGTGTGATTCTGTCCAGCGGTTCAAGCTGCAGGAGAGCCTAAAGTCTCTAAGGGAATTAACATGGGAAAACATTATTTTTATTCCTCGCCCTTTTTTTTACAAACTCCGCTTGACAGATCGCCCTGAAACTTTCCATGAACAACAATGTGCTGCTAATAAGAGTGGCCCGGTTCGATGAATCTCCATGAAACCTTCCACAAAAGTGCTACTTTTTGGTTAGTTTGCGCATGGGAAGTTTCAGGGTGATCCATCAAGAGAGGGCTGAGAAAAAGGGGGTCCCAAAACACGTTTTCCCCATTTATTTTTCACCTAGGAACGTTAGACACTGTTACAGCCCAAACCGCTGAATGGATGTACACCAAATTTGACAGAAAGCTAAATCTTGGTCCAGAAAGAGTGCTTTTTATATTTTGGTGTAAATCCGTTCAGTAGTTTTGGAGAAATTAAGGCTAAAAAATGTGAATATTTAACTCTGGGGAGGATCCGTGGAATCAACAGATCTCAAAGCGAGATCTGACTGGCTGGCTCCCACCACCTCAACCAGGAAGTGGTAGCAGCCATTTTAGGACTTGGGATTCAGTCCCGATTCCTAAAAAATGTAAAAGACACAAGGGGGCAGGGTAGGAATACCCTGACCCCGTAGACCTGATAGTGGGGTCCAAGAAAGAACCCGCCTGGGGTCAAAAAATTTTTTTTTCTAAATTTTACCCCAGATTTGCAAAGGGTATGTGAATCTATGGCAAAAAAAAAAAGAAGCATGGTCTACCGCACTTTTTTTTTAACCCTCCGGGATTGGGCCAGGGTCCTAGGGAAGATGCTTGTTATTTTTTTGGGGTGGGGGGCGGGTGGTCGCACGTGCCCACCACCAGACCGTTTTCCGCCCCAATGACCCCATCACCTTACACCTGAAGAATGTTTAGGGGGGCACATGGACCCCTCCCCGGGCCATTTTCAGCCCCGGGACCCCATCCCCTGGGGACAGTATTATGTTTATGGGGAGAGGTGTACGCGGACCCCTTCCCTAAGCCATGTTTGGCCCCAGGGACCCTATCCCCCGTGGCCCGAAATATTTTTATGGGAAGGAGAGCATGCAAGCCCCCAGGCCGTATTTGGCCCCGGAGACACCATCCCCTGGGACCCACTGTATTTTTTTAAAGGGAGAAGGGCCGCGTGGACCTCCTCCCTGAGCCTCTAAAGGCCCTGGGGACCCCATCCCCTGGGACTGCTAAACTAATCTGAGATGCCATCAGGGATGTCATAGTACATGTAATGAGTAATGTCATATGGGAAGTTACAAGCAGTGCCCGGTGGCGGTGCAAGTTATAGTTAGCTCTGCAACCATAACTGACGAATTTCTGTGTATTTTTAGTTCAAAACGTTAATGTGGTCACTGACAAATTCCCATAACTATAACATTACTTTCACCTTTTTTAATAAAAAGAGATCTTTTTATCACACCTAACTATAATGATACTTTAACTTTTGTTTTTTTCAGTGAATTTCTTGTGTCTTTTATGTAAACTAATATTTAATCACAATAGGTAAATCCAACGCCCCGCTATGCGCAGCCATTGGTCCATGCACGATGGCGGGTAGGCCACAGGGCCTGAACTGAGGCCAATTCCCCACATGCAGCCAACCTCCGTAAAGGCAGCTAACCCCACACTGCGCAGGGCCTTCAGTCATACATGGTGGGGGGTTGGCCACAAGGCCTGGTCTATGGCCTTGGGCAACCCCTCCGCTTGCAGTCAATACCACCCTGCGCATGGTCTGTGGCCTGGCCAGGCCCTAAGGCCAACCCCCCCCCAAAGGCAGTCAACCCCACACTGCACATGGCCTTCTGCCGTGCAAGGCGGGGGGTCTGTCACAGGGCCTGGCCCTGGAGACCCCATCCTCCAGGGACTTTTTTTTTAAGGGGGAGGTGTAAGAAAATGGCGTTTTGTTGCAGCACCCCTCCACTTTTTGCCTGGCTTTTGATGCAACTTTGACTGTAGAATACTGGCTCCCTGCTGTCTAGGTTCCCAGTACCAGTGTTCTTTACCTAAAACTGTTCCACAATTGGGCCTTCAGGCCCCCTGTAAGTCCCTAGTAAATGGTACCTGGGTCCCTAGGGCATTGCGACTGAAGAGGGTCCCCTATGGACCCTCTCCTAGGCTAGGCAGACTGCCACTGCAGCATGCTTGGCCTGGTGCAGACAAAATGCCTGTGTGCCATACCAACTAGCACTGCCTAAGTAAGGTAAGTAACCCGTGCAGCAGGCCTTACGGTGCTAAGTCAGGGTGCACTATACCACATGTGAGGGCATATCTGCACGAGCAGATGTGCCCCTACAATATCCATTCTTAGATATTGTAAATGCCAGAAAAGCCATAGAGAGTACAAGGGCTGGAAACTCAACAACTCGTGTTCTCCAGCACCAGGATGGCTTTTTTGAACCCAGGAGTGTTTGGTACCAAACTGCTCCTCTCACTAAACTCAATAAACTCACACTGATGCCAGTGTGGGATTTATTATACCATGTACTCTGAGGGCATCTCAGAGGTGCCCCCTGAAAACCTACCAACCCTGGTGTGGTCACAGACTGGCTGTAAGCAGCCTGCCACCACCAGACATGTTTCTGGACCCATGGGTTGAGAGCCTCTGCTCTGTGGGACCAGAAACAATGCACATCCTGGGAGGAGGTGTCACACTTTCTCCCCCTGGATGGACAAGGTTCTCGAGAGGGATACTTATCAGGCCAGCTGCCTTTGTAATGCGACCCCCAGCCTCTGCTGCTAGTAGCAGATGGCAGCCCCCAATTTACACCCCCACTTTGGGCGGGAATACCTAAGAGGAATAGGCGGTGTGCCCACCTCTGCCAACTCCACCCCTAAGGTGGGGGAGGCAAGGTGAAGCACGTCTTTCAGTCTCCAATCAGGGCAAGGACTATGCCCCCTCCCATAGGAGCGACGGTGTTCCTTTTCCGCCAACACAGTGGTTCGCCCACCCAATTGAAATGCGAGCAGAGCATCGTTTGGCCATGAGGATGACTACTCCACCACTGCCTTGGCCAAATTTCTCTGACAGCCCAAATAAGTAATGTCCATTGGAGCATTGGCTACATGTCAGTCCGTCCAATTTAGACATATAGCCATTTTTTTCTAGCTTTGCCTGGCGGTAAGGAACGGTAAAAAACACAAAATACCCCCTTCACCATGGGAGATGACCTCCATGGTGAGGGGGCATTGTCTTTTTTTTTTAAATCCTGCTTCGGTATTTTCTTTTTGAAAATAAAAAAAAACAGTTTGGTGCAAGGCTCCATCATGTTGATGGAGCCCTGCACCAAACTGCAAAAAGAATTGACAGGAACCACAGTGACATCGGTTCCAGGCGATGCTTTAAGAAATTACTGCCTCAGCAGTTATCGGTAGTCATTTCTAAATCGGATGGGTTGAATCTCCATCTGGGCGAAAGAGCAATTTACTTCGTCACCCCAGCGGAGAAACGGGCCAATCGTCAGAATATAAATCTGGCCCTAAATCTCAAATATGCATATTTCTCGCTGACATACTCATTCACAATCAATAGCGTAAGCTTAATTTTCTTTTTATTCCCGTCCTCAAGAGACCGGTCTTTAAGAGAGAGATGGCTGTACTGTCTAAAGAAATCTTCTACTGTATCAATGTTTGGTTGCAATGATATATTGCCGAGTCTGTCCACATGTTAACTTTACCGTATATGCCTCTACATCAGCTATTGACATTTATGTAACTAGAAACATGATCTCTTGAAGACTAGAATAAAAACAAATTTTCATCTATGCTATTGATTGTGGACTGTTGTCAACATACCTATACCACTGTTTTGGATCCTTACCTTTTCGGTGTGCTCCAGGCAAGATGTACTACCATGAATTCTGAAAATAGTACCTAGAGTTATTCATTTTCATTTATGTGTTATTGAATCTATGATTGCTCTTACCTTCATCGCTTTGGTTTTTAAATCCATCTTTATTAAGGAATCTGCCACAATATGCCCAAAACCACAGCCATAGAAGAAGTCATACTTTTTTGTGTTGTACTTGGAATAGTTAATATGGGGAAACTCCATGCCACCCATTTTTTCCAGTGTCTCATCATGTAGTCTTTCATAAGTGCACCAAACCTGCAAGAGGAGTATGAAAACATAATAGCATACAGCAAATCTTGTTCTCTCACTTGCTTTTCTAGGGAGCGTGACTAAGCTAGAATCTACAAATTTTGAGATTTCAAGTTGCTCCCTTCCAAATTAAAGTGCTTATTTTTGCAAAAAGTTTGGCTCAGGTCGCAACTCAGAATAATGTCCACATCTTTGTGTAAGTAGGATCTACACATCAACATTGGCTACATTAAGATCTCTAACTTAAAATGAACAGTAACATTTTTGAAAATACAATATGGTATCCTTTATTGGTAAATAAATTCTACTAGCATTAACAATCAAAATCTTACACTACTTATCTTATTTGTATATTTTGTGTGAAATGCCTTCAATCTATGAACCAGGAGATTACATCAGCATTAGGACGAGCTGATAATGTAGCCTTTAAATCTATAGACTGGTAATAAAGTGACAGACTATTTCCTCCCCCTGAAACGATTTCACGCTACATTTCAGAGGTTGACAAGTGATCATTAAATGGAGGAAAGCTAATGTAAAAATGCTTACAAAGACTATAAGTCAGATAGATGGAAAATATGTGATTTCAAAATCCAACAAAAGATAAATTGTTAACAGCGTACATACAGAAAATAAACAAATAGTATAAAGAATGGGAGAAACAGTGGCTGCAATGTCACAAACTCGTGTGCATGTCATGTGCAACAAAAATATCAAGAATATCAAGATATTATTTACTGAATGAAATACTTAAGTGCAGTAAATGTTTCTGGTGGATGCTCTATCTACCTGCAGATTCCTCACCTCTTACTTCTCCTACAGACCCCAGACTGGGTCCAGAAAAGCTCTCCCATGCTGACAGGTGACACCGTGGCTAAAACACTTCTCCACTACTTACCCTGATGTGTCATCACTGAGCCATATATGGCACCACTTTAGGGCTCTGCCTTGATTTCTATCTGATTTCCCACACCCTTAGATTACAAGACGAAAATGACGAAGATCTAAAAAATGCAGTGGAAAAACTAACTTGGAACCTTATTAGGTATTAGTTTGACCATAAAACTCCAGATTTGGAAGGCAGGTAGGGCAGTGAGGAATCGTCAGGCAGAGTAACTCACTCCTTGGAGAGAGTTTGTTTCACCATACCTGTCCCAGGAGTCAGCTCTGAAACTGTGCTGATGCTCATTATACCCCATAGATGTTTATGAAGGTCCTCGCGATCTTCTACTAATGTTGAAGGCGAGGAGGCGCAGACATTGGGGGGGTACCAATGTGCGTGTAGGGTTCAGACACAAAGGACAGGTATCATGTGAACCTGAAGAAGAGGCCTTGAAATGCCAGAAATGGCAATGTTGCCATGCTGACCCCTTCTTCAGTGTCATTGCTTCTAAGCACCACACCTAAAAAGTGTTAGTCAAAAGTTTTGGAATGGAGGGCAGCTTTGGATTAGCAACGAAAGATGCAGAAAAAATGGATCTGACATCAGAGCACTGTGGTGGAGCCATTTACAGCTCCCTAACATTACCACCAGTGAGATACCGAATTTGTGTTGTAGCCATAGAACCACTTACAGCTTTTTCAAAATTTCCGGATCAAATCTGGCAACGTTAGGAGATTTAATAGATGAGGAAGTTGTGGGAAGAAGTATCCGTCAGAACTACCTATTTTATAAGTCAGTTAATGGGGTTTATGGATTTCCTTGTACAGTAATTGTAGCATGACAAAAATAAGGTGGAATTTATGAATCAGTGCTGCCAGGATTCTCATTATAACGTGCAACACTTTAGCAAATCCTGTTTTTTGCCAGCAACACTTTGCATTCTAGAATGCTGAGTTTAACTTTTCTCCACTCTCAGCATGTACTCACTCAAATTACAACAGAGAGCTGCCACGTCACCCTTGTCATGTGTGACCTATCCGTTAGCCATAGTTGTTGCACCATTATTATTATTGTACATTCTAGGACTTGTACTTTTCTGCTTACCTGCATGGGTATGGGTTTTACAATCTCCAGCTTTCAACTTCTTGTTGGCTAAATGGCCAGGGTTTGGCTGGCTAATAGGATCACATATGACATGTTGGTACTTTGTAGCCATGTTAAAATGCTGTATATTTCAAATTCAAAGCTGAGGACCTCCTGAAGATGAAGACTATATGAATGAATGAATTAATAGGATTACTAAAGTGTGCTATTACCTGAAAGGCATCCAGGTGCTACAGATGCAGCAAAGATGGAAGAAAAAGATATAAAGGTTCTGTTGGAATAACCAAGATTTAATACTTTTTCCTAAACAGATTATGCTTGGCCCTCGATCTTATGCGGAGGGGAAGGGATTTCCAAAGTCTGGCGTCAAGATAAGAAAACACAAGATTTTAGTCACAACCAACAAATGTTTTGTAGCAGATCTTGAATAAAATGTGCTTTTGAGTAGGGAACCAATGAAGGACTGTCAGATGATGCTGTTTAAGCAATCAAATTAATCAGGGGCTTATAAAGGGCACGCTACTCACCCGGAACGGGTCTCAAGGCGCTGAGGGAAAGGGGGTCAGAGGGGTTCCGCATATCCTGGAGGTTCACTGAGTTCCATCGAAGAGCCAGGTCTTGAGGTCCTTTAAGAACTTAGGGAGCAATGTAGTCTGTCGGGGGTGGAGAGGGAGGGAGTTCCATGCCTTGGCCGCGAGGAGGGAGAAGGAGCACCCTCCTGTTCTGCTTTTCTTGATCCAAGGTACCGTTGCGAGGGAGAGCTGGGCCGAGCGGAGAGAGCGCTGGGGAGCGTGGAACACGAGGCGGTGATTCAGATTGGTGGGTCCGGTGTTGTGGAGGGCCTTGTGTGCATGGGTGAGAAGCTTGAAGGTGATTCTCTTCTCGACAGGGAGCCAGTGTAGGGTCCGTAGGTGTTGGCTGATGTGCCAGTGGCGCGGTAGGTTGAGGACTAGTCTAGCGGCAGCGTTCTGGACTTTGCTGGTGAGGTTCTTGTTGACGTAGAGTGCATTGCCGTAGTCCAGTCTGCTACTGATGAGGGCATGTGTGTCAGTTTTCCTGTGTTCGGGGGGGGAATCACTTGAAGGTCTTACGGAGTAGGCGGAGGGTGTGGTAGCAGGAGGAGGTGATGGTGTTGACCTGGCGGTCCATTTTGAGTTCTGAGTCCAGGATGATTCCGAGGTTGCGTGCATGGTCCGTGGGGGTCTCCGAGGGCGGGGGGCCACCAGGTGTCGTTCCAGGCATCGGGGTGTGGGCCCATGATGAGTATCTCGGTTTTGTCCATGTTGAGTTGAAGGCAGCTGTTCTTCATCCATCTGGTGACGGCTTCCATTCCGTCTTGAAAGTTGCGTTTGGTGATGTTGGAAATTCCCAAACATAATTTTGTCCTATCCGTAGCCTGTTCAGAATTTATTGTGAAATCCTTAGAAAATTTCAGATGCCATGATATCAGGGCCTAAACCATCGTTTTGATAGTTGAGATGGGTAAGAGGGGAAAGATTTTATCCAGGCATTTTATAATCCGAAAACAAGTGTCAACAACTGTATTGATTTGTTTGGGTAATGTTTAAGAGGTATAAACTATAACTCCTAAATTCCTTCCCACGATACTGGGGGGTGGGGTGTTTCCAGTTCATTCAGAAGCTCAAGGCTTTTTGGTGAAGAGCAGGATTTCTGTCTTTTCTCCATTAGGCTTTAAGCAATTCTGCCTCATTCAATCTGTTACTTCAGACTTGCAACTTCAGAAGTTAGCTCTTTTTTCTTCAGTCTGTTTGGAGATAGATATGTGTCATCCACATAGAATTGAAGCTATAAGCTCTCACTATCACACCCAGCAAATACATGTACATATTAAAAACTGTGGGGCTCAGCACTAAGGGACCCTGCAATTTACAGTGAATGGGGTTGAAAGATAAGGTGGGATGGATAGTGAGTGATCTCTGTTCATAAGGAAGGACTGCAGCCATGTGAAAGCATTCCTACAGATGCTGAATTCCATGAGTCTAGATGTTAGGAGTGCATTAGAGACTGTTTCAAATGCTGCTGACATGTCCAGGAGGATCAGGGCTACAGTACAGCCCAGTGAGAAAAAGACCTTTTTGTGCAGTCACGCCCATTGTTTGCTGCTGAAATGCATTGCTGGTTTTCAGACTCTGTAAACTATGGCACTGCTGTCCAGTGCCCAGTGTATGTGCTCTGACCCCTAAAACGTGTACAAATTGGCTAATCCCTCATTTGCATATATAACTCTCATTTGACGCCATAGTAAATACACCCATGGCATGGAAAGTTAAAAGTCACATGTGGGTGGCAGCACTTACCGTGCCCCACTAGTGTAACAAGGAAAACATGGCTTCAGCCTACCAATGTGCTGCAGTTAAAATTTGCAGTCTTATTCTACACAACAGGGTGATAGGGCCTAGGGATGATTAGACCCTGATTCGAGATCTACCAGATATCCTACTGGCTTATTTTAAAAATAGGAGAAGACACCTCACCCACCAAATGGTGGCATGCTTCATCATTAGTGTCTTCCCTCATCCAGGTAGGTAGATACCACCTGAATGGGTTCAACCAAAAAGTGGAAGCTTATATAACATATTATTTTGGACAGATGCAGAGATTCAGTCAAAGTAAAATTGATTATAGGTATACCTTGGATATTTCAGTTTACTTAATGAGTACCCATGTCATAGTTAGAAACCAAAGTCGATATGTTCATTGAAAAACAATGGTTGCAACATCCAACATCTCAAGCTGCAGGCATGTTTCAGCCTCTTCCTAATTACATAAGAGTGTGTTAAAAAACAAAAGAGGCATAAGGCTGTCCTACCAGACGATACTGTGATAGCAAACATGTATTGTGAAACCCTTTAACTCATTTAAATGTATGCGGACACTGCACCCCTCTAAAAAGCACCACTCTCTCATCATATATATAGGATTCTCATGAAGTATGTAAACCAGTTATATATGGCATTAAAATGTGACTTCAGATGACTTAAAAGTAGCCTTACTCACCCTATTTGAGTTTTTTTCTGTGAGGGAGTGGGCACTTCTCTGTAGTCAAACTCTTAAAGAGAATCATTCTGAACAGTTGTTAACGGGCGTGTCCTCATTTTTGTGGTGACAACTATTATTATCGTATATGATAGGTTCTCTCTCATTGATATCAACTGTATTCTTCCCTGTTATCAAAGTTCTAAAATGTGATCATTATAAACCGTGTGCCTTGCTCTATTACTTATAACCGGCCCTTCCAACTTTCACGTCTATCAAGCACTTTCTCATCCAATTTGAAAAAGTGTCCTTATGCACCAGACATGACAATAGAAACATCAACATAAATATAAAGGTTTCTGGAGAATGCTTTCCACTGGAGGTGTTATAATAGCATGTATTTCGCAGTCATATACATCTGACACATGCCATTAGGAGAAGCTTGTCGCATTTCCAGTTTTCTCAGCCCAGACTTATAATGGAAACTCAATATTGGGTGAGCATGAGTGTCTTATTTTAAAAAATTATCGAATGTCAGTTACAAGACAACGCACAACATTGAAATGTCAGTGCTTCTTGTGGTATGCTCGCCTAACATATCTCTAATCATCTGAACTATAAAAGGAGCATGAGACATGCTAAACGTGATTCCAACTGCTCAGCCAAGGCTCATAGTGGAGTGTTACTATAGTGGAGTGTTGAATATGCGTGTCCCCAATGTGTGCTCATGTCCCTCTGTCCTGGTAATGGTTAACAACCCTTCTAGATGCAAACCATAAAACAAAACAAAAACAGAATGCTTGCTGTTCCTTTCCTTGTGCCGGTGGGTGTCCCTGCCCGGGCAGTGTACTCACTGCCTCAAGGGTACAGTTCCGCCTGTACTGCTCCTATGAGTCTCTCTGCCACCGCACTGGTCAATGAAATGCACAGGGTCTTCTCTATTTACACACTCCTCTCCTAGAGATGGTGTGTCACTCCGAGTGTGCCCGTGGCTTTACGCAAGGATCATGAGAGATGTATTTTTTTATGCTAGTTGGACGCGCTCTTCTCCAACGGTCAGCGTGTTACTTGAAGCGTACCTTGTCCTGCTACTCGAGGATCATGGGAGATGTAGTCCTCTGATACCAGTCGGATTCCTATAACACTAAAAGATGAAAACTAAATCTGTATGTATTTACTGATTACATCAGTAAATTAGGTGTGCTGAATCAGGATATGATATATGGCACATCATTAATTTGCTGTGCCAGGCACATATTTTTATATATTCATTCTAGGCCGTGATTATTAGTAGTATATGCTTAGAATGCAATACCCTAGTTATGTTAATTTCTGCTATGAGCCTCTTGTAGAGTACAAGGATATTTTTTTTAAATATTTCTACAACCTGCCACCTATGGGATTCTAGATAGCATTTGTCTATTTCTAATGCATGTCACAGTGAATACAGGGCAACAGGCAAGTCCCTAAAGTTTACGTACGGTGTTTGCAACTTGCGGCAGCCACAGATATGAGTTACAGTTGTAACTAATATAAATTATCGTTGAGGCCATATCTGTCAATCTCTAAGCGGTATATCCATCTTTGTTCATGCCAGAGTAATGTTTTCCCTAGATTAGCTGGGTTCCCTGTGGTTTTGTCCAACACTACCCATATCAAATCATTTTTGGAATGGCCTACATATTGAAAGTGTCTTATAAGTTTCGTACTCTTTTTTTTTTTAAATAAGAACTTTTTATTTGTATTATTGCTATAAAGAACAGCAGTGTACAATCTTCAGACGGACAGCATAGCACCTGTATTACATTATGAGGAACTTCTAACAAAAGCAACATAGCGGAATCATCATACACGTACAGGATAGCCAGAATAGAGATGTTTCCGTTTTATGAGTAATCCCACCAGTCCTCCCATATCTTATGCTTTTGAGTGTCCCCTTGTGCCTGTTACACAATTTCTCCAACTTTTGCACAGAAGTCCATACCACTCGCCCATTCCAAGATTACAGGTACCTAAGCGTCTCTCAGGTGTCCCGCTAGGTCCTTTTTTGCCACCAAGAACCCTGTAGCTACGAATAAGTGATTGTGACACGGGCCCCCCCACTCTTCCAGTAAACCCAGTATTGCTATTCAAGGATCGACCAGGACCAAACGGTCAATTACTTCCCCTATTTCTGCACATATAGTTTCCAAGTATTTCTGAATGGTCGGCCATGGGCATATCATATGGTAGAATGTCTCCTTTTGGGCTGTACATCTAATGCAGTGGGGGGACCTTGCTCTGCTCATGCACCAGAGCAGCGTTGGTGAATAGTAGAATCTATGTAAGTATTTAAACTGTATAATGCACAGTCTAGAGGACACAGCGAGGTGCCGTGAAGCCATCATTGCCTCTCTCCAATCATCATCATGCAGTTCTCCCACCTCCAGTGCCCATCTATTGCAGGGTTGTGTAAGGGTGGCAGGGGTGTTGAGGATCAGTGCTACATAGAGCTGGGATATTCCCTTCTTTTCTGTCCTATTCATCACCAGCTTATATTACAGGAAGTTACTGTCTGTGAGATCTCTCAGCCCATGCCGGTAATCCACCAGAACATGCCGCAGCTGTAGATACCGGCGGACCTGTGAATTATGTAGTAAGAAGTCAGCCTTGAGCTCTGTAAATGATTTTATATGGTTGTGGGTCCATACATCCCCTAGCGTGGAGATACCGATCATGTCCCACTGTGTGAATCCCAGAGATGCCTTACCTGCATCCATCCACCCGGCCACAGTGGGGTCGCCGCCGTAAGGGTGCCATAGCCTTCGACTGATTTTAACACTGTGCTCTAGCAGAGCAGAGGCAAACTGGATACAACAGGGAGAGACTGTGGGATTGCCCCTCCGTAGAGCATATGAAGTAGCAGATCTTTTTCAATGCCCAGGAGTTCTAACCACTACAGGAGGTTGTGTCTGTCACCATACAGCCAGTCATTGATATGGAGCATTTGTGCTGCCCAGTAATGTAACTGAACATCTGCCCATCCCACACCAGCGTCATAATGAGATTGGCGGCATTTTGTGAACGAGACCCTCAGGATCGACCCTGCCCCAAGGAAACCAGATATCATTGATTGAATATTTCTGAAAAAGTTAGGTGACAGTATGTATGGATAGTTTTGAAGAACATAAAGCAAGCTGGGGCAGGTTATAATTTTAAACAGGATCCCCCACCCCAATAGCAATATGGGGAGATTATCCCAGGATTGAAATTCACGTTTCATCAACCCCATTAGGATGGCAATTTTTAATTCCCAGCTTCTATCTTCAGAGATGGCTATTTCTATACCCAGGTATCAGAAGTGATCGATCGCCACTTGCAATTGTGAAGTCCTTGAGTTGGGCAGGGGCCCCCTGGCAATAAGAAAATAGATGTATTTTGACCAGTTTACCCTTAGTCCAAGGCATCCCCATTTACATCAAGGATGTGTATCAGCCTTGGCAACATAGTGTCCAGGTCCTGCAAATAGAGGAGCATATAGTCTGCATGAAGTGATATTCTATCTTCGTGGCTGGCATTCCAGTGGAGGCCCGTAATCTGGACATCCCTGCAGATCTATTCGACCAACGGTTCTATGACCAGGGCATATGAGAGAAGTGAGAGAGGAAGTGGTCCGATAACATGCTGTTGACTTTAACCTGCTCCCACAGTAATATATAAAGCATGTCGACTAAACAGATAAAGCGCAGGCCAAAGTTCATTTTTGGCAAGATTTGATGCTTGAATGGCCCGTGTACCATTTTGAAGGATTTCTCCAGGTCCAAGTAGAGGAGGGGGCAGGACCTCTAACCTTCCAGGACTTGGAAAGGATGAGGTGTAAGTGCTGAGGCAATGTCAGGTGCCCGTATTGGGCATAAACCCATCTGGCCCTCACGTATCGTTGAGCAAATGACGATGCATAGTCGAAGAACTAAGATTTTCCCCAGGATCTTTGCTTCAGTATTGATTAATGAGATTGGGCAGTTTAACAGTTGCAAAGATCAGGTGGTTTGGATGGTTTAAGTAATACCGAGATCGTTGCAGCTCAAAAATCAGAGGGTAGTATCAACTGTTCATAGGTCTTGTCAAAGAGTGTTTTAAGGTAGGGTGTTATCAACAAGGTGTATTTCCTGAAAACCTCTACCGGGAAGCCATTAGGACCTGGAGCTTTCCCAGAAGCCGTCGCCACAATTGCCTCTTGAACTTCCCCCTCGGTACCGGAGAGATCGAGGTCCACTCTACCCTCACTGGACAATGTCTGTGTGGGCAGGTCCTTAATTACTGGGTTCTGGGTCTCCAGAAATGGGGGTTGTACACGTGCATAGAGTACCTTGTGATTTGCAGCAAACATTTCCGCCATGGCTGTGGGGTTGTGTGTAATGTGCCGTCCGCATTCCGAGTGGCCTGGGCTTTCCTTGAACTAAGTTTGCTGTTTGTTAGCCAATAGAGTAATTTCCCCATTTTGTCACCATGTTCATATATCCTACTCTGGGAGAATAGCCAGCCCGCTCTAGCATTGCCAGGAAGCTTCTGTTTTAGTAAAAATAAAATCTCCCCATGGGAAGCCAATTCAGTCAAACTTCAGGATTCCAGCCACGTCTTGGCTCAGGCATTCATTCATCAGGCATACGACACACCTCAGATTTCTACAGTCATAATCAGTATCACATACGTATAAAAGATTGCACAAAGTTTTAATGTTGTGTTTGCCGACCCAAGGTCAGTTATCACATCAATCACAAATATTATTCATTAACAACTGTACACATAATCCTTATGTATTCAAAATACATTATTTTATAAAAACTTGACATTACAGTGAATTAAATGCAAATACATAAACCCGGCCCCACAATCAGGTGCAATTTAAAAATACACAGAAGTGTAAGAAATCATAAATATAAAAAATGAAATGGGAGAAAACATAAGACAACCAACATGGGTCTATTCAAATTATGCTAGTCCTCTATAATCATTGCAAAAGATATGTAAAGCTTCATAAAAATGGTCAACTACTGTATCACAATGTTAGGCAGATTCTGCACACATAGAGTACGTCAACACGTTTCAGTGGAATTTATGATATGTAACTACCTTCTTCAGGACAGGACAAACAGACACTATCTCCCTTTCATGCTCACAATGAAAGATTTTAAAAACCATTCGGAGAATAAGACAGAGTTTTACGGAGTGTTTACATGGTGCTCTGTCGCCTTGGCCTGTGGGGCCCTTCTCTCTTGTCTATTGGCTGTTTTTGTGCCAGGCTAGTGTGTGGTGAAGCGAGCGCTGTTGATCTTGTGCCTGTGGGTCTGACCCCCCCGCCTTCCAACAGACTTATATGTCGCTCCAGTTCTGCTATGTACTTCTAACTGTCCGCCTGGATCCCTCTGATTTGGCTCATAGCTTGACTGCAAATAACCGCCTTAAAAGCTCCCAGACTGTCATGGCAGAAGAAATGGAGGGTGCATTCATCTTAAAGTATTCCTCTATTTTTCCCAGAGGGTCTCTTAAATGGAGTCTTCTAGCAGCCACCAGGCATTCAACCGCAACACTCCTTGTCTGCCACTGTGGCTGCACGGTATGCTTATAGATATAGGAAAGTAATCTGGGAATCCCCGGGGATGCACGGTCGCCAAGGTCACTTTGTGACATTCCATAGCTGGTATAAGTATGTAATCTATTGGGGAGTGTGTTGTGCGAGCAGGAGAGTAGTATGTATATTGTGTGTCTGACATGTAAAGGTGGCGCCAGGTATCCCTGAAGCCCATTTAGGATATTCACTGTTTGAAGTGGGGTGTGCAATGTAATGGTGAGGTGGTTTGCTGGTGTACATTGCAGGGTTGGCCACTGAATTACAATGCCCCCCTATAATTGTCAGTTCGGTGTTCACCCCAGCAAAGAGTTGTGTCTGCATATTTAGCGTGGTTTTGATCAGGGAGGGAGGGACATATATGCTTGCAATAAATCATGGGTAACCATGAAACTGTTCTGCTATCATAACGTTGCGACCTAGGCCATTTGTATAAACCAGAGGGAAGGCCTTGCATAGCATAGAAGTGCCTTTTGTGAAACCAGAATGGTAGACATGTGTGTACCCGTGTCTGTCTAAAAAACCGCTGTGAGTGCCTAGCAAATGGGTCTCTTGTAGAAGAATAACTTCTGGCGCATGATGCTTTATATGACATGACTGCCCCCATTTAATTTTATTATTCAACCCATTGACATTCCAGGACATTACGTGAATCCCTCTCACGTTAACTCCCCTGTGCTTGTCCACGATAGTGACCTGTGTCAAAGTCTGTGGTGCCACTGTCTGGTGTACAGTAACAAGGAAATCAACAACTCAAACAAACCCAAAATACCTGCCCCCCCCACTCTATACTTCCGTCCCGCATCATCTGTCGCCCCTACATAACAAGAACATTTCTATCCAATACCAAAACTAGATTGGGGTGAAAGGCATGGTGATCTTTCATTCATCAGGGGTCTACCCTTAACTACTGGCATCCCTAGCATGATGAAGGCTAGAATAAAGAAACCATATAAAGTGCTTGATAATCTTGAGCAGGGAGGAGGGTTCTGTGTGTGGCCCCAGGGTCCGCCACATCCCAGTGGCAAAGCTGCGGCATGTCCTCACCTCCTGCCTCCAGCCACTAAGTCTTACATTCGTCTGCAGGTAATCCGCTGTTATTCCTCTTTATCTCATCCCCCATCTTGACCGTTGCTTCTTCTGCAGATTCGAATGTGCCTCTGCGGCAGCCATGGCCCTCTGTCCCCTCCATGAGCTGTTCAGTCTTCCTAAACTTCTGCGGCTGTCATCTGCCCCTCATCTGCCTGCTGTGTTCCATTGAGGGCGATGCAGGTCCCAGAAACCCGGTCTCCTAGATCGAGCCCCGAGGGAGTTCGGTGTGCTCCTCCATTCACTGCCAGACTTGCTCCGGTGACTTGAAGAAATGGGTCTTGTCTTGGAACAGGACCTTCAATTTCAAGAGCAACGTGTATCGCAGCTCCATCACCCTTAACTTCTGTTTCACTTGATCAAAAGATTGTTGTTGCCGCTGCACAATTTGAGTGTAGTCAGGAAGATTAGGATACAGTGGGCTTCGTGTCCAAGAGCGTGTACTTTCCACGCTGAGCGCAGTACAGTGTCTCGGTCTCGTTAGTTGAGGGAACGGGCAATGATCCTGCACAGCGATTCCCCCAATGCTCTTTCAATTAGGAAACATGTAGAGAAGTGCACATTTGGGAGGTGTTATTTCAGCCATCGTTCCAGGAAACAAGGTGGGTCGGTCGCCTCCATGCCCTCCGGGAAGCCCACAAAGCGTAAGCTATTGTGGCAGGAGCACCCCTCCACATCTTCTACTCACTCATCCAATTCCCAATTTGTCTTTTTCAACTTCTGTATCGTTGATTCCATTTCTTTGAGTTCATCCTCCAGTGTGATGAGCCCCACTGCCTCTGCGACACGGTATGTCGCTTCTTAGGCATCTTGCCATAACAGAGTGACGTTGCATCTCACCACACCTATCTGCGATTCCAAGGACTGTCTGGTATCATCTTCGGCGGTGGTCCCTGCAGTAGATACGTAGGTTTCGAATGCAGGCATTGCTACCTTGACGAATGTGTGACTACAGGAGCGTGCCTCCCGCCTGACTAGCATGACTCCTGAATCACCCATAATTAGGGTTTTCTCAAGGAGGAGTTTTAACAGAAGTTGAGAGACTTAGGCCTTATTTCTATGCATGATATGAATGAGTAGATAGGCAGGGATGCTAACAGCCCTTACGAAGGCGTCAGACCTGTATGGGCTTTAAACCTGCACATACCTGAATTGTGAGTTGGGGGATACGAGTGACTAAGCTGCTCACCTTTTTAAAACTACAGCGCTTTTTATTGTAATTATGTTTTAAATGTCTATGATGAATTTGACATATGAATAAGGAACTTAATCTGCCATTGATCTAAAATTGATTTATAACTTTTGCGTTTTGCACATATGGGTAGCGTGTAGCCTACCTTCATTGTTCTATCGCTCCCCGGAGCCACGCACAGGTTACGGGGACCACGATTACCGCTGCACTTCCTTCCCAGCAGGAAGAGCAGGGGCGGGACATAGAGCGGATGGGAACTGTGGTGGGGGATAAAAGCATGGGCGCTGAGCGGCCGCGCAGCCTGCACATACCTGAATTGTGAGTTGGGGGATACGAGTGACTAAGCTGCTCACCTTTTTAAAACTACAGCGCTTTTTATTGTAATTATGTTTTAAATGTCTATGATGAATTTGACATATGAATAAGGAACTTAATCTGCCATTGATCTAAAATTGATTTATAACTTTGCGTTTTGCACATATGGGTAGCGTGTAGCCTACCTTCATTGTTCTATCGCTCCCCGGAGCCACGCACAGGTTACGGGGACCACGATTACTGCTGCACTTCCTTCCCAGCAGGAAGAGCAGGGGTGGGACATAGAGCGGACGGGAACTGTGGTGGGGGATAAAAGCATGGGCGCTGAGCGGCCGCGCAGGGGACGCGTGCAGCGGGCGCGCCAAAGGCAAGCCCGTTTGCGCCCGTCCGCGCTCGATCGGCGCCAGGGGCCAGGAATACTGTTGGATTTGATAAAAATATTCTCTCCTACACCTCAGAACAACTAAATGGTTGGATGGGTGCACCTCAAAGTAAGTGCCTACACCATATGTTGCCCGATAGCGAGACTAGCATTTGCCCCCACTGTCTGTTCAGATTCTGCCCAAGGAATAGGCCTCCCACAGTCACCAATCACAATATGGGGCTCAAAATGTTCTTACTCAATTGCCGATCTAAGTCAAAACATGCACTAGAAATTCACCTACTACTTGAGGAAGAGAGCCCAGAGGTGCTGTTTTTAACTGAAACTTGGCTCAACAGCGAGGCTAATTTCCCTATTGCCCAAGCACTCCCGGCTGGTTACGCTATCCAGAGGCTTGACAGGGGTACAGGAAGGGGCGGTGGTCTTGCGATTATTCATAAAACGGAATTTGATTGTCGCACCACCGCAAGCCCGCTAACCGATTGCGAAAGCCTTGCCTTTGCAATTCGTATTTCCCATGTCTGCACATTCTCGGGGATCCTGATCGATAGACCCCCAGGACCCCTTAATCAATTTAATAATGAGCCCCTTGAGACAGCAGCCAAGCTGGCCAATAGTAGTGCTAACCTCACGTTGCTAGGGGACCTTAATCTCCATTTTGAGAATATCCTTCATTCAGATGTGCGCGACGTAACTGATGGGCTAGCTGTATTCCAACTTACACAAAAAGTAGCTGGTCCCACCCACATGAAAGGCCACCTATTGGACCCCATTTTCTCCAATTTGGAGAATCTCTTAGGAGATCCTGTTAGGCTGCCTTGGTCCGACCATTTTTTAATCCCTTTTACTTGGACTCCGCAAGCGATTTCCACAGCGACCATGGGACATAGGAAATGCTCACGCACATGGTCCAAATTACCAATTGAATCATGGGTAACAACGCTGGAAATGTCCAGGCCCACTTTTGACCCTGACCCTGTAACCGCGTACAATAAATTTAACTATTGGGTAGAATCTTCACTGAACTCTGTCCTTCCTAGTAAAATGACATTTAATAAGGCAGAAACCAAGCGTAATCCGTGGTACTCCCCGAAACTTCGTGAACTTAAGAAAATTTGTAAGAGAGCTGAAAGGAAATGGAGGAAGGATTTTTCTGCCAGCTGCAAACAAATTTATAGAGAGGCCATTAAAATTTATAAAATTAAAATTCAACTGGACCAAACCCTATATTATGAAGAGAGAATTCTAGCAGCTGCTAACTCCCCTCGCGAAATCTTTCGCATCGCTAAGGGCATGCTCACCATCCCCTCCCCCCCTATTGTATCTGAAGATACTTCAGCGCAATGCAACGCCATGGCAGAATTCTTTTCGAACAAAATCCAAGTTATTTACTCCTCTTTCCCTCAAATAATATCTCAGCGACATATCGGAGATCAGGAGAACTTGGTCAAAGGGAGAGTTAGCCTAATTGAGGAAATTCCCCCACTTAACTCGTCCACGTTGCTTGATATTTTGAGTAAACTAAAATCTGGCTCCCCCACTGATCCTGTCCCCCCCAACATCTTAAATCTGGCCTCTGAAACCCTTTCTCCAGTAATCCTTGACCTGATCAATGCCTCTCTTTCCACAGGCATAGTCCCCCCACTGTGGAAACGGGCTATGGTTAAAGCCTTATTGAAAAAACCAACCCTGGACCCGGAAGTCTGGAGCAACTACCGCCCCATCTCCCTGCTGCCGGCTATCAGCAAGATCGCCGAGAAATACGTGAACTCTGTTCTATCTACCTTCTTGGAGAGCAATAACTGTCTCCATTCCTCCCAGATGGGTTTTAGACCTCAACATGGTACTGAGACGCTCTTCTGGTGGTAGTGGAAGAGGCGAGAAAAATTCTAGACGCAGGAGGTTGCGCGGCTATCATCCTTCTAGACTTAAGCGCAGCCTTCGATACGGTCAACCACCAGCTGCTGATAAAAAGATTAAGCGAGGTGGGAATTGCGGGGACTATGCTCAATTGGCTGCAATCGTTTTTAGAAGACCGATCCTTCAAAGTTCTTGAAGACGGTATTTCTTCTAAGCCCATACTGCTGAATTGTGGGGTGCCCCAGGGCTCCTCCCTTAGCCCCACACTTTTTAACGTGTATTTGAGGTCCTTGGCAGAGATGGTGCTACCATACGGGATCCAGATAATCACGTATGCTGATGACACCCAGTTGGTTGTTTCTGTCAACCAGCGGGATCCCTCCAGCCCTGGTCTTGCCCTCTGTCTAGAAAAAGTATCAAGGTGGATGGAAGAGTCATTCTTGAAACTCAATGGATCAAAAACGGAATTAATGCTCCTAGGGAACAAAGAAAAGACAAATCTTGGGCTACTCTGGGCCAGCTCCTTTGGTCCTGCCCCTTCTCCCAAAGACCAAATTAAAAGTCTGGGTGTCTGGCTCGACCAGAACCTTGATTTTAAAGAACAAGGGCAAAAAGTAGCTGCAAGCTGCTACGGGATCCTACGAATGATCCGTAAAGTGCTCCCACTACTCCTTTCCCTGCAAGAAGAGTCCTAGTTCAGGCTCTCATTTTGTCATGCCTTGACTATGCTAATGCCCTCTATCATGGAGCCCCTGGCTCCTCGATACGAAAGCTACAAATTGTTCAAAACTGCGCTGCGCGCATGCTCATGAACATCCCAAAGCGGTCCTCCGCTAAACCAGCTTTGGCATCTTTACATTGGCTCCCCATCCGTGAGCGCATAAAGTTTAAGGCACTATGCATAGCCCACAGGTCACTTTCAGGTAAGGGATCCCTGGTTATTCAGTCCCTCATCCATCGATACCGTCCAAACAGAGCCCTCAGGTCAGAAACGAAACATCTACTGTTAACCCCAAGAATAATGAGAGCACGAAGTCGCGGCCACCTCTTTTCGTAATATGTGGCTAAAATCTGGAATAGCCTGCCCCCGCAGATCCGTGACCAACCTAACTACCTCATCTTCCGGAAGCAGATTAAAACATTACTCTTCCCTAAATGAATAGCTTACAGTTCAGTGTGTTAGCAGGCAACAGCGCGGGGATGCCCGTGGGTAACCAGGCGCTTTACAAATCCTGTTTCAATTCAATTCAATTCAAATGTTGGCCGAAACATGTTGGCTTACATAGGGGCAATTGAGTCATTGATACTCAAATAACTCCCACGACAAGTTTTTAAATTAAGTCTTTGGGTACTCAAATGGAAATTCTTTTGGGTATGCCCTGAGACATTTTTATTGCTTTTTCTCAGGATCCCTGCTCCAAATCCAGAAACTATGTATATAAGAGTTTCCAACCTCAGTTGAGTCCACCATGATGGTTTTATCCTACCAGGGTGTGGATTGGTGCAGATGATGAAGCATGTCACTATACATGGTGGGTGAGGCGTCTACTCCAAAATCTTTGGAATTTCTCCACAACCTATCTGAGAAATCTAACCTAGTTGCCCACAGGTGTTTGATGATGGTGTCATCAAGTGACTTTAGATTCACAGCTGTGGATGCGTCAACCCCCAGGACCACTTTAGTAGCAGCATGGTCAGTTATATCCATAGGCTAATTGACGTCGCTGCCAGTGTCTGGGATCGTTGCCTAAGAACATTTGTCTAGTTTATTTTGTTTTGGTGGGGCCTTATATCTTGTCATTATTAATGCCAGGCCGGAGGGAGATGCACTTGGTTGAGGGCTTCCACAGTCTGCATAGAGAACAGGCCCACCCGGGCACCGGTGGTACGTGCAGCCGGTCGTCTCCCCATGTGCAGCACTAGGAGTAAGCCCTTACGGTCGGCAGGCAGTGTGGCTCAGGTCCGGGGGGCTGCCCCGGTCTCCAATCTTCTGGCCCAGCCTTAAAGACCTCTGCCCTACGGTCAAGCAGGCACACAAGCCTCAAGCTCGGCTGGCATGTGCAGCCCAGGAGCTGTTGTGCGGAGGAGAGCCGCACCCACACTGGGATCGCTGGGGGACAACCCTCCCAGGGTCGCTGGCACTGGATTTTGGTCCCCTGGTGGGCCTCACAGCCTCAGATTTCTCTCTTACCTGGTCCAACTTGCCCTACCCCAGGTGCCCTGGAAGGGTCTGAGCCTGCTGCCAATCCAGAGTTCTGAGGGTGCCCTAATGGCAGTTGGGTGCGGCAGGCATACTTCGAGCCTCCGGGAGCAACTGTGCGGATCTCCATCATGCCCACCGTACTGAATTCACAAGGTGGCGGCTCTCCAACGTATATGTCCTGGCTGGCATGGGCACAAGTACCTCACTCATCATGCCTTCCGGTCCTTGGCCTGTAGGTTGCCTCTGTCTCTCCCCAGTCCATGTGCTGGTGTTGGGCCCCACAGTGCTGTTTCTGGATTGCGCTGAGTGTGGCAGGTAGGAGCTGGAGCCAGTGAGCCAAAGATGGGTAGTGCCTTCCAGGATAATGGTGTTTATTAGGTCTGCCACTCTGGAGCCCAGGAAGTTGCGTCAGCCATCTTGTGAGCTCCAGCAACACCCCCTCGTATGTCTTTTTTTTACATCTGATGGTGCTTATATGTCGGCTTATCCTCGCCTTCAATTTTCTTGTGGCCATACCTACATATCCTAAGCCACATGGGCATGTGAAACTGTAAAAAATATTCTTATTACAATTCATGTAGGACTTTAGGACCCATGTTGTTTTTAATCCCACATCTACTTCATTTGTTTTTAGGGCTAATGTGCAGATGTTGTAATTACCACATGGATAATGCCCTGTGATTGTGGGTAAACTAAGCAGAGATTGAATATCTGTGGTTGGTTTTTTTATCCTCTTTTTAGGTCTTGTGTGTACCACTATCTCACTTACGGATTTCCTCTTTGAAATGCAAATAATGGTTGGTCAAAGTTCAGGATATGAATGTCAATATTTTCTAATTTCTGATAGTAGTATCTTCTTTAAGGTGTAGGAGAGTGGATCATATGTGGTGACACATATCACTCTGTCCTGCTGTTTTGTGTTTGTTTGTGTTTCAGTACCATATCGCAGGGAATTTTTTGCGCCATTTTTTCGCCTGTTTTATATACTTTTTGGGGTATTCACCTTTCCTCAATTTTGCTGTTGACTTTTCAGCATAGACTAAGAAATTATTTTCCCCGTTTAATTTTTCCTTAATTGCAAGACCTGACCAAATGGAAGATTCTCTTTTAGGGATTCTGGGTGGAAGTTATTGAAATGCAACAGGTTGTTGCATTCGGTTTGTTTGTAGAACACTTTACGTATTAATGTGTTCCACTGCGCCTTAATTTTCAGATCAAGAAATGATTGTTCTTTGTGGGTTGATGCTATGGTGAATTTGAGAGAGTCATTTATGTTGTTAATCCAACGACTGAAAGTCAGTAAGAGATGTTCTTCCCCTTTCCATATCACAAATAGATAATATTAATAAGTCACCACTAAGAAGACCTTGTAGCCCATAAGGTAGGGAGCATGGTAGTCAAAGTGAGGCAAGTAGAAATGTAATGTTATCCAGTCTCTACAGTGACAGGCCCTCAAAGTTATTCTCACTGTTGAAGGTTCTGGCTGTCCTATTAGGAAAACTAGAGTACACATTAAAATATTAATTTTGCTATCTCAAATTCAAAACAAGCTAAAGAACTAATTCAACCACTATTTTTAAATTTGATTAAAAATCAAATTCAAGAGTGAAGCCAGATTTTTAATAAATATTTAGGAAGGGTACATTTTAGAAAGCTACCTTTTTCCTGCCTGGAGCTCCTAGAGGTAAATTTGCATTAGCCTGCCAGCAGCCCCGTCAATGCTTGACCTTAATGAGGTATGCAAACCTCTCCCAGAGCAGGACTAAGGTTTACTACTTGTGACGGGGTGGGCTAGGTGTGAGACAAGTGATCCCTATCAGCTTAGGAAGGGCCACTGGGAAAGTACCAGTAGCTTCATTAACTTGAAAGGGGCAGAGTTTAAAGGGAAGCCTGAGGAAGGGAAGCCTTTCATCCTTAGGCCCACAACGGCTGACTGGTCTCCAGCCTACTAGGAGAAGGAACCGGTCCTAAAACCAGTTTGGTATAGCTTAGGAGGAACGGACCACTCATTTCCCTAAACAGCCTAGATTCAGGGGCAAGGCAAGCTACAAGAGGCCTTTTTTCCAGAAGTGCCCACCTGACCCAGTGCAATTAAATCTAGACTGGACCCAGCTGGTGACCTCTGCTGTATTAAGTTCTGACCCTTAAGTGCTGTCCCCTACTTCTTGGGACCCTTGGCTGTGTCCAGATAGGCTTCTCCAACAGCCTCCGAAAAACCTGGAATTGGAACATTTTTGGACTTTTAGATCTCCAAAGGATCAGGACCAACCATCCAAGTCAATCAGTCAATCAAACCAAGTCAAGTAGGTGTGACATCGCAGGGCAACAAAATCAAGTTGGTTCAGCTTTGAGCTTTTTACTTCTTGAAAACCTGTTCAGCGGACTCTCACAGCAAGCATATTTGACTTCAGTGCAGCCATCCCGGATACAACCAACAGTCTTGCTCCGCTGGAGGGCTTTAAACTCCAAAAAAGACCAAACGCAGAAATCTTGACCGGGCAAAGGCGTAAAACGCATCCGACTGACAAGAGGACTTCTATGGGCACGAATTGAACTTTTTGCACTCTGAAGGTTTCCCATCAAACAAACTGCATCAGTAGGACTTTACCAAACTGCTATTCAGCGTTGAGAGAACTTCCTTGAATAAAGCGTGCAACCTTGCCCTGCTGGAGGATTTCAAGTTCCATCTCCTCTACGCCCGACCGATCTTAATCAGGTCACTATACCATCTATTAAGAGATTAAGAGCGGGAGGCCGCTCTTTTCGTAGTAGGGTCCCTGCTCTCGGGAACTCGCTCCCCCTTTCAATCAGGAACATCCAGAACCATTTTCAGTTCAGGAAAACACTGAAGACCTGACTTTTCTCCAGTTAGAGTCCCTCTCTTCACTCCTCTGTTTTAAGCTGTTGTTGCAGTCTGTTTCTTGCAATGGACTAGCGCTGAGAAGCCCCGTTGCTGGGGCAGCTATGCTCTTTACAAATTTTATAACATAGAGTAACCTCTCAGAGACAGACTAAGGGCCTAATTACGACTTTGGCAGTGTGGGAGCGGGATGCCACGCCACTGTCCCCAAAGTGGACCACGACTGGCCGCTAGATTAGGAGTTTTCATGTGGTCTGGCGGGCGGTCCTTTGGCGGTCCCGCAGCACTGCCATTCTAAGGCTCATAAGTGAGCCTTAGAAAGGCAGCGTTGAGGGACTGCCAAAGCCCGTTCCTGCATGGTATGGACTGTGAAGTCCTTGCCGTGCAGGAACATGGGGTGCATGCACACTTGCGGGCACACCATGTGCCCCCCTGCATGCATCCGTAGGCTTTGAGGCAACAGGGGGCCCTCTAGGGCCCCGTTTGTTTCCTCAGCACCACACTTTTCATGGCAGGCTCACCGCTATGAAAACTGTGGCAGTGAGGAAACTCATAATATGCTTGGCAGTGCCGCAGCGGCACTGCCAGCATATTGCGAGCCTCTGACCTTCGCGTGAACGTCGAGAGATCCTGGTTCTACGGCGGTTGAGGTGGTCTGCGGCACTCGTAATGCGGCGGTCAGACCGCCAGTGCGACAGTTCCTGCCATGACACCGAGAGTTTGGTGGTCCGATGAACCGCCAAACTCGTAATCAGACCCTAAGTCAGGAGGTAAAATCTTTGGCAGGGACCAATCTATTTAGTATATCTGACCTGAGCTCCAACTGTTGGCCTTAAATTTTGCCTAGGTCTCATTTACACGCTAATAATACTTTCTATTGGCGCTTTACTTTTTTTTAATGCTTTTTTCCTTATCTCGTTTAAAATTCATATCTGTGGTGACCTTTATTGGATTTTATCGTTTCGACATCATTTTATTTATTAACTGTGTTTCTATCTTTATAAACTGGAGTGGCATTTTTATTGTTTTGTGTCTTTGACTTTTTAACTGGTTTGGTAGTTCTAAATGCTTTGCACATTTTCCCTAAATTAAGCATGTCTGCTCTAAGCCACAGCTACCAGGGGGTGGGCATGGTTTAAATGATTGAAACCTTTGCCTGGACCTAACAGATTGGTGACCACCACAAACAATAATTTACTTCTTGCTTGATACAAGTTCATTCTCAGACTTGAGACATCCGAAATCCTAATTGTGAGGAGTCACATAAGAAATTACATCAAACATATTAAGGAAGTTGGGCATTTACAGCTTTTTCACTTATCCTAGTTGGCAAAGCCAGTTGCGTAGGATTGATAACTATGCTTTTTTTCAGGCCACAGGTAATTCTGCCTTCTCCAATGAATTATTATACAAATGGGAGATAGCAGGACAAATAAGATTTGTTTAAGGATCTGAGGTGGACACAGTAGGGATCCTGATTGAATGAAAACTAGGAGTTCCAAAACTGCTGCTTCTTTTGAACTTGAATGGGACAGGAAGTCCGCAGAGATTAGGCAATCTGTAGAAATCTCATGAATATTTTGGAAATTGGAATATATTGTCAATTTTATCTTCAAAAGAGGACTCCAGATTATCAAAGATAGACTAAGAGGGGATATTTTTACATTTTCTTGCCTCAGAGTTGTTGATTTATTTAATATTATTAAAGAACCCAAGACTGGGATTTTTAGAGGATACATGTTGTTCAGTTGTTTATACTTCTTAATCTAACTGAAATACTGCTATTTTATTATGGATCATACTTGGTTCTCCATTTCATCTCTAGTCTTTTAGAGAACTTTTTTTCTGTGTGTAAGCTGCCAGTGAACCATGGAGCACAAGATACGCTCCATGTTGACCTTTTATTATCAAGAGGCGCTAATTAATTGACAGTTAACACCATCCAATTATTGAAAATGTCCACCTATTCATTAATGTTATTGGTAATTGGTATGGTTGATTATTCGGAGCTGCACTGACATTTTTGGGTAGTTATTTTACACCATATATGTACTTGAGTTGGGCAAAGTAGGACTAGAATTACTATGTCCATTATTCTAATCTTACTCTAAAGGGCAATAGCGACATAGTCTGCCCATACAGGGGGAAAGGCTTGCTTTGCCTTGGAATGAATCATGACTAACAAAAACTGCATCGAGAATGTGTCCTGCCCTATGTGTTGGATCCTTCATTATTTATTTATGTAAGGCCCAAGGCAGACATGTTCAACAAAGAAGTTAATACATGATATGGAGTCACTTGGCAGCTATAATATACATTACTAAATTCACAGACAACAGATTGCCATTTGACATGTGGTTCTTGGTGATCTATATTTTGAAATAATGTGCGATCTATTGAGCAAGGCCAGTTCATATCTTAATTCACATTAACAGACATATTTATCATGCCGATTGGCCCATTCGGGGCTGCAAAAATGCATTTTGGTATGTATGAATTCCAATTTGCAATTCGGTAACATGTTATCGAATCGCAATTTGGAATTGCAAATACATACCAATGCGGTATCAGGAAGGGGCGTCCCTTCCTAAAACCGAATCACAGTGGTATGTAGGAATGTTTTGTGACCTAAAGGTGGTTGCAAGACATTCACATGTTATCATCTACTTTAAGTAGGTGGTAACCCATTCGCAAATGGGAAGGTGTCCCTAAGGGACCCTTCCCCTTTGTGAATGTATGCAAAAAGTTTTTAGAGCAGGCAGTGGTCCCATGGACCACTGCCTACTCTTAAAAAATGGAAAGAATACTTTTCATTTTTCTTTTTTTAAACGCTTCCCGTTTTCCTTTAAAGAAAACGGGCTGCATTAAAAAAAACTGCTTTATTTAAAAGCAATCACCGACATTGTGGTCTGCTGACCCCGGCAGGCCACCATCCCTGTGATTACAGCATTTCCTAATGGGTCGCATATTGTGAGCTACCTCATTAATATTAACGAGGTAGGTAGATTTGGGACTCATTAGGAAATGCTAAATGAAACTCATGGAGTTTCATACATTCAAATAGCAATTACCTAATTGTGAATCGCAGAGAATCGCAATTAGGTATTCGCTATGTCCAGTAACGATACATATGGCCCTTGAATCGTAATTACAGATTCGAGGGTAGAATATTAGCGTAGTTAGTGGTCGCCATAATGCACAAGTGGCTGATGATAATGTTTAGTTTAGGTTTTTTTGTTGTTTTCACAACCACATGTAGAAAACAAGTGAATTTCAACACACCTACACAAAAAGCAATCTTGTTAATGAGCACGGAACTAAGACGCCTTTGTACTAAAGCATTTTACAATTGCAAGCCCTGTGATTTGCAATTTCAAAAGATTTGCAACAGCAAAATCATATTTTAATATTTAGTAAACATTTATTATGATACAGAAAAGACTTTACAAATCAAAAATGTGCTTTGCGATTCATTTTTAATCTCAATTGGGAAGGGGCATGAAAGGGTTGTACCATCCTAACTGCGATTCTGCACAAGATATATCAACAGTTTGCTGCTGCATTTGTGGTCGCAAACCACTGAATTGTTACACACTTTTCAAAGAAGGTGGTGATCGGGGATCGTGCAAGACGCTTTGTGATGCAACGTACTAGTACATAGGTTGCACCACAAAATTAAAGACTGGTTGCACGAAGTTAGTGAGCAACTAGCAAGCACTTTTTGTGACTAGATGTTAGTAAACCTGGCCCTAAGAACACACACATTTGATCTTTGCTCACTAATACCAAAGCACTCCAGAACCTTGTTTCACACTCTGGTGCAGGTTTCAACCAAGTTCATATTTTGTAAATGAGTTCAATATCAAGTTGAATTTTCTGGGCAAACTGAAATTCATATTCAATGAATGAAGTGTGTGGCACAATTGTACCAAGGGGTTTGAAGCAATTTGGCTCTAAGGTAATAAAAGCTGAAATAGTTATCATTCATCCACACTCACTTCAATTAGCATGCATGGTGTGACCCAATTTTAAAGTTATTGAGCTTGTAAAAAAGAAATATAACAAGGTGTGTAATTCTGGGAAAATCATCTCATCTTCCAGTAATGCAACACTTTCATCTCTATAATTTGAGAGTTCCTCCAAATCAGTCGAAACGATAATAAAAACGTGCATATTAATTTACCAGTTTGATAAATATGTGTAGAAAACAAATTATGCAAACCATTTTGTTAAATTACCCAGACTCAACTTTCAATAAAGTCCAGAAAGACCATTTTAACGGTCACAAATATCTAATTTAACTATGCCTAAAATACCAAAATTCAAACTTAGAAGCTGGAGTTAAAGGAAATTTAATTAATATGATGTTGCATCATAAGGAAATGTTAACCTCCTTTCTATGCATTAGAGCAGCAAGGTGATAGTTCTTACCTTGCCATCAGTTGTTTTCACAGCAGTTGCTGAGGTGTAAGGCAAGTTGTTGAGATCTTTCTCAACAGGAGTCTTTGAATCAATGGCCATGGGCAAAATAAATCTACGAGGATAATTTTTTGGCATCATGTTGTAGCTCTGCAACAAAATACATCTAATAAATGTTTGCACCAACCACATGTACACAACTCATTCACATGTAATACATATGTACATAAAACATTAGCCTTTCTAGTGAACATGTTGTATGATAAAGTTACATATTCCGAAGACATTCTTTAAAACAACTTCAGCTATGAGGGTGCGAAAATTAAAATGAAACATTTTTATATTGACAAAATATATGTACTTACACAAACTTTTTTATTGTGATAGGTCATGAACTCACATTTGATGTTAAATATGACCTCACAAATGCAGTAACTCTTGATGTTACAGAACATTAAATTTCAACACATAGTAAGCATGGAATGTTGATGGATTGCTTTTACATGTAAGACATCTTATTGGTCACTCAAAAACATTCAAGTGGGCCAAGAGTCTATATTAGTGAGCTGAAGGTAATTGGCCGGTTCATAAAAGAGTAAAGTGGGAATCAGATGTGGAGTAAAAAATTATACTGACAGAGAAGTGATCAGAAAATCTGTGCTGAGAATTTGACAATGAATGCAGATGACAGCATGGCATGCAGTCATCCAGAAATGAAGGCCCCAACTCAGAATGTGTCCACTTAACATGGCTGAAATGGCTCAGTTGAAATAATTGTGGAATAATTGCTAGTTATTTCCAATTTCTAAAAGTAACCAGAGACATTCTTGAAAACTGCAAGAATTTGTGTGGTATTAGTGTGGTATGACTGCCACACCTCTATGTAATTTCTACTTTTTTTTATAATGTTGGAGAGTGGATCAAATAGCCTGGTTGCCAGACTCTGCAGCATAACTGGCAGTTCCAAAGGACCCCCTTAAGTGTATCAGCAGTGACTTTGTAAAGGTTTAATTCTGCGTTTCAGGGTAACTACAGAATCTCCTATATTGCAACACATAAAAGTGTAGGAACTAATGAGGTTGAGAGCGATATAGTAAAGCATCCATGGATTGAGCAAGCAGGTAAGATCAATGGTCCATAAGACTGAGCTTATGCACATTTGCTGAGCTTGGGATTGCCCACTCGGAATCTGTGCATCCAAGTATGTAGTAGGAAGATGTTTTGAATATGAAGTTGGCTAGAGACTGCTCCAGTGACAAAGGAGAAGAACTAGGTGAGTAGCTATGTACTGAATGTGGAGAACAGGATAACATAACATAAAATAAGTATTTGTAAAGCACACGTTCACCCCCAAAGGGGCATCTGGGCACTGAATAACAGATGTTTATTGTTACCCAACTCAATGGTACTCATTTTATTGACCTCAGAAAGGATGAGTGGACCCCCCGGGATTTGAACCTGTGACCGTGAACACAGGACCCTGAAGTGGATGCATTAGTCCACTAAGCCACCAGACCCGGCTTAAGCAGAGCTCTGTAGATTTACTTGCCAAGTATACTACAGATTGGTGTATCGGTGCCTCTCTACGGTGTCTATGTCTTCTTGTTTGTACATATTTTTCCTCTTTCTAAATTGTTGTTGAAATTTTATCGTGTTGTGTTTTTCACTTCAATATTGTTTAGAAGTGCTTGAACATAAGAGATATTTCTCTGGGGAAATGCTTGCTGGTTGTGCAATAGCTATTCGGGTCTAAGCAGAGATTCTCCTTGAACTGCGTTGTTGGGTAATCAGATTGTGTTTACTAAATTGGTAGTGGTACCCCTTCCCATACTGATAATCCAATTAATGACACAAGACATTTCATGTTTAGAAAATGAAAGAAATGATTTACCTTCTCTAAATCTGTGCCCTCTTTGCGCAAATTCTGCAATTGGTAGGCTCCAAAAGCTCCACCTTCATCTTGGCAACAGAGGTCAAGAATTATGCTTCCTTGGTCTTCAAAAGCATTGATTTGATGGAACGTAACAAATGGCTTGCTGTAATACTTCACAGGGTATAGCTACATGTGTGTAAAAAATATATATTTTTGCTTTCCAAAACAAAACCAAAACACACAAACGTTATGACAAAAATGTATATTCCAAAATTTGACAAGATAAGATAATGGCATCCTAATGCCCTGGTTTCTCTGAAAGTCACTTTATAGACTATGTAGCCCAATTCCATACGTCCTTATATTTAAATGGTAAACTGTGTAAGACAGAAGAGTTATTCCATGGACCAAATCATTGACACATAAAACATTACACACACATCGGTAACAAATGTTACCAGGCCAAGGAGCCATCCGACTTAATATGGGAACTTTGACATCTTCCAGTTACTGCATCGTGGCTCCTCATCTGAGCTGCAAAGATGACTAATGTTGTAATGATTAGAAAACACAAACGTCATAAGATCATTTTCTCTCAAAGACATTCTACTATGTAAAATAAAAGTACAATATGTTTTCAACAAAATCAAGTGCATGGTTTAGGGCCTTCTGAAATTCTACCTTTGTATACACAGTTCTTCTTGAATTTGAGAGTCAATTCTTGGGCTGAAATAAGTGGGTGGAATGTCAATAAGTCTTTGGTACAACAACATTCTACATGATGAGCAGAGATTATTCTATTTGGAGATGGACTACTGCCAGAAAGAAGAACCTCACATCCACTTATTGTTCGACTCGTTCCTTGGTCTTCATAGGATACGCTACATCTGTGTCTTCCTCAACTATGAGCTGCTCTGTGGAATTTTGAATAATGCAAAACTGAGGTGTTTTCTTTGGCTTGGTTTCCACAGTATCAGCTTTCAGACCATCTGCCTTTGGGCATCTTTGGTTTCTTACTTTTACTACTTTAGGGTTAGTGCTGAATACCAGGTGCTAGGGCTTCACAGAGTCCTGGTAATTCAGTGTACGCAAATAGGAATCCTTACATCATTAAGGTACATCAGAGGTGAGAGCAATTCTCCAGAAAAAGTGCTTTACTTTTTTGGCACAGACATTGTATGAGAAAGGATACTAACCTATCTACCTCAGAAAGATGAACACTAAATTTAAACCTGCCAATAGTTGTTCCCACATATCACAACCTGAAAACGTAGCTGTCCTGAGCTGGAATGGGTTCCAACCCGAGAAACCATAAACTTGCAATCCAGTCCATTGATAAACCATGAATTAAATCCAACCATAAAATATACAATTTTTTAGGAGAAAATAGCAACAAAGGAGGCAGGAATTATAGAGGAAAACAGACATGACTGAGGGGGTCAATCAGAATTTGGTGGAGAAATTTACAGGTGAAGGAACTACACAAGTTGTACCATCCTTGACCTGGGGTCCTGAATAGCAATGGGCCGTGAGGCATAGTGACAGTCTCCAGTTAACTATTTAAGACAGGGCAACTTTCACTCAAATTACCTGCCCTTGACCACCATGCAAGGCACGGAAATCAATCAATGGTCCAGTGCACAAGGACATAAATCAAGCGCACCAGGTCCATTTATTGTTTTGTTTTTCAAAAAAAGACACCTGCATTGGGAGCTTGTTTTTGAAAAACAAACAGAAATTAGGTGGTAGGCCAAAACAACATAACACCCACACAACATTTCTCTCAGCCTCAAGGCAGTGCACAGCTCCACTGTAGGCTCAGCGATCCCTACAATATTAAACATATTTATTTTCTGGGATATTTTAGTGCTACTAGGGGGTATTGTATTGTACTCCTGTTCTGCATTTAATCCTGGGCTTTAATAATTTTCTTAATTGTCAGTTAATGCACATTTAATTTAGTTTGCATTTTCTATTTGTATTGTCCTGTTGCGGTATCCCTTGAAGGGTACAGTGTTGGTCAGTAAGCAATTTACAAATAATAAAATGAACAAAACTAATCTTGAAGTTGATATTTCATCACTCATCCATCAGAGATTGTTAAAAAGAACATTCCAAAACAATTTCTTTGGCAGGTCTTACTTAGAACTCAGATCTGAAAAAAAGACAAATTTCTCATATAATGATCACATTATGCTTTATCAACGCATTCCAATACATCACACTATTTAAATTATTATATGAAGATTTTGAATATGGGAGCCACAGACAATTTGAGAAGATTACATCTTATATTTTTTCTTAATCAATTTAAATGAGGATCTAATACATTTGATGTTATCAAGAGAGGGCACAGCATGCTTTGTCGGTCACCAAAGAGGTGTAGAATGAATGGAATGACTTTGATAGCTTTACTATCTGTGCAAATCAAAATATTTGTCCTACTTCATTTTTTTCCCTATTGTTTGATCTATTTTTCTCTGTTACAGACTGCTTGACACAATCTTTAAAGGAGTTTGAAAATAAAGGAGGTCTGTGTGAATAAATGAACACATGTATGTTATTTCCCCCTTTGTTAATAAAAAACAAACATTTTTTTAATCCTGTCAAGGTATACACTTTAAAAAGACAGATATTACATAACATTCCTTTAAAATAATTACCCATAGAAGCAATAGTGTAGGATGCTGCGTCAATCATACCTCTCCAGTATGTTTATTTACAATGTGGAAAACTGTATTTTCTTCTGGTGTCCACTTGATGGCCTTAGAAAACCCCTTTCCTCTGAGTTGCGCAGTAATGAGTCTCATCAAATCAATCTTCACTGGTTGCTCAATGAACACAACATAGTTCTCTGTCATTCCTGAAAGAGATAAAGGGAGAATAAATATTCAATGTTATTTATTTTTTAAATGATTACTCTTTTTGATTTCCAAAGGAGCCTTTGTGTATATCTCTCTGAGCAATATAGTTCTCTAGCAATACTATTTTTTCTGTTGTGACATTACCTTGTATGTGATATTCAGTATATCCTGTTTAATCACCAAAAATCCCACTTCCCTGTATGCTGACCCACATGCTTTGTCTCTGGGCATTTTCTTACTCACATTTATCATCTGGTTTAATCTGAATACATCTATCCATTTCTCTCAGTCAAAGTGTTTTACTTGAGGAGACGAATGCCTCCTCCAAACTGATCTCATGCTACCTGCTTTGGCGCATCGGAGGCTCTGTGGCCCCTTCTAAGCAGTGTCACTTTAGGCCCTTTCTCTACCTCCCACCACAATACCTATTTTTGGTCCAATAGCCACTTAGGATTCTGCAGCCCAATATGAAGCATATGAACACTGAGAAGTCCTGTGTTTTACTGCAGCTCATGCTGAAAAGCCTAACTCTAATATAATAAATTCTGTGCAAGCCTTTTTAACTGCACATGCCCGACTTTGGTGGTAATCCCCTCTTCAAGATTTAATATAAATACATTATAGTAGGGAGTAGGGTTTCTAAGAACCTAAAGATTGAGACATCAGTGGTTTTGACAAGAAGATATGATGGCACCCACTTAATGGTTTAATTATTAGTCCATTATGTTTTAATCTCAATTTCTCGAATTTCATCTCAGTCATTTCAAAGCATAGCCAAAAAAATCAAGATCATTGGGTGTTCTACATTTCACTTGACAATAAAGGAAACAAGCAAGCATCACTTTACAGAAAATGCACACTTTTTGCGGTTGAGCTGCACTGAAATACCACCACTCGCCTTCTGGTCCTCATTTTTATCTCCATCCTGAAAGTACAGGCACTGGAGATGCTTATATTTCCTGGGATCCTCAGTCCACCTAATGACAAGGCAATAACCTTCACAAAGTAGTATTAGTAATACTATCAGTTAAAAGCTTGAAAATGATAATCCAGTGTCCCATTTTCAGAAATGTTAAAAGGTGACCACATCACACTAAACAGGAGGCAAATCTGACAAACTACTGGTAAGGCTACATGTTAGGGTTACCATAAAACTAGATATCGCCTTAACATACTTGTGAAAAAGCTAAAACAGAACAACAAAACAAACAAATGGTTTGCTCAAACTGTACTACCAAAAATATAATCCTGATAACCTTTAGCAGCAATGGTATGAATCCAACTCTCTAAATTATAAATGTGCATCCCAAGAATAAATCAGCACATCTCAAAAAGTACAGGAAAAGGGAGAAGAGAAAACACTGAGAGCATATACAAACACAACAGTTTTTCATTTTATTACTAACTCTATAGTTCATTTGTAATTCAAGACAAGCACATTCCTGTCTCAAACCAGACCCCTTAGCACTTACATACAAAAAATAATTTATACAGACAAACAATGTATAAAGACTTCAGATAAGTTAAAAAAAAAAAAGGAGAAAATACATTGAGTAGGCAAGGAAAACAGGCACAAACCTTTAATTCCTTTTGGGAGCAAGCCCAATTATTTGTATATCACACTTCATCAGCCCATCTATGGTGCTATATCTCAACGTTGTTGTTCCCTTTATTAGTTTCTATAGACCATCAGGAATAAGTGAGAATTACAAATTATTCAACCAAGGAAATAGTAAAAAACTAAAAAATATTATTTTCACAAAATATTTGTGTTCTCTGGTAGTCTTTTTACAATCACCTATTGCTAATTACATAAAAAATTCTCTGTTTCAATATTGTATTTGCTTTATATTTCAGGTAAAGGTAAACTGCATTACTACATGTCAGTATTGTCCTATGTGCTCCTATATGCAAGTTGTGACCTTTCAAATTGACAATAAGGATCAATTGTTCTCAACAGTAATCTAATAAAATTCTTTTATCTTTTACAAACTCGGACAATTTATGTCTCCAAACTAAATATTATACATAATTTAAGACTTACAGCTAATCAACGGGAAACGGCCACTACAAAACGGCCGTTTCCACGCAAACCTTAACCACGCATGCATTACAACGCATGCGTGGTTACCACGAAAGCCTTTACCACGCATACCTTTACTACGAGATACGTAGTAAAGGCATGTGTGGTAAAGGCTAAAATTAGAAAAAGGGGGCTTGGAGGGTCTCCCCCCAAAAATTAAAAAAAAAGCGTGGGAAAAAAAAGGGGGCTTGGGGGGGTCTCCCCCCCCCCCCCAAAAATGAACCTGATGTCACGTCGCGAAGTGGAGGCAATCGGCATCGTTTGAGAGGAAACGGAAAGAAACTTCCGCTTCCTCTTTACGACGTACGACGTCAACAAGGAAGATGAAGGAGAGGAGACGACGTGAAGAGGTAAGGGGAATTTTAGTTTTAAAAATATATATATATAAGGATTGAGGGTTCAGGGCAGGGGTAATTATAAGAAGGATTGGGGGCTGGGGGGTCACGTAAGGGTACAGGGGAGGGGTATAACCTTTACCAAGAGTATGCCCTTACCATGCATAAATTTACAACGAAAATCGTTGTAAAGGTATGCGTGGTAAAGGAATATTCGTGGTAAAGGTTATGCGTGGAAATAGCATTCCGTTGTAATGCATGCGTGGTAAAGGCATGCGTTGCAACGGAATGCGTTGTAACGACATACAACCCTAATCAACTTAACTTTTTAAATTAACATCTGCCAATATTCAACATTAACTAAATTCACTCTTATGTTAATCAAACATTCAAATTATACAAAGCATTATACCTCATTCAATGTCTGTTCAAACACCCCTATAATTGTCATGACAAATGCACATCGTGACAATATTGTGCGTAATCATTTAATAACTGCAGCGTGTTTAATGGGCCAATAGATGGCCTATAAGCGAAAAGCCCTTGTTATTGATATGGAGTATACTCAAATAAAGAAGCTAACATTTAAGGCAATAATTAAAAAATTCTGCATTATGTGACAAAGAAACATAATTCATAGAAACAAGCAGACATATATCCCTTCAGGATTAGCCATTCAAGGTCTGTTTATGCAGCAAGAATTCGGCCATTAACGTCTTACACAAGACGTACCTGGTATTACACTAGAGAATCCACACATCATTAAACAGTCTGCTCTGTTTTCTACCAATAGCAAGAATTTCAAGAAGCCATCAATGAATATTCAGTCTGAAACAAATGCTGCTTGTATTTCATATAAAACAGATGTAGCGAAACGGGGGACTATGTATCCCATCACAATCACTCATTGGACAACAATTTAAAGAGCTGAATATTCAGACATTCAGGTCGCACCAAGGCGTACCTGCTATTCCACTTGAAAATCCGAACATCTTTAAACAAACAGGGTGACCTGTTCCTGGAGGTCACGCACAATCCACATAACATCAATAAATATTCAATCTAAAACAAAGAAAGGGCGATCATAATTCATATAGATTACCAGTTCACAACATTCTAAATCTAATGAAGCTACATAGGAAGTAATATTTAAAACTTACAAAATACTTGCTTGCAATTAATATACGGAAAGGACAAGTCTATTGCTTTTAACCCCTGTCATCTGTTCTCTGGGAGATTCCTGCATGTGTTGGCTCCAAATCTATAAACAATCAAAAAAAGACAACAAAGAAAACCACAAAGGGCCTCAATATGATGTCGACCGGAAAGCCATCTGACAGCTCGTCGGAGGCTTTTCCCCGGCATCAGAGGTTTCTGTCCAACCGCCATATTACGGTACTGGCAGTTGGAGGGAAACCCAAGGGGGAATTCCGCTCTGCTTCCGCCGGGCTCACGGAGCCCATCAGGGTGGCAGTCAGAAAAGTAATCCCCAAATGGTAGCGGAGCCAGCCTCGGCTCCACCGTCGAAATTGCAATGTTGCTTTCCGCCTGCCTTTTCAAGGCGGTCCAACCGCCATAAAAAGGCAGGCGGAAAGTGACTTTGGGGGTCCCTAGCAGGGCCCCCTCCCCCCTGGCCTTCGCTTTTGGGCCTAGGGGGGCACATGTGGTGCCCCTCCAAACATCCATGCACTGTGTGGAAGGCATCGCATGGTGCCTGGCACAAGGTGCATGGATGTTTGAAAACATCCATTTTTCTATTGCAGCTTGTGCTGTGGCCCTTTTCCGGCCGCCGCACAAGCTGCAATGCAAAATTGACATTTCCGACCGCCGATAGGGCAGTTGCATCCTAATTCGGCGAGTGGATCCCGCTACGGTGTCCGACCAACATCGTAATAGGCCCCAAAGTGTCTACCAAACAAAATCAGGAAGCGCCATCATTAAATCGCCAGATATCATAATCCTTATTTCTAAACATCTGCATACAATACAATTGCTGGTCCGTCCCACGCCGTGACAAATACCAAATCAAGGTAAAAGAGAGCACCCATGCACAAGCAAGGATTTTAAAGGCCTGAGGGGCAAATTACACACCAGAGAGTGCAGTCCCACGATGACGCTTGACTTCACATGGCGTTACCTCGAAATCTAATGCCTATCCAAACAAGCAGTGAAACAAATTCCTATACCTCTAACCCAAAACATTTCAGCCATAAACATTGCTGAAAAGCTGCAAAACAAACAATGCAACTGTAACAACGATGGCTTACACAAAAAGTGTTTACTCAAAAATACAACTGGAAATTGCGTTTATCAACTTACAGCATTCTGCATGGTTTGAAAGATGGAATCACCTTAAATAACACAGACCAACGGCTGCCCTATTTTGAAAGATGAAAACAGCAACCTCAAGAAAAACGTTCTAATGTTGGTACATAAAATTTGTAAGGCTATACCATAAATAGACATTCAAGCACTGAATGTATCCATTTAAACATCACAATCAAAATAACCACCCCTACCCTCATCTACTCAATGATAACAGAATGTGGTATCTTTAAGTGCTCCATAAAAAAGGAAAGTGTGGTAAACAATTCTAGTTGTCAATTGAAAAAAGAAAGGTTGACTATTTCTAACATAAGAGGAGAGCGCTTGCATGTGCGACAATCCTTAATGACAATTATTGGGTGGCTGAACATTGTCACTCCAGAGCAGTGCACAATCCCATGTTCATTGTATGCAGTTTCCGAATCCAACAATTGTCTATGAAAGATAAGAAATTGTCCATTTTAGAGCCCCTTTTGGATACATGAACCATTTCAATCACAAACCAGAACATATCCTAGACGTTATGTCCTTTTCCCAAACACTCATCAACCAAAGGAGCTGACATAACCTTACAACTGATGCTAGATGGATGTTGGAGGATACGGGTTTTCACAAGTTGCCCAGTTTTTCCAACATAGCAGAGGCCACAGGGGCATTGTATGCATATATTACATTTTTGTCTGACGAGTAGAAAAATCTTTTAATTCACATAAAAACTATTGATGTTGCCAGTTGATGTTGCACGCCACACAATGTGCGCATTTAAAGTGACCACACTTTTTCACTCCCCAGATTTTCAGCTACATCTAGTGGTCCAGGCAGTTCAACAAACGCTTTCACTAATCCATCTCTCAGATTGGGAGGTGTCAAAGGTAAAAGGTAAAGAGTGAAGGGGAGAGCTTGAAATTTCCACGCAAAGGTGTCAATTTTATTTAACAATGTGTTGTACCTCTTTGCTTTGGTTACCAAATGTTGACACACATACAATTTCTGGTTGACTATTCCTATCTTTCATAGTAAGAAGACACTCCCTGTTATACCATTCATGTTTCATAGTCCTACGGACTACTTTTTGGGGGGTAGCCATGTCAGATTAATCAACCAGAGAGTTTCTCAGCTTCTCTGAAATAATCAGTTTTCTTTGAACAGTTCCTTCTAATATGAATAAACTATCCAAAGGAGAGGTTATCCAGCAAGTTCCTAGGATGTGCACTAGTGTAGTGTAGGAGTGTATTCCTATAAGTTTTCTTCTTATAGAGGCTGCTGTATAGTATGTCAGATTCTACTTTGAATGTTAGATCTAAAAAGTGAATCTCATCTTGGAAACAAGTCATGCTAAATTGAAGATCATTGCATAATGAGTTCAACCCTTCATAAAATTATGTTAATGACTCATGGCTGACTCCAAACCATCAGGATGTCATCTATATATCGCAACCACTTTAGGATGTTTAGAGCATATGGACTGTTACTGTTATAAATATGAGCCTCTTCAAAATATGCCCCAAAGATGACTGATATATCGGGGGCACAAGTAGCCCCCATCACAGTCCCCTTAATCTGCTGGTAGAAATTATTTTCTACCAGAAATAATTGAGTGTAAGTGCTATTTCTGCACATTTTACAACAAATGATGTGGGGACATGATGTTTGTGTGACCTATTTTCCAAAAGAGTACCAATAATCTCAAGAGCTTGCAACTGCAGAACATTCGTGAAGAAACTCACGATATCCAAAGCTACCAAAAAATCAGCATCTCTATTGAAATCAAAACCTTCAATGGTTTGAATGGCCATCATGCTGTCTTTTACATATGATTTTGTTGATTGTGCAAGGGATTTTAAGAAAAAATCTACTTATCTTGATAATGGTTGAAGAATCAATCAGCAGCCCGCTACAGTCCATGAATCTTGATTAATTGTATAGCTTTACAGATTTTATTTACCACCATTAGACTTTTTTTCCTTTTCTTCTTTTTTATATTTGACTAATAAGGTGGAGGGTTACTGTTTTCATCTTTCCAAATAGGTCAGTCATTTGCTTGTTTCTTTATGGTGTTTCCATCTTTTGACATTAGAACCATGAAAAATGTTGTAAATTGATAGACGTGATTTTCAGTTGTATTTTTGAGGAAACACTTTTTGTGTAAGCAATCATTGTTACGGTTGCCTTATTTGTTTCACAGCTTTTCAGCAATACTTAAGGCTGAATACTTTTGGGTTACTGGTTTAGGAATTTGTTCCATTGCTTGTTTGGATAGGCGCTAGACTTTGAGTTCACACCATATGAAGTCAAGCGTAATCATGGGATTACACTCACCAGTGTGTAATCGGCCACTCAAGCCTTTAAAATCCTCCCTTTAGTACACATGCTCTTCTTTTCCTTCATTTGGCACTGCACGGGACGCACTAGTAGTTGAATTGTATGCACTCATTTTGAAGAAAGGATTATGATATTTGATGATTTAATGACAGCGCTTCTTGTTTGTAGATTCTGTTAGGTAGAAACATTATGGTTGACCGGAGTTGCCGGAAACCCCCCTCCCCCAGCGCCTTAAGACCCTTACGGGTGAGTAGTGCGCTCTACAAATCCCTGATTGAGTGTTTTCTTAGAATTGAATGTATCTTTCTTTTTTGATTGTAAGAGAATAAAAGCCAACACTTGTGGGAATCTCCTCAAGATCAGTAGACCGGGTTCAAAAACAATAGATTTGTCGTTTCCGGAAATTAATTTCAAGCTGGTATTTTTAAAGTTTTAAATATTAGTTCTTTATAGCTTCAATAGATTTAGGATGTTTGGAGCTGCTTAACTCTATAGATTACAAACGACCTTCCTTTGTTTTTACACTGAATATTTATTGATCGTTCTGTGCATTGCCCGTGATCTCTAGGAATGGGGGAAACTGTTTGTTTAAAAATGGCTGGATTTTCATGTGGAATAACAGATATGCCTTCTGTACGATTTGAATAGCTGAATATGTGTCTGTTTAAACTTTTTCCAATGATTGATCTTGATGGGGCATATGGTCTTCCATTTCTACACATCCTGTTTATATGGTTTACTAACGACCTTAGTTTCAGACTGAATATCCATTGAAGGCTGCTTTCAATCCTTGCAATTGCTAGAAAATGGAGTAGACTGTTTAAGGATGTGTGGACTCACTAGTGGAAGTGTACTACCAAAATGGCTGAACTCTGGGCTCACTAAACTGCAGTAGAATTGGCAATCCTGAAGGGATATGTCTCCTTGTTTCTATGAACTGTTTTTCTTTATCACACAATCCAGAAATTATAGGGGTGTTTGAAATGAAATTTATTGAGGTATGATGCTCTATATATTCTGATCGTTTGAATAACATGAAAGAATTATTTTTGTTAATGTTGAATATGAGCAGATGTTAATTTCAAAAGCTGCACTGAATGTCTATTAGTCTTGAGATATCTATACTATTTTGTTTGTAGACATAAAATGCCCGAGTTTGAAAGAATGAAAAGGAATTTTATGAAATTACAGTGAAGAACAAATTATTCTTGTTCTTCTTGTTTAAAGAACACAATTTGTATATAGGAGATCTTAGGGTAATACTGATAAATAATGCCATTTACCATTAAGTGAAATATATAGTAAATAAAATATTGGAACAGAGAATTGTCTATGTAATTACTAATAGGAGATTGTGAAAGGACTACTTCAGAGCATGAATATTTTGTGAAATTAATTGAAAAATTGCATGTTTTTTTTTTCAATAGTATCCTTGTTTTGAATAATTTGTAACTGTCACCTGGACTTGATGGTCCCAATAAACTATTGATGGGGACCGAATTGTACCACGGTAGGGGCTGATCCAGTGTGATGAACAACTGTTTGGGACTTCTCCCAAAAGCAATTGGAGGATTGTGCTTGTTTTTTCTTGTCTACTCAATGTTGTTTCTTCCCTTTTTAGGTCTTGCCTGAGACAGTGCATTTACTGTTGCTTGCAGAAATCATTTGTTATCTAAAATAAAATAAAAAATACTTAAAAAGTACATTAAGCCCACTCATTACTTACCATTTGTTGGCTTAATCGTCAACCTTATTTATTTTATTTTCATTGTTCATATGCAGCTGCTTTCATTTTGCCAGTCTCGCTCCAGAAGGCTTAGGAGGATTTAGGAGACTCACAGACAGACAGACACACACGCACGTACACACACACACACAAAGCACTGCAAGAAATCAGCTGCATGTGTTTTACAAATCCCCAGGCCTCCTGCGTCTTTGCTTGCCCCTGCCCACCTCCAATTTCGGTTGTGGCAGAGACATCGATTTGGATGGGTCTTGTTTGTTTTATGTCATCCTGGTCCTTGAAGTACAGCAAACGGGATGCTTAAACTTCAAGTAAGAAACCTGCACTGGTTTTTTGTGCACTCTCTTGAGTGCCTCTCTCGGAACAGTATGTTGGGTTGTACATACAATTTGCTGTGCTAGTTTCATATTGGTTATCTGTTCCTAGTGCACGGGCCTGTGTAATTAAGATTTGTTCTTAAAAAATAACTTTCTTTCAACTCCCCTTTTCTTAAGAACAGGTCTCCATTCACCAGGAGGCGGATTTCTTTCTTCCATTGAAGCCACCTAGTTTCATTTTTTGGTTTCGCCTACAGAGCGCATGAGCTGTCAGCGAAATCTACTGTACTAAAAAAAAAAAAAAAATTCAAAGGGGCTTAGAGCCCACCCATTACTTAATTTTACTTCCCATTGGCTGACTCCCACGTCACTGTTGTTTCCTTCCTTCCCGTTGGACAGCTGCTCCTCCTGGTGTCCGGCTTCCTCCTGAACTTCAGTCTTCAACTCTGCTGTGGAGCATGGACCAAGTACAGCTTCCTATGGCCAGTGTCCTTCCACTGACTACAGGCTCCTGCAGGTACTCTTTTTTTTTTTTACTTTTCTGCAGTGCCTCTCCTTCGATCTCATCCCATTCTCCCCTTGCCTTGTCTTTCATTCTCATCCCTTATTTTCCTCTCTCTACCCATTTTCCACCTCTTCTCTTCCTTCCTGTGTCCTCTTTCTTTCCACGCTGCCTTTTACACCCCTGATGTACACCCCCACCTTTCAGTCCCACTTTTCTCCATTGATTCCCCCCTTCATTTTTTCCTGTATTTGTGAAAACAGGGGCCTTAATTAGGCATGAGTCTGGAGACAGATGGTGAAGGTGACTGTCGTGTCCACTCTCGTGTTTTATTAGAGAACTGCAATATGGAGCGCGGCAGGGAAACTTTCTGCGCAGGAGAGTGAAACCATAACTGAACAAAAGCATGCGTTAATAATTGTTTTCTAAGGAAAGTGAAGTTCAGAGGTCATGAGAGGAAACTGCTGATGCTCTTTGCAAGCAGAAGGGAAGTTTGAAGTTAACTTGGGATAATGTCATTTGTACAATGATGTGTGTATCACATTGTGTGGCTTGCGAGTGTTTTTGTACAAGTATTGTATGCGTTGCCAGTGTATGAGCATATTTGTTTGTAGGTGTATTCGCTGCATGTTTGTATTCTGTTGCAGAGTGTACTCATTTTGTTCTTTTTCATCTGAACGTCTCGAGCTTGGGTGTTCCTGTACTTGCAGTGCATGTGGCAAACACCCAGAGAATGTGTGCTATCCACAGTGGGGAAGAGCTCTGGTTTATGTAGTTTTTTTTAAATGCATACAGATGACGAGAACTCAAAAGGTACACTATGCACATTACGGAAGACATTGCTCACAGATACCATTCCATCTCAAGGAGCATTTCTGCAAAAACACTTCTTTTTCTTTCAAAACAAAACTTCGGAGTTTGCATTTTTATTACAAATTGCACCTCATTTCTAATTTATATGTGCCCACAGTGTTTAATATGTAAAAAGAAAATAAGTGTCAGAGCCCTCGTCTGGAGGTCACTGCAACTTGTACCACCCATTGCCCCTGCCAGTGCTGCCAATGAAAGTACCAACACAACCAGGGCCGGCTTTAGCACTGGTGGTGCCCTGTGCGACAATGTTTGTTAGCGCCCCCCCCACTGACCACCTCCGCCACGGATTCCCTCACTACTACCATTTGACAGTGCCCCTCAAGTCTCCATAACCACTGTCTCTTAGATTAATTTAGTTTTATAGCGCCACTCATACCAGTTTAAGACGTCAGAACACTTTACATCACACACGCATGGCACAGAGACAATCAATCGTCAGTGTGTAAATCAGTGTATAGGAAATGTTACATAAGACAGAAGCCCTAAAGGAGTAGGAGTCATATTTCATCCATACTGGTAGGCAGTATAGTTTAAGAGTCCTTGTACTGGAAAAGCACAATTCAGAATTTAAAATGTAACACCATTGTTAGGGGTTTTCTTTAATAGTAAGAATTGATTTCTACCCAAATGAACCCCTTTTGCAATATTGGGACAATGAAAGACTGAGCAAAAAATATATAGCTCTAATATTTTCCTTGCAGTTTGCATGCAGCTCTTTGATTGCAGTTAATAGCTCACTGCTCTATATTAGGATTTTAACTTATAAACAGCAAGTAACAGAAGGATCTCTGACAAAAGTCGTAAACCATTGACCAATTTATATTTTAAGCACTTTGTGATGTGAATGGGACACTTTCTTTGCAGCAGGCATATTAACCCTCTGCGCTATGATGACTCAAAGCTTTCACTAGACAAAGCTCCGCTCTCTCTAGGAAGAACATTAATCACCGGAGTTGCCATTTTTATTGATGCCTGAAAATTGCTGGGAGAATGTACGCTGCATCAGGTGCTTTTAAAACGATGAACATGGCGCTCCCACCCCAAGTCAGCGCCCGGTGCGGTGGCACCGATCGCACCGCCCTGGAGCCGGCCCTGAACACAACTGCTATCACACTCCTACAAGTGCGACAGTTCAGACTATTCCAGGCCCCCAAAGCTATAAGAATTGGCTTGGGTGGCAGGTATAAGTAATTTTTAATGTATATTGAATTAATAAACAGCTGTTGTTGTACTCATCTATAAATTAGACAAACAGCACCTCATGTGGCAAGCTGTCATACGTATCAGTGCCGACAATTAAGTGCTGTGTCGAGCACCGGAAACCACCAGCACAAATTAAGCACTGATTGCACAGCCCTCCCCTTTCACTCCTCTGTACCCTCCTGGCTGCTACAGCACGCAGTTCAGTAAAGCTGTAAATACCCTCTGCGGTTGTCTGCCAGCCTACAGTGAAATACTGTCTTTGTTGGACATTTCTCTTCTCAGGGCGACCATAATACTTTCCAACCCTCATGCCTCACTTTAAAACACACTCCATTTAACCAAAGAAACCTCCATCCCAAGCCTTTCAGCTAAAACTGTTTCAACTGCAGCTCTTATTATGCTAAAACTATTCATAGTTTTGTTCACCTTTTCAAAAAGATTCTGGTGCCAGTACTTGTTGCTTTGAATGAGCAAACTCGTATTTTCTTTGTCGTGGACAATAAACAATATACAGTTTGGAGTGCCATTTTGTTTGAAGTGTGTGTCGATTGTTACACAGCAATAACAGTGTTTGGGTGGAATCGAGCCAGTATTTTGTTTTTTTTCAGTTTTATATAGCGCAAACTCGACCCGAAGGTATTGGAGCGCCTTACATGAGCAGCAGTTAAATTACACAAGCACACATATTCATTTTTGCTAGGCACGTGGAGATTAATTCCTTAGTCAAGGATCACAAGATGTTGAGCAGATCCCAGGACGCGAACCTGGTTCCTCAGTCAGCAGCTCTGGCCATAGTGCCACATCCGCCATCTCCTACCAGAAAGGGTCATGTTAGACATGTGCCTGTCATTTGCGTATGCTCACTACTCTAGTTACAATAGCCGGTCTGATATTTTGGAAAAGGAGCAGGCACGTTCAGGAAGCACTCAGGGAATATGAAAATAGAGGCAGGCGCAGTGTGTTAAAGAGGCTCTTGTTAACAATTATTGGCAAAGCCAATAGGTTTCGCCTATGTAAGATCTATTTGTTTTGTCAATGAGTTTTTAAAGATGTTGCAAAGCAACGTTAATCATGTCATGGCACTTTTTTGTTGACTTTAAGCCAATTTGCACAGCAGCCCGTGCTTTGCAACATCTTCAAAAAACACTGACAACGCCAATAGGTCTCGCATAGGCAAAAACTATTGGCTTTGCCAATGCTAGTTTATTTCGTCTTGCGCCCATGTACCGACCAACACTTCACTAAAAGAACTGCTTCAAGCAGTCTTATTTGTAATTCTAATACAGTTAACAGGTCAAAATACCACACACGTTTTGCTTCTTGGAAACTCGGCCAATTTCATCCATCTTCTCTTGCAGTATTCTTCACGTTTACAACCGGAGTAGGAAATTATTGATTTTAAGTACTCTTGTACACTCAGCTAACAAAGTAGTATTTTCCTACACAAGTTCCGTCTTGATCTGTGTAGTGTACTTGAGCCTATATGTTTTTATGTAAATTTAGCTGCAGGATGTACATTTATTTATACATTTGGGCAGGGGTGGTTTCTGTTGCTGGGCAAAGGAGCAAGCCCTTCTAAATTTAAAAGCTATATGGATGCTAATTGCAACAAGAAATTACTGTGGGGGTCTGGGTGTATTATATGGTATGGCTGAGCGGCCTTACTGTGCAATACACTTGTAACTGTCTTGGACCCAGTCAGGCTCGTTTGTTTTGTTATGTTAAAAAATGTATAAAGCGCTTGTCTACCCTAGGGTGTCTTGGCACTGTAAAACCTTAAGCTCAATTCTTAGTAGCTATGGCTTCCAGCAGCAAGGCTTAATCAAAGGAACCAGTGTAAAGCATTTAACAGTATCAAAAAAAGAAATAAGAACGCCACACAATACAACAGAAGTCGACTCCAATTTATAAAATTAGATTACATTTTCATGAATTTTTTTAGACCAAGATGAGCAACATCCATCAGAGGGTTTCGGAGATACAGATTTATAAAGAAAACTTAAATTACAGCTTAACTGCAAACATGCACTGGTAACAGTAAAGTTTGTAAATTTTTGAAAAGTTTGTAAGAGTTGTTTGTGTTCGACTATTCTGGCCCAACTTGGGAGAACAAATCCAATAGGATGGAGGTCTGGGGGGGCAATTAGGAGTATATGGACGGTTACATGGACACCAAAGCGTTTTCCAGTCCAGTTCCAAACTCTACAGCACCACCGCCAAACACTTCAATGGAGTGGTCTGATGCTGCGGATGCAAGAGATAAAAGATGGTCAAAGATGCTCTGGATGCTGTATGGTCGACAATGGTGCCTTCGTAGCTATTCCTTGGTCTACGCGTCAGGTGGGGTGACTTTGGCCGCAGAGGTTGGGTTCCCTCGAAGTCCTCTTTGAGACAGTAGAAAACCAGCAACGGCTGGGCTACTGGTCTTTGCCCACAGCGGTCCTAGCAATATCCCATGGTGGAGGCTGTTGTCCCTCTTGGGTGACCAATCTGGACTCAGACGATACTCCCAGGCTCAGCTGACTCGGGTGTACCTTTTGGCTGTGAAGGATGAGTCTCTTGGCGCACCCAGCGGCAGTCAGCTACGATTATTTTGGAGTGGCTACTGACTCGCCGGAGTGGGCTACTTTAGCCTTGATGGCCCTAGGGCTAGTTCAGGGGGTCAGCTGACTGACCTTTGGAAACACTTCAGGGGTCTGGGGCTTGGGAGCGACTTTTACCAAAGCCAGGAGCTACAGCCACAGTCCTCTATTCGCAGGCCCAAGGTGCGGCAGGTGCAGTCCATAAGATGGTGCAGCCTCTCTTTGCCAGTCCAGGGGTCAGCAGGGCAGTCCTTCTTCTGTCCTCTTTCCAGTTCCGGCGTGATCTCAGGTATAGGGTGCCAGGGGTGACATATCTATCCGTAGAAAGTGCCCTGGAGGGATGATGCAGTTACTAGCCAATGAGCTACCAGGTCCTCTCCCTTTTGGTAATAACTACCCTGCTATGTGTGGCATCTAGCAATCCCAGAGTGCACTATTCTGCCCACTGTCAGGATGTCTGGACCCTTCCTTGGATGTTAGGAGCTTGGTAGCCCACTCTAGATGTGTGGCCACCTGTGGGCTACACACCCATGGGAAAAACAGTTTGAGCACTGGTCTCCCCTCACTGTTCCTGACACCAGCCTGTGTTCCTGAACAAAGGGCACCACTTCAGGAGTGTGATCGACATTTGCCCTCCAAAGGTGGCTTCTCCTTTGAAGCTCGCCTTTCGAGCTAACACCCTGAATGGCTTCCCGTGAAGGGGATGTGACACCTCACCGAGTAGCAGGCTGCTATTGTTCCTAAGCCTGGAAGTTGGTCACACTACTCCCCAGGAGGGCAGAAAGCTGTCTGGTGGCCAGAGACTGTGTGAGGCCACTGACCAAACTAGGTCATAGAGTGGTAAATTTCTAAAAGTTCAATTTCTTTAACAGTGACATTAAATTCGACTTGGACATCAAGTTCGGTTTAATGCCACCATAAATTTGATACCTTACAGTACCCATCTAAGTTGTCCCATTGAGAAGTGAGCCCCAAATAGGTAGGGTCTCAGCTTCTCCAGGGACCAAATCATACCAAAGGCTTCCCTCTTAATGACACTCCAACGCTGCTCTCTGGGGAGGAGTCGTCTGCTGATAAAGGCAACGGGTTGGTCCTGGCCCTGGTCATTCAGCTGTGAAAGTACTGCCCCAATCCCATGTTCTGAAGCATCACTTTGGACAACAAATGTCTTGCAAACGTCAGCTGCCTTCAAGACAGGTGTGAAGCACACAGCTCCTTAAGGGTATCAAAGCTTTTTGACTTTCCATGGCTGCTTTTTGGAGGTTAACTCTGTCAAAGGTGCCCCTTTGGTACCATATCCTTTGACAAATCGTCTGTCAAAGGATTTGGGATCCAGCCAAGTAGTACTCTGACTTGAGTTTGTGTCTTAGGAGCTTCCCAGGCCCGACTAGTCTAGATTTGGGCTGAAGAGGTTGTACATGGCTTCCACACACCTGGTGGCCCATTAAGCAACAGACCCTTGCTCTGTCTGGCACTTACTTACCTCGATAGTCAGCCCTGCCTGCTGAAGGGCTTGAAGCAGTTCCCTTAGTGGACTAGTGATTCTCCCAGGTGGGACTAAAGACCGCAATATCATCCAGATATGCTGCGCCCAAGTCCTCCAAACCTGACAGTACTTCACCAACCTGTGGAAGGGGGCAGGTGCATTTTTCAATCCAGAGGGCATCACCTTAAATTGTTGAAAAAGCAGACCTCTCCTTGACTCCTGGTGTGAGGGCTCTCTGCCAATAATCTGAAGGTCAAAGGTGCTCAGATATTTTGCACCTCCAACTTGTCTATGAGCTCATCTGCTCCTGGAATGGGGTGAGCAGCAGTCTATGTGACTGCATTCAAGCCTCTATATTTCAGATAAATTCCCATTTCTGGTTTTCATCCCTTGCAACTTGACTTAGGCAACAGGGCTACTGGGCTAGCCCATGTACTACAAGATGGTTCAATCACCCTAACTCTAGCATCTTTGCAACTTCTGCTTTGATGCTAGCTTTGACCTGGTCTGACAATCTATATATCTTGCTATTGACAGGTAAAATGTCACCAGTGTCCACATCATGGGTACACCATGTTGTCAAACCTGGAATCAAGAAAAATAGATCAACAAAATGACTGAACAGGTTGTAACAGTCCTTTTGCTGCTGTTCTGTCAAAGTGGAAGAGAGAACTACTCCCTCTACTGATCCATCCTGGAAATTAGTAGACAGTAGGTCAAGGAGAGGTTCACTCTACTCTTCTTCCCATCTATCTGTTACTATGAGGATAGGGACGTCTGTTCTGTCGTGACAGAGCTTGAGCTTATTCACATTTATCACCCTATGGGGATGTGTGGGGGTTCCCAAATCTACCAGATATGTGACTTTACCCTTGTTAACTAAGATAGGGTAAGGCCCAGTCCACGTATCTTGGAGGGCTCTCAACCATAGAAGACCTCTGGCCACAACAGTGCTTGACAAGCACTTGGCTGGCCTCTAAGTTTCTGTTTGCCTTCTTTAGCGATTCTGGAGTGAAGACCTATTAGTAGTCCAGAATGTCTTGTTTGGGCCCCTTGAGAGTTCTCTCCCAATCCTTCTCTCACCAGTCTCAAAGGACCTTTTACAGGGTGTCTAAAGAGTAGTTCAAATGGACTGAAACCTACTCCTTTCTCAGGGACTTCCCTGTATGCAAACAGCAGGCATGGTAGGAGAACATCCCATCTCCTTCTGCGTTTCTCAGGTAAACCCATAATCCTGCCTTTCATGGTCTTGTTGAACCTTTGTACAAGACCATTACCTTGGGAATGGTAAGGAGTACTGAACTTATATGTCACTCCACACTCATCCCACATTGCTTTCAGATAGGCAGACATAACATTTGTGCCCCTATCTGAGATGACGTCCTTAGGGAACCCAACTCAGGTGAAGCTGCCAAGTAGGGCTCTAGCTACTTCAGGAGCAAGGAGCAGTGACTGTCCTAAGAAGAATAGCCTCACAGTATGTGGTGGCATGTTTTTTTTTTGGGGGTGTTTTATATAGCGCGATCTCAACCCGAAGGTATAAGAGCGCTTTACATGAGCACCAGTTGTGTTACAGACAGATGCATTCATTTTTGATAGGCACAGGGAGATTAAGTGATTAGCCCAGAATCACAGGATATTGAGCGCTCCTGCTGAGATTCGAACCAGGTTCACCAGGTTCCAGGTCGACCGCTCTAGTCGTTAGGCCACTACCACCAAGATTAAACTATTGCCAGAGACAGTAGGGAGTCTAGGGGACCAACACTGTTGATCCCTACCCTATCATAGGGAGTCCCCACCACAGACAGTGGTATGAGGGGAGCCTTTGGCTTCCTAACTGCCTTGCCACTGGCTTGACAGGTGACACAGGAGCAACAAAACTCCTTCACCTTTTCTGACATCTGGCGCCAGGAGAAATGATTGATCAACCTTTCCCAGGTCTTAGTCTAAACCAGGTGTTCAGCTAAGGGGATTTCATGGGCCAGGTTAAGGAGGAATTCTGTCAGGCTAAAGCAGATTTCCTACATGTAGTGAGGCACTTTTCAGTTATTATGCCTTCAGGGATGTTACGCCCAGGACATATTGTTTGGGGTCAAGGGAAACAAGTTTTCATGTGTATTTTGTCCTTGGGACAAGTACGCCCAACCCGCTGCAGCACAAACCCTTTGGCTGGCAGTTTTCCATACCACATTATGGATTAGGGAAGGGCACTGTCTGCAGTTAAGGTAATATTTGTGTCAATATGTTAATGCTGTTTAAACTTGTATTTATGGTTCATTAATTGAAAGCCTTTATTATTAGGGTGAGCACTTGTAGTGCTAGAGGCACTCTTGTGGTCTGACACCACGTGATGACCTTTGACTACCATCATTTTAATTGACTTTGGTGTGTTATTTGATCCTAGCCTGAATGTACGACGTCCTGCATATGCCTTGTTTCTCTTCTCGTAGTTTTGAAGTGGGAGCTGTCACAGTAGAACAGCCTTGCCAAGAACAGAACGTGTGGGATGTGCATTTGAAAGCATGAGAGAGAGAGAGAGAGAGAGAGAGAGAGAGAGGTGTGGAATGTACTTTTTGGTCTCGAAGTGCAGTGTTATGAGCAGTGGTGCACAAATGTGCACTGTGTTGTACATTGAGAGATGAAGTATGTGATGCCATAGGCAGTGGTGCACAAATGTGCATTGTGTTGTACATTGGCAAGTATTCGTACTATTGGCTTTGGCATGGGCTCATGTCATCCTGAATTCTGACTCTGCCTTGCTTGAGCTTTTCTGCGTGCACAGACAGGCTTGCAAGTTGTTTGGGTTAATCACGTTCAAGGATTGTTTTGTGAGAGATTGTTTAATGTACCCAGGAAGGCTTTCATAAGCTTCGTCAAGATAAAGGCTGGAACATGTGAGAATGTAGAGGGAACGTGGGAACTCCTTCCTGCCGTGGAATGCTAGCCTGGAAGCTGGCCAGTTCCTGTAAGTTTCCTTGGCACGGAGGGGAAGACTCTTGTACCTTCTAGTGTGTGTTTTGAGATTATAAAGCTGAGGGTTGTTGACTTAGAAACCGGGATTTTGGGAATCCGAATGAGGACGGACGCGTCTACTTCGGTACAGCGGAACCCTGGTTGCTGAGGCTCTTATCCCCGGCTGTTAAATCCCCCGGTCAGGAGTGGGCTAAGATGCAGTGTTTGCACCAGGTGAAGTGTTGAGTTTTGATTATTGCCATTGTGATGTGTGGCCAGTGGCTTTGATCATTTGAAGTGTTTTCTTTGTGATGTGTGAATGAATCAGAGTGCATATCCAAAGTAATCATTTGATGTATTTAGTGTATATATATATATTTGTTCTGAGCCGTAGCAGCACAGGAGAATCAGTATTTAAAACCGGACTTTCATTCTGAAAGCCCACTGGAGGGCTATAAATCAAAAAGCAACATTAAAGGAATGAAATTATTGTCAGCGCACGACCCCCACTGATGGGGAGAGAATGGTAACTACAACTCCCAGCATGCAGAGACATCGTGACATAGTGAGACCCACCGGAGGGCAATCAAGTAAAGTGCTTAAAAGGAGAAATTGGGGAGTTTTGAACATTCGTGACTGGCAACTTTTCCCTATGATCAAGGTGCAGTGGCCCCGAAACGCGTAAGGGATATATATAGATCATGCCAACTGCAAATAAACCTAAACTGTAGCAGGCACCTGTGCAGTATGGTTGGCATCTGAGGAAGGAAGTTATCCGAAACGCGTCATGCCAACTGCAAATAAACCTACCTGAAATTGATCCGTTGTGTCCCTTTCATTTCTTACTGGAGGCGAGTTTGTTTGATGATTCTTGCGTGACCACTGCGCAAGTGAAGGGACCCGCCCTGACGAACCAAGCACAGCAGTGGTAATTGGAGGTGATACGAGGAATCGGATGGTGCTTGGTACGCTGCGGCCACGGGAGGGCAGTTGTTCGGCCTAAATGGGACTGTGACTTCACGGTGAGACACGCAGCATTGTCGTGTGTTTCCCGGACTTTGCCCGTAACGGAGGCTGCAGAAGGCGTTGGACAGCTCAGGTGGTGGTTGTTTGTGGGAAGAAGCAATCCTAGGTCCAGGTAGCCTTCCGGTCGTCCGCCCAGATGGATGCTGGATCCTGCAGTGCCTTCGTTTTCCACCAATGGGGAGGAGGTACACGCCATTAAAGAAGGGACTGTAGCAGGCACCTGTGCAGTATGGTTGGCATCTGAGGAAGGAAGTTATCCGATACGCGTCATGCCAACTGCAAATAAACCTACCTGAAATTGATCCGTTGTGTCCCTTTCGTTTCTTACTGGAGGCGAGTTTGTTTGAAATATATATATATAATTTTTTTTTTTACCAAGTGTGTTATTATTGCTTGCCTATAAATATATATCTCTATATACATTTGAATGAGGTTCATTTGACATCTGAGAAAGCCTTTCTGTTAGAGAGCATAGCATAAATAAAACCCCAAGCCTTATTCTAAAAAGAGAGTCTTTGCATTTTGTAAAGTAAAACCCTTTTCTAGGTATTGTTGTTGTGTTTTATGTTTTGCTTCGCCGTGTTTGAGCCACCGTGTGGGAGATTCTGTATTATCTGTAAGGCGGAGCAATACAGCGCTCTAAGTAAATGTTGTAAGCTCTGACTGCACTACTGACAGTGGTTCCAGTTTAAAAATGTGTACACACGTTTTCAAAGTTTAGCAATATGCGGCTATGTATAATGCTCCCACAATGCTCTCTGATTTCATGCAAATCTTTGCAGAAGCTTGAAAACAAGATTGACGATTCTTTGCTTTCAAAATAAAATGTTCATAAAAAAATTAAAGCAGGAAAAAAAGCATTTTGCTAAACTACTGTAAAATTACAGGTACCATTTCTTTGCAGCATCATTTAGTAACATGTAGTGATGCATGTTAGTATTTCCCCAAAATATTCATAAGGGAAAATCACTGCAACCAGTTTCAATAAGATTATGGGAAACAAAAATAAACAAGCATTGGCAAAGCCAATAGGTCTGATATTGGTGGTCAGCTTTTTAGGTTTGTCAATGTGTGACTTGTTTTGGCATGGTTTTTGTAAAACCTTATTCGTGTGGGAGCTGCCGGGCACTCAACATTATAACAAACATTGGCAAAAGCAAAATTTGTTTTTGGTCTCAAAAAGCACACACTGCCACAGTAGTTACTGGCACTGAGCGAAACTACTTTGTTTGCCGACATGCTCCTTGTGAAAGAGCAGAATGCTGTCACTCACAGTGAAGCCAGCCGATACAGAGAGAGACAGAATTTTAATAAACACAAAAGATCACGGTCAACGCCAGACCAAATTAGGGGCCCAATTATTAAAGAAAGTCTCAAAAGTGCACCCATGGTATATGTCCTTGTGTTAAGTGCAGCTATACGGCTTTCGTGAATTCCCAAGAATTTACAGAAGTAGGACAAGAACTAGTACTCCTAGAAAATATTTGTGAACTGCATTTTAGCATGAGTAAATATGCTTGTGTAGATTTGTTCATGCGAAAATCTGAGTGTTTGCAAGTTCACTTTCCCTCCAACCACTTTTTTCCCAACTCTGGAAGAAACTTTACGTCTGCCATTGTCAGGAGTAAATTTCCAACATTTCTCAGTATGGGAAAAGATTAGAGCAGAGTTGTTGAAAACCCTTAACACATGCAAGTTAGTAGGTTTGCACAGACTCTAAAGGGCATTCTAAACCTGGAACTATTGTTTACCACTACCTTCAGCCCCAGTATGTAGATCTGCGGAAACTTGGCAACATAAGGGGACTGCAAGTATTCAAACACTACTATGGAATGAGCCCTGGCATAATCAGAGAGGCTATATCAGAGCTCTTATATAATGAGATTGCTGCCATAATTTGTCGCTGCACTACATGGCACCAAAGGGACAAATGGATTTTGTTACAGGACAAGTAGATTTATGAAGCAACCTGCCCCATGAACAAGTAGATATTTTATTAAATTCCACACCCCTGTGCCTTATTGGGTAGACGTACTGGCCCACATCAAGAGAACAGGGTAGGAGGTCTCCTGCACGATTATACAATGTCTACTCCCTAATAGAGTCAAGAAAAAGCTGAATAGACGGCTCATGGTATTGGGTCTTATAGTGACTAAGCGGCGTATTGGAATTAGATTGTTAAGTGCCTGAATCCGCTTGTTCAGAGATTGGAGGAAAGATCTGCTGGAAAGGGCTGGAGCGGAGGAAGCGCACATGCGTCGAACGCGTCAAGATAAGAGGGTAGCAGATGATTTACTTTCCTGGAATGTTATGATGCAGGCACTGACAGAACCTTTAAAAGAAAATATGCCCGGTTGACTGCACTATGTCCCGTGCTGTGCGGATTGGAGCTTCAAATATGGTGCAATCTAGGACTGGGGAGGGTCTGCAGGGGTGGTTGTGATGCTTGACACCCAAAACTGGTACACTTGTGAATGACCTGTAGAAGTGCTAGGATATTGTCCTACATGTATTGACCAGTTACTGAATGGAAGCTTGGGAGAAGGAACGGTTTAGGACATATTTGAATTGTTAAATAGCTTATTACATTACTGGTATGCACTATTTACTACTCCAATCCTCTGCCTGGTGTGTTGTAACTTATTGCCACTGCTTCGGTTTGTTCTGGTGTCAGATATTTTGCACTTGCATTCATTTTTGTCATACTGTACATGCTGCCAGGTTTGTTGAAATGCCAATAAAAAAAATTACAAAAGAAAAATGAGGAGTTCTCGGTACTGTTGGGCGACCACCACTCTCCTGGTTGCCCCTGGTTTGCCTCACTGTACAGGATTTCCTCCTCCCAATACACCTTATCGGTTCCAGTGACGTCCTCCCTCTGTTTGACAGCCAGCTGGCTCAGGCCATTTAAGAGTGGGACATGTTTTTTTCTCCAGGCTCAAGTCCTCTCTGGAATTTCTACCTGTTCCTTGAAGCTCTGCCAGGCCAGACACATCTCCCAAGAAAGCAGCCTCCTGTTCAGACACCAGGCCCTTCCCCCGAGGGTTAGGCTCCTTCTGGGTCTGTGGACTTTGAGAGTTCTTCTTGGAACGAGAGCATTTTATGCTCTAGTGGAGGCACACACCCACTAAGGGAGACCCAGCACTGCTGCATGAGTCCTTCTCCCCACCTCTACCCAGGCACACTTTTCAAGGTTGTTGCCCAGCAGACACTCCACTGGGATGGCAGGGGACACAGCTACTTTGTTAGGGCTAGTAACTCCTCCCCATTCAAAGTCTACCAAAGCTATGGGATGTGACTTTGTAACATTGCCAGAGTTTACTATCTGGTGCACCTCATCAGGAATGATTTGACCTGGGGAGACCAACTTGGCCATAATCATGGTGATACTGGCACCTGTCTCCCTCAAGGCCTGGACCTCAGTCCCATTGATACTTGGCCACTGCCTGTACTTTACCATGCTGTCAGGCCGGAGTGACAAGGGTTCAACATCCTCCCCACCCACGGAGACTTAAGTGGCTTCAGTGTACCCTTTGCAATTCCCAGGGGCACCTTTCAACCCCATCCATACACTGGCAATGCCCTTGAGATGGTCACCAGTGGGTGATGTCTTGGTGCATGTGGGATCCCACCTCTTGTCCCCTGGCTGTTTACAGTCATAGCACACCCGAGTCTTTGAAGGGTCAACATTCTTTTCCAGATAACTCCTCTACTTTAACTGAGATGTGGCCCTAGGTTTCACCCCTTGGGCAAGATTTGGGGACTCTTTAGGATTCTCTGAATGTTTATGCTTGGCCTCATCTTTCCCCTTAAGTGGGGCCTATCCTTCTTTTTTGTGTTCACCACTTTGGGACTTTTTAAGGACCCTAGTGCATAACCACTCAACTTCCCTGAGGTTCAATTTGTATGTATTTGATCCTTTACCACCAAATGGCAGAGCCCGTCATAGGTATGTATTTTATTACCCTTTATCCAGCCTTCCAGTGACTTTACAGAGGCATCTACAAAGTCCACCCATGTCTGAGTTGACCTCTTGGGTGTGTTCCTGAACTTTTGTCTGTACTCCTATGGGCTTAGACCAAATAGCTTGATGAGTGCCTGCTTCATGTAAGTGAATGACTCTGCCACCTCAACCTCCAGTGTCAGCAGCCTATCTCTTCCTGCTGTTGGAATCAGCTCCCACAATAGGGACCCCCAATGTTGGGTACCCACCCTTCCCATCCTGAGAGCTCTCTAATAAGATGACAGCCATTTATCTATGTCATTCCCCTCAAATACTTTGGAAAAATACCCTTGGGCAACCTGAGATCATATGCACCCCCTGCATTCACCTCTGGTTCTTTGTTGCTGCCACTATGTCGTTGGGGTTTCAAACTCAGCTTGACCCTCTTCTCCTCCAGGGCCAATTTTCACTCTTCCAGAGCCACCGTCCTCTTCTGTATCTCTAAGAGGCTGAGCTGAGCTACCATGTTCTTTGGGTCTTCTTACAGAAGTGGTAGTCTTAACTTCCAGATGTGGTGTCATGCATTGATCGAACTTTGGAAGTCACACTCTCATTGCCCTCATCTATGCCAAAGATATCTCTGCCACCTTCTTCATCCCACTGTCAAGGGTGATCTCCTCTGCTATTTAGGCTTGGGCTCTCCTTGTGTCCTCCCAGGCTTTGACAGCGTTCTTGAGGTCCTCTTTTCCAGTAGTGAGCCCTGGGCTGATTTTTCTATACCTGCACTGCACCCTTAAATCATTGATCCTCAGTGTGGCCAGGGTGGCAAAGTTCATAGTGTTGCTGTGACCCGTGGTTGGCATCCATTGCCAGTAGTAAAACATCAATCACCCCACACAAACGTGTGTCAAGCATAAGTGCAGCAAAGCATATGAAAGTAAAGTTTATAAGTCTTACCTAATCTCTATTAAGATCAGGTCCCTCAGGATCTTTGAAAATCACTAATTTATCGATTTCTAAACAAGGTGATAATGATATCAGCAAATCAAAAAGCATACATAATTTGTAGCGATTCCATACCTGAATGCGATTGATGAGTACTCACGAATACGCCTTTGGACACTGCCAGGAACCTGTCTCGTCTCCGTGATCCTGGAGATGCAACTCACAAAAGGTACTCTTATCTCTACACAAATTTGGTGGTCACCAAATATGGCCACACTTTTATAATTGGATCATAGTCCTATTTTCTGCTCCAAAATGTAAATATTTCCACAGATCTTTACTTCACTTGGGTACACTAGTGGTATTTACCTGGAGTTTGAACAGGAACAGAGTATTCTGTATCTTTTTGATAGTGCTAGGAAGTGTGTATGCTGGACGTTTTTACTCCCTGTCCCTCTATTTGTTGATAACTAATCAGAACATTGCCAATTTTATGGATAGACCTCCAAGAAGCACTCTAAATCTTCAAAAAGGTAAGTAATCTGGGAGCTCTCTTAATTTCTGACCAATCCAGCTCCCCCAAATCAGGGTAGTTAAGGGTGCAAAATACATACTGAATAAAACCCTGCCACTGCTTCAAACATTGCTACACTGACTTGCCCAAAAGCCCTCAGATTCCATTGGCAAAAAATGAAAACCAGTACCTAGTCAAAAATTATTTAATAAGTTCATGGTGTGCAGGATTTTTCTTACCAAAACTGTGATAATATGAAGGCTTCTTTTTGTCCACTGGTGAAATAGAACAAATCACTTGAGCCCCTTGAAGCATCTCACTGCCTTTAGACTTCTGTGGAGGGACACGTATAATATTGTAGCTTGAGCCTAGACAAGAGAAGAAATTTGGCTAAATGTCATATTGTTTAAGAGTAATGCATTTTCAGTCAGCTCTACCTGGTTAATAGTAAATATTTGCCACAAATATTGACTAAGCAGAAAGCTAACATGCAATTTTCAAATATATGTTTAGAAATTCTTTAGACCTGCCTTCAGAACAGAAAAAAAAGGTGGAGTTGTGCTCTTACTGAGGTAATGCCTGGTAGCCAAAGTGATCCTGCAGAGTAAACTAATAACCTGAAACTGAATAGAATATTAAGCAGAGTAAACTTGCCTTTAAACACAAAAAAGATGATAGGATCGCTTCACCTGTAGACACGTGTGATCAAGATGACGCCAACATGTTGGATATGGACATTAAAACAATACTTCTGGGTACGAAATCCAGCCAGCATGCAATAGACTAAGATTGATCATCTCACTGTATGAATGGATATAATGAAGCCAGACTGAATTACCATGGCGATCAATCCGTTTGAAGTGGTGAACTGGTTATCCACACTGGAGATTGATGCCCCAACATCATATGGCCCATGCTGCATTTGGAAGAAGAAATGGTCAAATTGGCAGTGAAGAATGAAGAACTTGAATCCCGATCAGGCAGGAACAATATTCATATAGTGGACCTTCCAGATACTTCCAACATTGGTAAGCAAGAGTCATTTGTTGAAAAACGCCTCGCAGACCTCCTGAGTATGTTGAATTTCTCTAATTTACTGATTATGAAATGACACTTAGATCATTGGGATCCAGCCCTTCACCTGGAGCCCCGCTCAGATCCATTATCACTAGTTTATTGAACAATCACCACCGTGACGTAGTGCTAAGACTTGTCAGAAAAAAGGGCCCCTGTGCTTTGAGGGAACGGAGATCTCTCTACTTCTTGCTATCACAGTGGCAGTGCAGGAGGCCAGGACAGTGTTTGTTGACGTAAAGAAACTGCTACATGCTAAGGGCATTAAATGCGCCATCCCTTATGATGCCAGACTACATATGCAGTAAAAGGATTATTTGCACATATATCCTAATCCAAAGGAGGTTCTGAGGTTTGCCAAAACTGCTGCCACAGATAGAAGAGATGCAAAACCCGAACCGGAGCTGCTGAAAGCCACTCTCTAGATGGGACAATACAGGAGGGTTGTGGGGCTATTCTGCTGGTTGGTGAGTATGACACCAGATATGCTTGATGCTGTTGGAGCTGTGTCGTGGTTAGTAATTGATATGCTACTGATTATGTTAATTGAGAAGCATTTCTCCGGTTAACCAACGGTTGCTGCTTCAGCCATGCTTGCGTCATTTATAAGCTACCCTGTATTAAATGTTCATGAGATTGATGATTGCCCTCAGTATAAAAACTAAACTGGTTGAGGTTTCCACTGAGGTTTACGCATGAATATATATGCTTGAAGCATGAGCATGACCGTCAAACGTTCTACCTCAAGCAAAGAGCATGTAAGATGTTTGTGTGGGATGTAATGTTGGATTATGCAGATGTGTAGCGGGCACTATCACCTGGGAGGGTATCCTAGCGCTTAGCAGGTGAGAGTCTAGAAAATTTTGGGGCCTAAGGGACTATTCGAAAAGCCAATTCTTCAGCTTATTAAGAAATTCAAGAAGTGAGGAGGATGCTTTTATGGATAGTGGCAGGTCGTGCCACGCTTTAGGAGAAATGTAGGAAAAGGCTTGGCCCGGAATCTGGTTTTCTGTATGCATTGTAGGTGTAGAACTAGGAGTCCAGACAGGCAGAGACATCTGGAAGGTTTGTGAAAGCAGATGTGATTATTGAGGAATGCTGGGCCAGTGTTATGTAGTACCTTGAAAGTGTGGGTGCAGAGTTTGAATTGTGCTTGTTTGTTTATGAGTAGCCAGTTGAGCTCCTTCAGGTCTGATGTGATGGGAGTTCGGTATAGCAGGTTGAGAGTGATTCTGGCTACCAACGTCTGAATGATGTGCAGTCATCTGACGAGTTTTTTTTGTTGATCCCGGCATAGAGGGTGTTCCTGTAGTCCAGCTTGCTTGAAACCAGGAGCTATTTGAAAATATTCCTTAGCATCTTTAAGGTATGGAAGCAGGAGGCTGTGATGACGATGACTTGGGCGGTCATGTCGAGTTTACTGTTACAATCCAGAGGTTCTTGGCGTTGTTGGTCCTAGCTCTGTTGGCCTCCAGGTGGAGTCCCACAATGAAGTGCTCATCCTGAAGATAATGATTTTGTTATTGTCGGTGTTCAGCTTTAGACAATTAGTCTTCATCCAGTGGGTGATTTCACTCATGCAGGCATTGAACTTGAACCAGGTAGTGGGAGTCTTGTCCGTTAGGGAGAGAATAAGTTGCCTTTCGTTGGCATATGAGAGGATTTTTATGTTGTGAGAGTATATGATGCTGGCTAGAAGGATTATGCATGTGTTGAAGAGTGTCGGGCTCGGGGACAATCCTTGCATATGAGGTTGCAGGTGTCCAAGGTGTACAGTGCCAGGCTGACTGAATGGGTCTTACCATTCAGGAAGGAGCAGATCCATCGGAGTGCGTGTCCTTGGATTCCAATGTTATGTTGCCATTGGATGAGAATGGGATGGGAGACCATGTCAAATGCTGTGGAGAGCTCCAGGAGGGTGAGGGCTGCCATGTCTTCTCTGTCCAGAGTCATGGGAATGTTATCCGTGGCGGCATTGAGGGAAGTCTTCATGCTGTGGTTGGGTGTGAATCCAGACTGAGTGGTATTGAGGAGTTGGTAGTTGTCGAGGTATTTGGTGAAGAATTGGTTGATGATTTTCTCTAAGATCTTGGTTGGGAATGGTAGCAGGGGGATTGGTCTGTAGTTAGCAAGCATTGAAGGGTCCGCAGAGATCTTCTTCAGCAATGGGAGGACAAATGCGAGTTTCCAAGTATCTGGGAGGGTCACAGAAGAGGTGGAGGCATTCAGAATTGCTGAGAGCATGGTGCTGATTGGTTGCAGTCCTCTAGAATAGGTGTGGTGGAGGCAGTGGTCTGAAGGGAGCCCTGAGTAGATGGACTTCATGGTGTCAGCGGGTTCTTCCAGGGTGATGAGTAAAGCCACTGATTAAAGTCAGGACATGGAATGTGCGGGGTCTATGCAACCCTAAGAAATGACGACTGATACTATTGTCAATGAACTGACATGATATAGAAGTAGCAGTGTTACAGGAGACACATCTGAGAGGAGAGTACCCCTGCTCTTTTGTCCATGCATGGGGAAAGAATAATTACTTTGCATCGTATAGCAATTATAATCAAGTGTGGTCACGTTGATCACAAAATCTTTGTGTTTCAATGTATTATGCTAATACAGTGACCCTGAGGACAGGTATGTTATGGTGGGAGGGGTATTGCACGACACTCCAGTTTTAAAAAAAATATATCTGCCCCCAAAATTGATGGTTCCCCAATTCTTCAAAGAACTTATGGTGAGATGTTGGCAATAGAAAGAGAGCAACGTTGTATGGGGGTAGGGGATTTCAACCTGACCGTGCAGCCAGACTTATACACTAGGAACCACTGTTAAACTGATCATCCTCAAGCTGTGAGAGTCCTTAAGAAAATGCTGGATATGGATGAACTTCGGAATGTCTGGAGGTAAATTAAGGGGAGGAGAGAGCCCACTCATACTGCTCATCTGTTCATAACACACACTCCTGGATTGATTTTTTGCTCTTCTCCGTTGAGGTATTACAATGGGTAATGGACATTGTATATCTCCCAAGACCGCTGTCTAACCATTCCCCAGTGGTCCTTTTACTTGAGCTCCCTATCGTGGGTCTGGTGCAACGACCATGGAGCTTCTCGGCAGCTACTCTTAGGGTTAGGGTTTTTAAGACAGATCTGCAAGCTGCTAATACCGCATCTAGTTCAGCTACAAGATTCACTACAGTTTGGGGGGCGTTTAACCTATACATTAGAGGCTTTGAACTGGGGAAGCATTTAGGGATACTCGGATCAATATGTATACAATTGGAAAATGTGACTGGCTAAACTAGAAAATAAAAATAACTCAGACCACAATCTCCCAATGCTTTTAGACATATATACAGCTCTGCAAGATTACAGAGAACTAGCAGATTGGCAAAGCGGCTACTTATTCACAGATGCTCTAGCCAGTAGCTATGGTGAAGGTGAGAGGCCTAGCAGGACAATCTACTGGCTATTAGAGAAAGCGCAACAGTATAACACTATCCATTTTCTCTGACTTGCCACATACAAGTTGAAGGAGAGGACAAAGCTATAGTTCAGGAATTCCAGACCTACTACACCAATCTATATTCCAGCAACACTGATACCTTAAGCCCAGCGAAAAATGAATACTTAGAGGAATTGCTCTTTCTGGAATCGAAGGAGGCCCCCACACATACATGCAGGATCCAACAGACCCACAAGAGATTATCATGTCTATCGAAGGATTGCCTGGGAGTAAGGCCCCTGGGACAGATGGACTCATTGCTGAGTTTTACAAGGCCTCTAAGACAACATTCATGCTAAGGCTACCAGACCTTTACCAGGAAGCGGCAGACAGTGGAGAACTACCCCCTACCAATAGGGAAGCCTTTGCCACTGTGATTTTAAAACCGGGTAAGGATGTGCAGGAATATCAACCATACAGACCCCCTATCTCTTGTGAATTATGATAAGAAAATTCTTGCCGCGTATTATTGCAAATAGGCTCAACCCGCTGATGAATGCACTGGTGCTACATGAGCAATCCAGGTTTATACACCATGTAGGGGCACATTTGACAACTTGCGAACCCTCTTTGCAGTAAAGCACCAAATGACTCCTGAAACAGAAACAATCTCGGTCACTTTGGATGCAGAGAAGGGATTCAAATCTCTTGAATTGCCCTTGTTTGCAGTTCTGTGGAGACTTGAAATCCCCCAATATAATAGGTCTCATCAACCTATTATACATTAACCCGATGACCAGGGTCAGATTCAATGGTTATCTCTCCACACCATTTCCATTATAGAGGGGCACCCGACAAGGATGTCCTCTTTCACCCCTTGTCTTTGCTCTTGCCATGGAGCTGTTGGCTTCTTGGGTACGAGTAAAACACCTGCCCGGAGGCATTGTATTCCCGAACAAGTGCAGTCTTTTGGCATTATAACCAGACAGCATTATGTTATTTGTCAAGAATCTGGACTCAAACCTCCAACTAGTTAGAGACAAAATGATGCGCTTGGGGGAAATGTCAAGTATTCATAATACCTGTTCAAAATGAGAGATATTCCCCCTGACAGATGCAGCCCAGAGACCAACAGTTAGATTTCTACTACAATGGGATAAGACCACGGTCTGGTACTTGGGAGTCCTGCTGAATAGGGACAAGCAATCAATGATACGGGGTAGTTATGGCCTCATTCTGGACAAACTAAGGTCGTATCTATCAAATTTTAGTGTCGCCCTTGCGACACTAAAGGTAGCGCAAGGCCGATGCAAAACCTAGAATGATATTCACCAAGCCACGAAAGGCCACCTTGCGTGGCCCTGCATGGCTTGGTCAATCAGGATTAACAAAAGGCAGCACAAGTCGCTGCCTTGCGTTACTCTGCCCCAAGAAGGCGTTCCATGGGTGGAGGGTGGGTGTTCCAACGCATTCACCCATGGCTTTTGGCGCATGCCCAGATTTACCAAGACTGGTAAAAATAGGAATGTGTCAAAATGCTACACCTTCCCTGGGGAGGCACAACGAGGAGAAATATCTTTATTCTCCTAGTGGTGCCATAGCTTGATGGATATGGCGCATTCCTGCTTCTCTTCCTTTCACGCAGCAAGCAAGGTGTCTTGCTGCGTTGCCGGAAATAATGATAAATATGACGCTCAGTGATCAAATTGAGAGTTGGATAACACTTCCTTTGTCTATGGCTGGCACAATAGTGCTCCTTAATATGCTAGTGCCTCCTATATTTCTCAATTTGTTCCATAATATCCCCATTCTGTTGAGTAAAACTCACTTCCTTAAACTGAGAGTCCAGAATGATGCAGGGAGAATGTAATCCGTGGTTAAACTGTGAGACAATAACATTGAGGTGATTTGCTGTGCCCAGACTAGAAAGATATTACCATGGTGCACAATCTCACTACGCGGCACTGTGGTATCAGACAAGAGGCTATGTACCCCATCTCCCCATCGAGGCTGACCAGGTGGAGACAGGGGCACTGAAGAACAGTACTGCGACTAAACTCTCTAAACTGATGCAGCGTATTCAGACGGCGCGATACACTAACCAGCCCTGGTGGTCGATTGCTCCCCGGTACTCCCTCACTTGGGTAATCCTTGCTTACCTCCGACGCTGGGTAGGGGGGATGATCTGTAGACCGAGTGGTACTAGTTATACCAGGCCAGACCAGCTGTTTGCTGGTGGCATGCTTATCTCATCAAACCGGTTTAAAGGGACCAGGGACCGCCTGTAGACATATTTCATTACCTCAGATTGTGCCATGCTTTCTCAACTGGTTTGCCCTACTTCCCTGATTACCCGGAAGAGTTTGTCGCGCTAACCCTGTCAATCATCAACCCTGATGCAAAATGATGGGTTTCTAGACTCTTAAGCTTTATACAGAATGCTGCACCTCACCCACCCACAAACCTTTAGAAAAATGGAAAACCAAGTTGGAGCTGGACATTGGCCTAGAGAAAGGGAAGAAATGCTGCAAACAGACCAAATTCATCTTCATTAACTATAGGCATCAATTGCTACATTTTAAATTCTTAAATAGGCTGTATTGCTCCACCAGCTTCCTACACAATATTAACCCATATAGTCCCGCCCAACGCAACACATGTTTGTGTGAACCAACGGGTATTTTCCATCTAGCTTGGCAGTGCCCACCTGTCAGGCTGTACTGGGCAGAGGTGGTAGAATTATTGGAGGGATCGTGGAGGGGGTGTGGGCTGTGTCCCTGTGGTTATACTTATTTCTACTGCTATTTGTAATGTGGAAGTCTATGCAGAACTAAAAGTCACAAATGCCCGTCTCCGGTATATATTGGCGCCATTTAGGACCTTTTTGGCCCTGCATGATGAAAATGTAGATATCTCGAATAACACACCTTCACAGAATTACCGTAATTATACTGCCTTTGCTTTTTTCCCCCACTGGCCTGCATAATACCGCCTTGGAGCTGATTTGCATACTGCATGCATCGTTGTAAAATGTAAAATATGTGCTGTCATTGATGACTGTAATGGTGTTTCTCCACTCCTGTGGCACTATCAATGCCACTAATGCGTTTATTAGGTCTCGCCTGGCGTTAGCAGCGCGCATGCGCTGCTCTCGCCATGCGAGGGCTTCTTGTAATCGATACGATTACAGAAGTGGAGTGTAGGCTCCGCCCCTTATTTTGATTTGCTAGCGTCATTCTATATGCTAAACCCTGGCTTCCTATGCTTTGTGAGGCTTTTAAGTCCCTCCCGGTTACCACCCTGTCCAGTTTTAGCCCCGCCCACCGGGACTGGATGCTTTACTGCGGCGTTAGACTATCTCCTTTAATTAGTCGGGACGCACTTTTTTGTTCTCATTCGGCTTTGGCAAAGGCAGCCGCGTGTTTATTTTTGCATTGCGCTTTCACTTAAAGTGAAAGCGCGATGCAAATATAAACAAGCGGCTGCCTTTGCTACCTTTGTGGTAGAAATGCCCCTATTTCATTGCCGTTTATGTAGCTCACACAGCAACGAGAGATACTGCTCCTCTTTTTAATTTTTAATGACCTATTAAGGTAACTCTGTTTAATAAGAGAAAGTGCAAGGCACGCGCTCACTAGCCACCTCCTAGCTATCCCGCAGGAGATGAGGCCTGCTGCAGCTCAGCTGCCTATCCCAGATTATCTCAGCCCCGCCCCCCTCTCGTGCGGTGGGCACGGGTGGCACGGCCCCCGGAGTGTACCGTGTTATCAAGCCCTGGGCACGGTGTGTCAGCAAACCCTAGTGAGAGACAGTGGGAAGGAATAATATTGTATTTATTTTGAGTTTTAAAGAGCGCGTCCTGAAGCACTAGTGGTGGAAATGGGACAATGCTGTACAAAGGCTGCTTTATTTACTCTCACACACAGACCGCAGTTTAAGATAGCTCAGTGGGTTAAGGAATCGGCTTGAGACATCTTTGTGTATCAGACAGTGCCAGGATTTATTACTGCTGAGACAGCTCGGGTGGTCAGTGCACGACTAAATAGACAAGTATTTCCGAAGCCTGGTCGGACATGAAAATATGTTAACTCATCATTGGATATTTAGGACGCATCACACCTGCTGTCTGTGCAGGGTTCGTGCAGCTAGAAGTCTTTGCCAGCTCACTAGGCGCCTAGCCTTCAGATGCAGCCGCGTGCTCTGCAGACTGTCTCGCAGTCTTCATCCAAGAATTGTTTTCTCTGGGGAGTCTTTGATTTTACCTCTGAAGTCCGTTTTCGCTTGTCAAGGCTGCGTGCCGATCGACCCCCCATTGACTCAGACAGCTGCTGATAAAAAAAGATGCACTAAAATGCATAAACAGCAAACTTTTCAGTCTTGTCGGTTGCAACAATATCCCAAGATTTGATCCATGTTCAGCAGAGTATCTGGACAGGTCGGTGGGGCAACCATTTCATGGCTGTTCAGCTGACCCAAGTCACCCAGGTGGCTTTCACCAAAGGGCACTGAGTATGGTGGAACACGGATGTTCGTAGGGGCAACTGAAACTACAAGTTCCAGCATGCTTTGTGCAGTTGGCTGACAGACCAGGGCTGGCTACAAAAACAAGCATTAAAAATGCAATAGGTCTCGCCTTTTATTAAGTTAAAGCCATTTGCTTTGCTATACAATACCATTAGCAAAGCAAATGGCTTTAACTTAATCAAAGCGAGACCTATTGCATTTTCAATGCTTGTTTTTTATGTAAGCTGTACTCTGTGAAAATCAATTTAAAAATACTTCTACACATGGTGATCCCCTTGCGAAACGGGAACAGAAAAACACATACAATTGTACTCAACCACAGCACACAGAGTACACGGCCCACCCAATTTCCATTTTATGTCACCTGGTTTAATAAGTCTGGAATAACTTGTTTTGTGTTGTTTTGATAACCTAAGTAGGTACATGCCGAGGAATCCTTGCCATGAACTGTACTGCTCGGTGATACCCAACGCCGCCATGAATGCATTGGGACTTTTATGCTGAAAACAGCATCCATTTCTGTTCTCTGAAGCATAATCACATGTGACAAGAAAACAAAGCAAAGCTTTAGCCTGTGGCGCTGTTTAATGAGATGGAAACAGGCCAGTATGAAACCTTACAGGAGCTATACGCCGTGAATAAATAACAACGGTGCCTGCATGGGGAAGCTACAACAGGGTCGGACTGGCCTTTAAGGCAATCGGGCATGCCCGACGGGCTGGTCTGACAGGAGAGTGTGTGGGCCGATGTAAGGGCTGTGTGTACACCTGTTTAATAGTCTCGTGGACTGGTTTTTATTTTTACTGTTGGATTTCCCGGATATTAAAAACAAACATTGCCTTCAGCAAGCACACGCGCATGCAGTTTCCTATACCTTGCAAAACACATATATAATGTGTCTTTATAAGATATAATATGCCCCAATTTGTAGACATGGGCCACGTTTTTAGCTAATTCACTAATGCGGGTCACTTATTTTGGTGTCCAGGCCTATTTTCTGTCCCCGTCCCACCCTGGCTACAAAAAGTAAATGCTGTGCTACGGGAATTTCAACAGTGGCACAAGGAAACGAGTTTCGACAATTACTTTGCGTCTGTGTTTTGGCTGTAATATTATTATTAATTCTCAGTTGACCGCCAAGCAGGTACATCTGGCTTGGTGACGTAGTGACCTCGGTCACATTTGCTGACCTTCTCACTCGCTGCTACTCCTGCTGCTTCACTGCTTATCCTTTTCCTCCTCTCTGACCAGCTGGTTGGATGCCCAAGGCTGATCACCCACCATATTCTTCGAATGCCATCCTCCCAACAGCTGTCAATGTTCACCATCAACAATCAACCTCTGTGTCCAACCTGGAGGTCACGACCTCAAATCAAGAAATGGGCAACACAGCTGTCCAGCCTCAAGATGTCGTCTCTGTCCAATTGACTTGTGTTACAGCGGTAGTTATCATGGAAATTGCTACAAAGGGGAAAAGCTAAGTCAAAAAATGCTATTATAATTTTTATAATCATGGGCATCATTTCCACTCACCTGCCACAAACAATCTTCGGGCGTTTTTACAGAACTGGTTTCAGACTATTCATTTCTGTTTCATTTTAGGGAGTTATGTCACTTTTCTAATAACACGATTCTCTATTTTTGCTACATTACAAAGGTTTCTGTTACTACTCCACGGTTTTGTAATTTTTCCCAAATGTGACCGGGATAAGTTCAGGTCCTCTCTCTGCTGTAAGAGTCTTTCCCCTTTTTTGGCATAATTTTCCACTCAGCCTATGTGGTACAACTTGAGTTCACATTAAATGAAGCTTGGCAATCGCAAGTAACAATGTACTTGAGAAATCTGTCCAGTCAAAGCAGTGAGCATATTGCTTTAACATTATCCGTGGAAAAAACTACTTATCCATAAATTTATTGTGAATGTCCATGATGAATATACTTTTCTGAGCACAAGAAAAAGAAACGCTTTACATTTCGGGTGTGACATAAACCATGTTTTAAATACTGAAATGAGAGCATAATAGAAAGATATTAACTCATTAAATCCTACCGTGTTTCCTGTACGAGTTTCCCATGTTGTACGCTGTCCCATCTGGGTCATAGTGGGGATGTGCCGTTGCTCCATTCACTGCAACAAACTTGCTCCAGTCCACCTGTTTGTAAAGTCAAAAGCACTGATGTTATAATTGTTTATAATTACGATTACCTCAGACAATTTATCAAAATCCACATGCTATAGTGGGGTGCTTCCTTCTTTTGAATCTAAAGTTACATTTAAATGTATGCAGTTAGATTTTATGCTAATTAAAATTTTTGGCCGATCCAAGAAACATTAAGGGGCTGATTACGATGAGGCTCAAATAGGTCGGAGCCTTTACGGCCGCATCGTAATCGGCCGCTCGGTTTCCTTTCCGACCGCCTCATTACGATAGAGGCGGTCGGAAAGCAAACCGACCGGTCATTCCGGCTGGCTTCCGACGTGCTCGGAGAGCCCGTCAGCCAGTCGGAAGCCGGGTAGTAATCTCAAAGGCAGGCCATTCCGCCCTTGAGATTACGATGACGGTTTCCGGCATGGAACCATGTCGGAAAGCATCCTGGGGGCCCCTTCAGGGCCCCCTTGGGTGCACGGCCTGCGGTTGGAGGCAGAGGGGGCACCTATGGTGCCCCCCTGTTGATCCCTGCACCTTGTGGCAGGCACCTTGTAGTGCCTGCCACAGGGTGCAGGGATGAACCGCACCTCCCATTTCACTATGGGAGCATGCATTACGGCTGGTTTACGGCCGTACTGCATGCTCCCATAGTGAAATATAAGAATGCGACCGAACAGTGTTCGGTCGCATCCTAATGAGGCTGTTGGGACCGCCGACTGGGTGTCGGTTAGACCCATGACCGAGTCGGTGTCGGGCAGAAGTGATTCCGCCCGACATCGTAATGTCTTCCTTATTCTGAAAATTAGTTCCACGTAGCTAATTTATAAAAGGGTGGCAAATTGATAGTTGCTAAATACATGATTTCATTCGAGAGACAACGGCCCCTTAACAAAAAATGAAATACAGTCATTCTGGATACAAAAATCAGTTCCATAAACAGATTCAATGATCAGAGTTTTCAATTTTATTACTACAATTCGAACAAAAATTGAATTCCCCGATGGAATAATTTCAAAAACCAAAGATCAAGAGAGCATAAAAACAATGAAATTAAACAAACAATGAGCAAAAAAACAATAATGTGCAGAAAACCAGGTGTTAAAAACTGACAACAAAAACATATGGACATATTCAAGCAAGCAAACAGTGACCAACATTAATATAACACCGTTAGGTCACTTCTTATTAAAAGCAAAACACTACTGCAACCAAAACAAAAATACTACAAAGCATAGTGTAACGGGTCAGAGTGTATGACGACGACGTTTCGATCCCGTAAAAATATGGGATCATCATCAGGACTGTCAATTTGGGATTTTGTCTTTTTACTGTTCAAATCAATCAGGTTGCTGCAACCTGCTTTTATATAATCTGGTTTCTTCATAGAACCCTTAGAGTCCCACTATCTCCCATGAAACTGTAATGCAAGCCCTTATATCTTCCGGGCTTGTCTGTGGTAATCCGCTATATTTAATAATGTATATGTGCGTTATTATTAAGTCTGTATTCACTTGGCCTTCTTTCTTTTCTCTAACTTAACAGCGTTCCTCTCCCTCATTTCTATTTGATGTAGGCTCATGCATTCTTTGTTTGAGGTGCAAAACCAAGCCGTGCCTCAACAGTGGCTCAGTTTCTTTTGAAACCTGCAGTCTCACTGAACTTCTCTTCTCCAACTGTATTCTATGTAACAGTTATTTGACAGCTGGTTGAAGATGTCATCGTCCGTCTGTACTTTTTGGCTTCTGCAAGATTGGGCTTCTACCATGGCAGCCAATCAGTACCCCGGACTGCTGACCTTCCGAAACTGGGGTACTGATTATCATTATGTGATGTGCATGTCAGCTGTGAGCCACCCTGCGCTCACATAAAAAAAGGCCACCATTTTAGTTTCATCGTACCTTTGTGGTCTTGATCGATCACCGTTATCTGTGCTTGCTTTAAAACCTCATTTGACTGCTTAAATTTTATTTTTCTTTAAAAAAGAACTGACTTTATTTATCATTTATCAACAGTACTGTACAACTGTCATGACTGCAAGTACTTCATCCAGCCTTGTCTGCTTTTTCAGATTGCCAATCCTTGGACAGTCTTAAGAGCTTGTGTGTTTTTTCCATTATTCAGCAATATGCTAATCCCCCAAATCCCTTATTACAAAACGTGGAGAGCAAAGTATACAAATGGTGTTAATGGTCTGGGTTGTATACAAATTATAATAGCAATTAATGTTAACTTATTAATAGCTGTCAGCAAAACAGATTTTCACTCAATCTTATTGGTAGAGATGCACTATTATTTTTCAACCACTTGCCACTACTTAATCCACCCTTGTGGGGTGATGGACAACATTGTGATGTATTTGTTGAAGATTTAGAAATATTAAATAGGCATTTAAAGGATGAATCACGTTATTAGGGAGCATTTCAAATTTTATTCTTGCCACTAAATGGTTAATGAGCCCATAGAAATCTATATAGCAGTTTTGCATGTTTTGTCGCAAATTGTGAGTTTGGTTTTATTCCTGAGCAGTACATTAGAGATCAGATCATATTGCATTGTTTCAATTAAAAGAATCAGGAACCATTATTCAGACATAAGAAGTAAAAACTAAAATCAATATGTTAATTACACTTAAAGAGTCTGCTTTAAAGCAAGATGTCCCAAGGAAAGTGTAACAGATGTGGAGGAAAGCATGCAACCAATAGAAACCGCTGCCCAGATTTCAACAAAGATGGCTTCAACCATGGAAAAAATGGTCACCGTTTAGCTACATGCAAGTGTCATTGCACTATTTATTCTGTCACTGAAATATCTGAAGACAGCAATGGGTCCAACCAAAACAAGGATCATTTTATTTTGGTTGCTGAAAAGGTTGGATGCAGTAATAGTCCTGAAGTGGTGAAGGAAGAAAGGCTTCAGAACTCCAATGATCTTTTTAATACTGTTGAGATTGGCAATGTTGATAAGAATCCTTGCAGGTCACATTATACATGGTTGTTAGTGATCATGTTGATGCTTGTTGATTCAGGGTCTCCTTTCTCGTATATATCAGTTATTTTACAGGAAGCTCTGGAACAACAGACCATTAGAGAAAGTTGTTTTTTCTGTGTTTGGGTATAGAAAAAAAATCTATATCAATTATGTTTTTTTTGTGTGGCTATCATCACGTTTGAAGTGTATTCATATTAGGAGAGGTATATGTGGCTCAAGATGATGAACAGATTCTTAGTTGGAGATACCAAGGAAACCTAGGACAGAACCATAATCCATCCTCTGATATTCCTATTTATTGGTTGAATGTAACTAATGGTGTTAAAAATGTCATTTCTATGTACAATTCTGTGTTTCGTAAGGAGTTAGGAAAGGTATTAGCATTTGCTCATAAAAAAGAGTTACAAAACAATACTATTCCTATTAAACACAAATTAAGAGATGTTCCTCTGAGTGTAATAGAAGAGATTAGCTCTCTGTCGAAAGAATGATAAGAATAATGTGTTATTGAACCTGTAGGGTCTAGTGAGTGGGCCACGACTGTAGATTTGGTTAAAAAAAAAAAAAACATTGGGCTCTTTAAGATTATGTGCTGATTTGAGATCACTTAAACAAATTAAAATGAATTTCTACTCATTACCTGAAGATCAGGATTTATACGCTGTTTTATAAGGAGCAATGCTTTTTACTTCATCGGATCTCAAATCAGCATACCATCATGTGTAATTGGAAAAATCTTGTCGGCCACCTAACAAATTTTATTTCTCAAGATGGCACGTCTTTGTACTTCTGCATGCTGTTCCGCCTAGCATCTGTTATTTCCCTTGCTACCTCCTTTTTCTTTTGTATTTTTTTTTATAACCAGAATACAGTTACAAAAATAGTAATTTCATCAATAGATAAGTTACATAATTCATCATTCATACATATATGATCCCATAAATACTTTACTATCTGCATATCTCATCGTGAGGTTTCCTTAGGTCATTATAGCATGGATTGTGCTACATTTCAGGATGCTGCGATTGAGGAGCTGCTATCGCATGTTATATATAACTTGCAGTCTCCCTAATTTAGGGTGTACATCCCTCAGGTCACAACTGAGGGCTGAAGCAAATCGAATAGTTCTTCTTCTATTCTGCAGTTAGCGAGGCTGTAAAACAGCCTCATTATCCTGCCTTTCTCTTTCTACTAAGTCACATCGTCATAGGTGCCCAAATCTTTTGAGCCTTCTCCCTGGCCCGAAGACCTTTGCTCTTATATAATGCGGTTTCCTGGACATGAGTGCTTAACAAACAATGGAGCCAAGCCTGATAGGTAGGGGACTCAGTATCTTTCCATGCCGTAGCAATCAGTACCCGAGCCACAGCAACTGTGATAAATACAAAATCCTTTTGTGCTGCCCCTAAATTAAACAGAGTGTCATACCCTAATAGCATCGGAGCTGGGCTGATGGAGATTACCCTATTAATTGTTTGCTGCCAAAAGTTCTCTATGCCGGTTTTTAAAGGCATCAGTTTGCTGCATGCATTAAACATATGTATACAATCAGCCGGTACTGTTCGGCATCTAGGGCAATTGTCACTTTCCCTCTTCCCCCAGCCGTACAGCTTCGCAGGTGTATAATACAAATTAAAAATTGTCTTATAGTGTTGGGCCTTCAGATTTGCCGATAGGAAGATCTTCATTCCCATTTCAATCGACATATCCAAATCTACCTCCCCATCCCCCAGCTTTGCTGCCCACTTTACCGCAGTTTTCTCCAGGTCATCAGGGACGGTTTTTATTAAAATTGTATAATAATTCCTAATCCTACCATTCCCTCGGCTCATTGTTTTCAATATTGGGATTTTAACTAAGTTAAGGGACCCAGTGGGCAAACTCTTGAGACATTCCCTAATCTGTATATATTTAAATTGCGTTCTACTGTCTATCCCTAGATTTTGCACTAAATCTACAAATGGTATAATCTCTGCATTATTATATAGGTTAACTATCCTACCTATTACGGCCTGCTCCTAGCTTCTCCCCATTGCATCATACATCGCAGCCGGGAGTAGGGAGGAGCGCCATCAAATAAACTCAACAAAGCGGGCTGCTCCCGTCCGACGAGAAGCACCAACGCTCTCCTCCTAGTCCCTCCTTTGTTAAAAAAGAAAACCACACAATCTCGCTCCTTCTCCGGAAACGCCCCAAACATCTGGAATGCCCTCCCTAAAGACCTGCGATGTAACCCCTCCTACTTCAGCTTTAAAAAAGACCTCAAACTGCACCTTCTCAACAAATATTGGGGTCCTTAACCCTAGCCTCCGACTCCTCACTCTGCTTCCCCCTGTCAGGTTCCCCTCTACTGTCCTCCTGTCTCCCACCTCTACCTTTAACCTTTTTACACATTTCACTTGTGCTACTCTCTCCCTTCCCCCCTAGTTCCCCTCCTTGCCTTCACCTACTCTCACCTATCCCCTTCCATAGTCTCTCTCCATCTATACTTCCTCCCCTTCCCCCATCTATTTTTCACCCCCCTACCAAAGCCTAATTACTCATCACTCGCTAAAGTTTTTGATTACCTATTTCCATATTATTTATGTAGATAGCTCTTTGTTTTTGCATAGCTGTTAACATAACTTGTATCAACCAATTTGTACTTTTTAGTTTAACCGGTCTGAATGCTATATTATTGAACAAATGTTTTATTCCTGTTCCTTCTTCAAACTCTTGTAAAGCGCTCTGATACCCCCGGGTCTAGCCAGCGCTATATAAAACCTTTAAATAAATAAATAAATAGGGGCATGTACCTACTGTATCTTGGAATTTTTAACAGTCTGCAAACTACCCCAAATCTTCCAAGCCGCCTTTAGGCACTTAAACCGTGTCTTTTTATAATAGCTAGGCTCTAGCTGTCTAAGGAAAAGCCCCACTGCCTCTTTCCGATATCTAAATGATAGATAGTGGGTAGATCTAGGTCACCAGTTTTCAAACTATCTGTTACGAGCAGAGTACGCATCTGAGTTCTCAAACTATCGGTTATGAGCAGAGTACGCATCTGTTGTAGTGCAGCTGCCCAATAATAAAACAGCAGATTCGGGACAGCCCAGCCCCCACTGTCTCGAGGGAGCGTCATAGTTTTCAATGCCCGTCGGGTTTTTTGGTAGTTCCAAATAAAATTGGAGAGCATTGTATTCATTTTTTGCATAGTAATATCTGCTAGTTCAAGGAGGATGGAATGAAACAGATACAGCACTTTAGGGAAGATTTTCATTTTTAATACATTGGCCCTCCCTATAATTGTCAGATGCAGCTTATCTAAGCGCCTCGATTCCGATCCTATACCATCGAGCACCGGATCTAAATCAATGGGCCATATTGCATCCATATTGGAGCTTAATCTAACCCCCAGGTACATGGCAGATTCTATCTTACGTTGGTCTTGAATATTGCATTGCTGTGAGCACACTATTTGTGTCTTTCTTTTATTAAGGAGATACCCAGATTTACTCCCAAATTCCCCCACCATACTTTCAACTTCCTTGTCTTCTCTGGGTCTGTTGTAATGACAGCTGTATCGTCCGCATAAGCCAAAACCTTGGTCTTGTATCCATTAGTTGTTACAGGTTTAATTGCGGGATTTTGTAGAATCTGATCAATAAAGGGGTCAATGAACATGGCGAAAAGAATTGGGGAGCATGTACATCCCTGTCTCGTCCCTCTGTCTACCTTGATTTTCTCTGATGTATTTTCCATCACCTGCAGCCATGCATAGGGTTTATAATACATCGCACGGATAGCAGTAATAAGTCGTGGGCCAGACCCTCTCTCCGATAAAACTCCCCAAAGATATTGCCATGGCACCCAGTCGAAAGCCTTTTCAGAGTCTAGGAGGACCACAGCCATATCGCCCCCATTACCTCAACTACATCCAATAGTGAGATAACCCGCCTGATATGGTCTGTGGTCCCCCTACCTGGTACAAAGCCATGCTGCCACGGTGAGACTAGTTTGGCTATGATCCTCTGTAGCTGATTGGCTAAGACCTTTGAATACACTTAGGCATCGGTTTATCAGAGGGATAGGGCGGTACGAGGAAGGTAGTTCCAGTGGCTTCCCCTTCTTGACAAAGATCACCATATCCGTTCCCTGCCAAGAGGAGGGTGAGATTCCCCGATGCTGCACATCTAGGAAGAGATCATGCATAATCGGGGCCAGTACATGTTGAAGCAACTTATATACCTCCAAAGGGGTTTTATCTGGACCCGCGGCCTTACCAGAAGACAGGGAGCCTAAAGCGTCCACTAACTCTTCAAGTGCAAACTCTTCTTCCATCTCCAGATAGGCAGCCTCATCGATTCTTTTAAGTGCCGGCTGTCTACCTATTGCTCCCATTAGGTTGGATCTAGGAGGGTCTGCTTGAAACAGCTCCTTATAGTACTGTTCAAAGACACCCATGATCTCCGCGGGCCTCGTTTCACACTGCCGTACACTGTTCTTGATTTTGATTATGTTGTTTCTAACAGTTTTCTGCCTTGTGCGTAGGGCCAACAGCCTTCCTGCTGATTCCCCATATTCATACATCTCTCTTTTATGTGTTTGATACATTTGGACCACTCTTACCTGAAAATAGCTATTGATTTCTGTCTTTGTTATAGCCAGTTTTGCTGTATACTCCCTCAATTCCTCCTCCTGCCCCCCTTCACTAATCAATTTTAAGTGTTTCACATCCAATTGTGCCAACCGCGCTATTAATGAATGGACCACTCCCCTCTGCTGCTTACGGCACTGACCCACATAACTAATGACCTCTCCCCTCAGCTCATCTTTAAAGAAGTCCCACACTGCCCTGAGTGAGGCACTATATCACTTCATATCAAAGAACTCCCTTACCCAATGTTTTATATAAGCAGAAAATTCTTCGTTAGCTAATAATTTCCTATCGAATGACCAGCTTCGCTGCCTCACCTCTGCTCCTTGCCCTGTTACTTCCAAAAGTACCTGATTATGGTCCGAAAAAAGTTGGGGAAGTTTCGTAAGCTCTACCTCGTCAAGCATATTGGTCGGAGCCAAAAAATTGTCCAACCGAACATACTTTTTGTGGGGATGAGAGAAATGGGTATACCCGGGATCTGTGGAATACTTATATGCCCAGACATCAGTCAAACCATGACTATCCTTAAAAGTAGTTAATGCTCTATATACTTGGGGCTTCTGCCCATTGTAATTTAGCAAGCCATCCTTAGAGACCTCAAGATGTATATTCAAGTCACTGCATATTATCAAAGGGGTCGGCCAGGAGGCTAACTCCAATTCCAAAACTTCCCAGATTTTGGGATCATTTTGATTCAATCCATATACTGTCCCTACTGTCAACCCGGTGGTTAGTGAGACTATTGCCCAGCGCCCCCACTTATCAGCTAGTGTACGTTTTACTACCCCAGCTTGATGTTTAATAAATATGGCTACCCCTCTTATCATAGAAGTCTGGGTAGAGCATACAGCCAGCTCATATCCCCTTATCTGAAGGGCATCCTTATTACACCATGGGATGTGCGTCTCTCATTGACAAATTACTTCTGGGTTAATAAATTTTAATATCTCGTAATCTTTGGCTCTTATTTTTATTGTTCAGCCCCCCCACATTCACTGAACAGATCCTCAATTTAGCCATAATCATGTATGGAAACCTTCCATCTAAACCACATTACTCTAGTATTCTTTCCTAGATCATTTTCTTTTGCTTTTCCTTTCTGTATTTTTCCCCTTTTATTCTACTCCTACCCCCCGTAACCTCCCACCAACTCTCCCCGCCCTTCACCTCCCCGCCCCCCCCTCCTGGGAGCTTCCAGACCGCCGGTCTGTTAGTGATGAAGCAGCACTACACCAATACCCATGAGGCCCCCCCATTCATTGGACCAATATTTTAACCAAAACCAAAAAACCAAAGGCCAAAAGCCCCCCCCCTGAAATAGTTGCATCATCTTCCCTTTACTGTACTACAAAGAGAATAAAGATATAGAAGGAGAGAAAAACTATAGAAAAACACACGTGACCTCCTTACTGATCCCTTCTTCAACTATCCACTTCAATGCTAGTCTAATCTAATCTGCATCGTAGCCATCCCGACAGTTCGGCAAATGTTTGATCATGTTTCGTGACTCCTACCCCCTGAGTTCCTCCAAAAGTTCCTTTGCTTTGATCTCGGATGTAAAGAAGTGAGCCTTGTCGCCAACTACCACTTTTAGCGATGCTGGGTTCATAAGATAGGCCTGCGCACCCTTTGCCTCAATGGATTGATCATCTGCCGTAGCCTCCAGCGCCTCTCAACAGTTACGTGGCAAAAGTCAGGTCAGGCAAAGAACACGATATCATCCACCTTGCGCTTACTTTCCGGTTTGGCCTTCTCATAAATATTCTGCCTAAGGAGATAATTCCCGGAGTAAACTAGAATAGCCCTGGGCTTTGCATCAGGTCCAGCAGACTGTTTCAAGGCTAGCGGAACCCGGTGGGCGCGTTGGATCTCTTGAGCCCAGTTCCACCCCTCCAGATCGGGAAATGGCCTTCCTACCAGATCTACCATATAGAGACGCGTGTCTGTGCCTTCCTTGTTCTCAGGAATACCCAAAAAACGCAGTTTGTTCCGGCACAGACGGTTTTCCTGATCTTCCAATTTCCATTGGATATCGACTAGTCTGGCCTCATGCAATTCAGTCTGGCTCTGTGCCGCTGAAACATCCGTCTCAATGGTTCCGGTTCTTGTCTCCAGCTCAGTTAAACGTTTGCAGATACTGCTACATAGTTTGGCAACTTTCCATACTGTCCCTTGCACCTTGCGGATAGCTGTCTGAGAGCGTCAGCTATCCTGCATTGTTTCTTCACGATGTGCCATAATAGATTGCAAAATTGCATCTAATGTCGTTGTAGCGCTGCCCTCAGAGTCAGGTACCTTATCCCCAACATCCCCCATTGGTTGGTTAGTCGGAGAGTAATCCCAGTTCAGATCTTTTTTTTTTTTTTTTTTGGCTTGTCCCAAGAGCCCTGATTTCCTTTTATCCTTGCGCATAGTTGCGGTGGAGTCCACCCTGCTGGTGTCAGGTAAATATTTGCTCTCACTCATGTCCGATAGTGACACAGAGTCACCCACAGAGCTAGTGTCATCCGACAACGAGTAAAAGCAATCTGTTGCCTCTACATCAGTGTCCTTCACACCTCCCTGCCTTCCCTATCGCATTTTGACATCTGTCGTCGTGATTTCCACAAAGTCTCATTGGGGATTTTCCTACTCTGTTGAGGGTTTCCAGAGGGATCTTCAGAGGAATCTTCCTTCAACTCCCCTTCTCCTCCACTTGTAGCACTACTTACTACGCTTTCCGTTTGGGCATTGCTACTGGAGTGATTACAGGTATCCCCATTTTGGTCATCCCCACCCTTTTTTCCTTCCTCACCCCCATCTGAGGCGCGTGCTTGAAGTGTCTCAGCCCCCTCTACCCTATTGATAAGAATCTGTGCACTACCCAGGCTCTACCTGGCTGAGCGTTATCTGGAAGTCATTTACCTAAGTCATTTACCTGCAAGCTGGTCATTGTCTCTGATGTTACCTTGAGGGCACCTTCGGCCAGGCCCTATCCCTCATCCATGGGATCACTGCCTCTGCTCCCGTCTTGGGCTTCTGAAATCCTCGCTGCCCCAGGTCTAGATCCAGGACGAGGTCGCGGTCCTGAGCCTCTGAGTAGCTCCACGACCGTGGGGCCGAGCAGGCGTTGCTGGGGCACAGCTTCGCCCTTCCCCATCCTTTCCGGAGCATCCTACTTCCGGGTTGCGGTCTGTCCACAGCGTCCGGGTTGCCGAACCGCTGCCTCTGCTCCTGCACTTGTCTCCGTCTTGGATCGGGCAGATGCAGGGACCGTATTCACCGCTGGACTGCCTGCATGTGGAGCTGCACTTGCTCTCCCTCGTGCCGCCGCATGAGCCTTCGGCTTCATCATAGCCGGTGAGTGCAAGGTCAGTCCAGGGCACTGTATAGCTTCTTACAGACCAGTAGCAGCTCCTGCTGCCCGGCTGCAATCTTACACGAAGGAGTACAACTGCTTGCCTCTTCATCCAACAGCCTCTGCAGGGTTTTCAGTATGTCCAATGACATTATCCCATCAATACAAGGGGTGGAGGGGGGGAATGACAGGGGGCTTCAACAGGTCGAGGTGCTGTGAGCTGCAAGGGGTCACCTCAGCCGACGCCATCTTGCTTCCCTCATCAATCAATCACCTCTCCCTTGCTACCTCCAGGTGGAGTATGGACTGTTTGAAGGACATTTATAGTCACCATTTATTATTTTCAAAAGCTGTGTCCGGGATAGGCAAGTAATGACCATATAATGTGTCTATGTTCTTTTTGACAATAAGTTAATTTGTTTGTAAACATTTACTATGTTTATGTTTTGAGTGAGTATATGTATTTTTTAATTTTTCTACTACTAAAACACCCCCAATTGCATTATAATACAAATAAATGCACAAAGGGTTGAGTACAAGGATATATGGCATTTGCAAGTAAATTAAATTTATTTAGTTTGACACAATTTATTTTTGTGACTGGCAAACAAATAATTGTTGTTTTGCATATATAAACTAATGGTATATATTGATTCCTGCGATCCCCATTTTCTCATGGTCAGTTCATTAGCCCCAGAGCAGCAGAGACAAAAGGGTACCCCCTATCTTTGAACAGTTCCGCCTAGCATCAGCAGTTACTGTTTTCCAAAACTGATGCTTATATTGTTTGGAGAACAAGAGGAGGTTACAGCATTTCAAGACGATATATTAGTTTATCCTGACACTATTAAAACACATAACTGTATAGTCGAAAATGTTCTCAACATTTCGCAAGAGAGGAGAATGACCTTGCAAATGCAAAATGTAAATTTATATCTCAAGAGGTTGACTATCCTTGTCATGTCATTGATGAAAATTATATTCAACCAAAAGTTTACTTACGACCAAAGAAAATTTGAAAACACCAAGCAATAAGGGTCAATTATTTTGGGGTGTATTGGTATGTACCACAAGTAATAAAGTCACTATCCTGATAGGTACAGTCAAAGGTTTCAATGATTTAAACCTGAGCTCAAGCCCATGTAGCTGTGGCATACAGCAGACACGCTTAAGTTAAAGAAAATGTGCAAAGCATTAAGAAGTACCAAAACAGGTAAAAAGTCAGAAACACAATGTAATAAAAATCCCACACCAATTCATAAACATAGAGAAATATTTAATAAGCAAAATGACAAGAATTCAATAATGGGGGACCAGAGATATGAATTTTTAAATATTTAAGTGAAAGTAGAGGCAAAAATTGCAAAGCGCCAATAGTAGTTATTGGTCATGGTAGACCAGAAACCAGGTGTAATTTGGGCCACCTGAGATGGAATGTGGGTTGATTACTCCAAGTAGATTGGTCCTGCTAGAGCCTGGAAGTAAGGAATTTCAGAAAAGTTTATAAGTCCCACTCCGAAAAGGGACTTTGTTGTTTTCCTGAGTAAACATTCTTCTGCATATGGGACAAACTTGAAATTCAATTCAAAGCTGTGGAACTGCTAGTTGGATACTTTTCACAGTTGGTACACTTGAAGCTCTGGAGCGAAAGTTTTGAAAATGTTACTAACTGTCTTTGACACTTCCAAGGCCTCCAGGAACTCAGGATGAGTACATACAGACTCTCAGGGTGACAGGCAGAAGGCAACAGAAAAGTCTAGTTGAGGTTCAGTTGACACTGGTCAACTGTGAATCATCACAGGAATGTCTTCTTCAGCTTTTTTTAATATTCCTTGAGCCACCCAAGAAACCATCTTCCTCAGGTCTTTCTCATAGGTCACAGACACCAAATCCAGCAGGTTCAGTCCGCCTGGTATCCTTTCTCAAGTCCAGCAGTGTTCTGAGGATGGCCTGTGAGGGTCTAGCTTTGTAGGGATCACCAGCCTGTGGGTTCCTGTCTGACCAATGGAGTAATGTTCCCAGGCCCTGACCTACCTACTTTTACAGTAATTCCTGTTTGCTTTACTGAAAACAGGCCCTAAATGCAATGTGTCAGGACAAACTCAAGAAAGCGAAGGTTTTTGCTCTGAGGCTGGGGTGTGAGTGGGGAGCATACTATGGTAATCCTAGTGTCTCACACATCGAACACTAAAATTCCAGTTTGAAGTAGGCACTTTACCCACAACAAACCCAGAGACGAACGTCTGATAGGACAAAAGCATGACCCGTCAGCAACCAGACAGGTGATACACAAGATTGATCTTGGCATCCGGTTTGCGCTCTTTGCACAGTGCAAAACTTTTAAAAATACTTCAGACAGACCAGTCATGCAGAATTTGACACCTGGGTGTCAACAGGAAGGGCATTGCTCCCACCCTGCATGTTTTATTTAGCTAAAAGGAGTCATCCCTGCCTATTCAAGTCAACCTAATATATACACCTGGGAGGAATTTCACATCTCATTCAAGGCTGAGTACTGGCTGGGAGTAGCTGGACAACAGGGCGGGCTTTTGGCATGGGTGAGCTGGGCCCATGCCAAGGGTGCCACTGTTTAGCAGGGCATAAAGAATTGTCTAAAGGTCCTGCAAAGAGCAACGCCGCTCTACCTTGGCTCCAGTGGATTCCTTTGAAATGCTCTTAATCATTTTTAACACGCCACAGCCGCTGTTTTTAGCACCCCATCAGATCCCTACATTATCCTCCAATCTATCTCTAACCCCCTGCCAAAACGCATCAACACCCTCTACCCAACCCATTACACCACTTGGAACCAGCCTGGCAGAGCTACGTTGTGGGAGATTTAGGGGAGTTGAGGGAGGTGAGGAGATGTGTATTCAGAGGCAAGTTACTGCTCTGATAAGGCCAGGTAGGGACTGACCTGTGAAAAGGGGCTGCTGCCTCCTTTTAATTATCAGCACTCGCAAGGGCAGCAAATTTATTTCTGCACAGGGCGCTATTGGAGCAAGACCTGGCTCTGCTGGACAGATAATGCAATTCTGGCCCTAGGACATTTAGGCATGCAAATCTGGCCCCAGGACATGTAGGCATGCAAATCTGGCCCCAGGACATTTAGGCACAGAAGGGGTAACTTTTTAAAAGTTGTTGTTCCTTAATATTTATCAAAAATACAACTTCACGATTGAATTGGACTTTTAATACCTATTAGAAATAGTTGTTTAATTATTTTTCTAGCAGGTCCCATCCTCAAGATACAGTATTAGTATTTTAATATGTACTCTGATTTTCTACATTGGACAGCCAGGCCTTCCACCAGTCGCGGCTCCTGGAGGGAGTGCAGCGGGGCGGTGGGGCGGGGGTAGTAAACTCCGGAATACGGCCGAACTGAGGTAAGTACATAAATAAAAAAATAAAACGAATTACATTGCGCGCGCTGCAACGCCAAATGGCGATGCGGCGCGCGCAATGTAATTAGTTTTATTTATTTATTTATGTACTTACCTCCGTTTGACCGTATGCCGGAGTTTACTACTCCCCACCCTGCCCCTCCCCCGCCCCGCAGCACTCCCTCCAGGAGCCGCGACTGCCTTCCACACTGAAAATAGCTTTTAGGACCTTGTCACTGTAGGGACATGTTAAAATTAATTTTCTACATGTCTCCCTTTTAAATAACATGCTCTCCACGTTGAGGCTACAAGGCTTACATAGAGGTGACTCACTAATATTTAAAAGGGAGGTTTTTACCTGTCACAGGTTACACTGCAGGTTTAAACTGCAGCAATCAGGTTATAATTGTAGGCCTGAAGTCATGATTTCCTCATCACACTAGTGAAAAATTAGTACAAAGATACAGTTCGGAAAATCAAATACAAGTAAAGATAGTGTTTGACGTTTGAATGTCACTTTTAGGTACGTCATTCATAAAGCACACTAGGAGTGGGTAGAGAAGGCAAGAAGGGGGGAATAGGGTGTGTATACATTGAGAGTAATCATTGTACATATAGTAGGCGCCATATTTACTAAGATTAGAATATTATATTCGGAAATTATGGGAAGCAATTAAGTAGGTAAACAATACATGAAATCCACAGCTGTCGTTTCGGAAACATCTTCATATTATTTGTATGCACAACCGAATAAACATCCAATACTAGGACTGGCATTTGAGGCAGTGTTGCATGAGGAACAGAAGTAGATCAAGAGATGAGAAGCATGAGGAACAGATGTAGATCAAAAGGTGAGAAGCAATGGTTTGGTTTGGTTTCTGAGGTTCATGGTTAGGAGACTATTATGAAAGGGCTAACTTGAAGAAAAATAAGTTTGTCAGATGTTGAAGGTGTACCTTTATGGAGGGTCAGAGTGACTAGTAGCGACATCTTGTGAATTCCATATTGGTCTGTAAGATAGGCGCCATAGGGAGCACTGTAAAGAGATGTTGTCTGCACCTCTTAGGAATGTAAGCCATGTTCACCACATGTAAAATGAGATTATGCCAAAGTTCTTCCAGTTAGTGAGGATGAGTTTCTAGGCAAGGATTAGCATTTGGTCTAGTAGGTCTACATCTGATTCATTTTTTATTTGGGGGTCTAATGGGCCTAGAAGGATATAAGTAAACTCAGGTGTTGGAGAAATATGTAGAACGTGGAGGATGGGGCAATCAAAGAGGATATGTGCTAGGTCGCCCGTATGTTCATTACAGTTCCAGTATATGGAATCTCGTGTGAGATTAGGTTTCTGGAGCTTCTCTGGAGTCCATTAGAGTCTATGGATAACCATGTATTTAGTTTGAGAGAGAGATGGGGAAATCTTGTTTGAGGAAGTGGATTCATAAATAAGTTCCCAGGCAAATGTTATATTGCTTTTTGAGGGCTGTGCTTCCCATTTCTGTTCATTGTGAGTTTTGGATCTGTGTGATTTGGGCTAGAGAAGCTTATACACTTTAGATACGATGTGACCTGTTTTGTATAGAGCAATGATGAGGTTCGGGAGTGAGGGGCTATTTTTTAAATGAAAGGCATTTCAATATCTGCACTCTTAGTCTCAAAAATGTATAAAAGTCCAAGTTATCCAATCTGAAGCGGGATTGTAGTGGGGAGAAGAGAAGAGGGAGTTTGTTGTCAAAAATGTCTTTCACCGGGTTTATACCTTTTTCCGAACAGTCGGGCAAAAGTATTGTCTGACCATCAATCTTAATTTTGGGATTCAGCCAAATGCATGTCAGGTTAGAGTTATGGATCAATGTTTTTGAGAGGAAGTCCATCCAAAGGATGGCTCTCTTGATGTTATTCATTATGTATCAGGAATGGGGCAGGTTGAGATTATGCATTGTTATGTAAGCACTAATGGGTATGCTGTTTAGAATTGACTTTTCTAGGTTTACCCAAACAGGTGTGTAGTCTGCATCATCAATAAACCAATTGGTACCTTGTTTAAAAAGAAACGCCGTCTGGTAGTTCTTAAAGTTAGGCAGGCCTATTCCACTGTGAATTTTAGTGAGTTTTTCATGGGATATTTTAGGTTTTTTACCTCACCATAAAAATGTATTGAAGACGTTGTCTATTTTGGATAAAAAAAACTTCTGAGAGGGACATGGGGAGCATACTGACTAGGTAATTAACTAGAGGGGTGATCATCAGCTTAAGTGTTTCAGCCCTACCCCACAAGGAAAGAAATGTAGACGATCATCCATCTAGAAGGGTATTGATCTTAATTAATGAGTCTTCATTACATTTTAATGTAGTGATGAGGTCACTAGAGAACTCCACTCCCAGGTATTTGATGCATCCCGGATGCCATGCGAGTCCTGAATCCCCTAAGATACCTTTATCACTTATGTTGTTAAGGAGTTTAACCTCTGATTTATCCCTATTTAGGGTGTAGGCTGACATGTCAGCAAATTCTTGTACTGATGTCATCTGTGCGTTAATTGAGGAGGGGGCATCCTCAGAGACAATTAAGATGTCGTCTGCGTATGCAGCTAATTTTATTCTTTGGTTACCGAATGAAATCTTAGCTATACCTCTATTTTCACTGAGATGATGTAGAAAGGGTTCTAGAGCCAAGAGAGAGAGAGGAGGTGATAGAGGGCAGCCTTGACTTGTCCCTTGCTCTAGGGGAAATTCATCTGACACAAAGCCTCCCCCTCTTACTCTAGTGGGACTGGCTCGTCGTCGACGGACATGGCACCACCAATGGCGTGTGAGGTACCAGCTGCAGAAGACCAGAAAGGGACAGAAGTCCCGACGGAGCCGAGGACATCGAGGAGAGAGGTGGACAGCATCTGCGAGATCCCAGGCAAAGACGCTCTGGACGAGGGTGCCGCGGCTCTGGTCAAGAGCCACGGTTTCAGGTAAATGACTTGCAGGGGTGTTTCGAGCGTTGTCTGGTGGGCAGGGGCATGGGGATACTTGGTGGGGTTGTAGGGGGTAGGGTGGGGAGCACTGGGCACTACCTACCTTATATTCACACGGCTGCTAACAGGCACTGAAGGGAGCACTGCCCTGAGTGAACTTATTGGTGTACAGGTAACAAGAGTGTTTTGAGAACCTTTGGTCGTGTATACATACATAGGTTGTGGAGACCCTACACCAGCAAGGAGTGAGTGTTTGGGGGTGTTAAAGAAGGGTTGTCACCCCTGAGTCCGACATACAATACCCACAGTCCTACTTTGTGTACACTGGTCCTTTTTCGGTGTTTCACTGAGGTGTTGGTGGCAGAATCCATAACTAAAGTCATTGATGGTTACTAAGACCTCCCCTTTTATTTTCCCCAAGGGTACCAAACAGACGCTCATCAAGGCATATGAGAGAACCAAGAGGGATCAGGATGACCCTAGATGACACGAAGGGATCCATTTAGAAGAAACCATATGTACTGACTTGTTTATCTTGCTAATTCATATTAAACACTTATATATCAATCGAATCTGGTCTGAGTCATACTTCACACTACTCCCTGTTTGTGCACGGGTCGGAATCCAAAGTTGGGAGCAATTCATCGCATCTGAGAATTATCAGAGGAGTTAAATAACTCAACCTTCATTAAATTTCAGCAGGTCAAACCTGACGAAAATGAACATGGGAAATGTGTACGGTATTTACAGTACCATGAGGATTTTGGTGCGTTAACACCAAAATCTGCATGTTAATCCCCCAAAAAGCGTAATAGGCGCTATTTATCACACAGGATGAATAAGGTACACTGCGTTAGCACCATTTATGAAGTGCAATAAATAGCATCTTCTTTCAATACATAATCTTAATCAGGCCCTTAGTGCATTCCGGAGACATATTCCAGTTACCAGATACACCTCTCCCACCGGTCTAATAAATTGGGGGACTCCTTCCGCTAAAAAGCAATGCTTATGACTTTCTCTTCAGAAAAATAAGAGTGGATCTTTCAACTAGTATCACTCTTCAGTCCCTTGATGTTTGCAGAGACTACTAGTATCACCTGGATTCCCTTAGGAGGAGCGGCAGCACTTTAAAAATCATACTTCATTCATTAATCCATTTGTTCTTTCCAGGCTAGCAGGTGCTACCCATGGCTTGCCCTATGGTACTCTTGGCACTGCTCTGCTACTGCTGGTCTCAGGAGGCACAAAAACAGCAGCAGGAACAGAAAGTGAAAACTGGCAATGGAAGCCATTATCACTATGTAGTCTGACACATTGTCATTTCACTTGACACTCAACTGCACTTAGGAGCCATCACTATGTCATGGATGATCAAAGACTAAGTGACGTCACGTCTGCTACCCCTTGTCCTTCTGGACAATCGTCCTTCATGCAAGAAAGCAATCAGTCATTTTATTACCATAAATTGTAAATGTACTCTCCACTCATACATGCATTCTCATTTCACAGTCAGAGAACGAGCTTTACCTTTTCTAACGTTTTAAGGTTATTGGGGTCGATCCGACGCATGAAGTTGGTCTCTGTGCTGACGTAGTAGTCACCTCTGTAGAAGACAAAGTTAACACCTGCATTGTCTGTAGACGCTGAAAAAGAAAAAAGGAGCAGTGTTTGTTTTCAAAAGAGCTGGTGCACATTTTAGGAAACACCTGATCTACTTGTGTATTTCACTGGCTCCAGAGAGCCTCAAGTCAGGAAGGATGGGCTGATGTATGAAGGCTTAGGCTTAGGTTAATATTATTATGACTGTGATCAATACAATTTTCCTTCTTTTTATTTCAGGAAACAGAAAGTGGAAAACCATCTAGCCTACCCTGTCTTAATCCACAAGCTGACTATGAGATCCAGGACCCACAACAGATTCATATGGATTGGATGAATGTCTTAGTCTAAACAAAGCGAGCAGCAGAGAAGAATGTGGAGTAACGCATCCAGTGCGCTGCACCCACATGCAGCACTGGAGACACAGCGAAGTCTTTCTATTCAAAAACTGCAGACTAAGGGGCGCCTATATGTGTTGCATATACACTCACTAGGCTCCTAACGCAGAGCAGAGAAGACAGTGGATTGATGTTACCCAATATGTCCTTGTACTATGTGGTATCCCAACATCCCAGTGAAGTGGTCCATGGCGAAATCTGAGAAGAATTGGATGCACTCCATTGTCTGAAGGCCCCTGTCTGATCTGGTCTGGCTGGATAGGGAACTCCGGCCAACAAATGCAGCAACCCTGAGCATTATTCTCTTCTCTGCCTAGCGCCAAGATGCTCCTTTGGAGTGATAGCTTCACTTTATAAATATTGTATACATACATACATACATACAAATGCATATATAACACTCCAGTCACTATAACACTGCGGGTCTGGGACACCTCTATAGAAGCTCGAGCCTGGTGTCTTACCCCTCACCCTCACTCGTATTCACTTTGACAATGACTTCTCTTGAGCAGCAGAAGGATCCACATTTCTGGGATGGAGAGAGACGGGTGTAGGATGCTTTCGGGTATGTTCTAAGCCTCTGTACCTAAGACATTCTTGCAATGTGAAAGAGAGCTTCACCTCTCCTATGGGGAACGAATACGCAACGTGTTGCAAAGGCACTGGGTCGCCAACACCACAATCCAACTGGCTGCACCCAAGGACAAAACTACATAGGAATCCCTATTTCCCAAGTTGGTGGGCACTAGAGATACTATATCTAAGTTCGGGCTGGACTGTACCCATAAGGCACAAGGCCAAGACTGATTTGCATATAGCTGGGTCTGAACTGAGGTGGCGAAGTGAGCTAAAGAATGATGATGGATTCAACCCATATCTGTGACTGGGGGTGAGTGTCTGAAAAGTTTCAGCACTCCGTCCATCATCTCCTTGTGTTTACTATATCTAACTTGGCACATGAGGCTTCCTGTGCATGGCTCCACAACAGGAAGTGGAAGCGGGCTTTAAGGCAACAAATAACACAGAAATAGTGGGAATGTCTGGGGAGAGACATACATTCCACCTCAAAGTCAGTCTCAGTGAGGGAGATTCACTATAAATAAAGGTACGGGTGGCACTACACTCCCTCCGATTTGCATTACATATTCCAGAATGTTAATCCCAATTGATAGAGTTGTTTTATGGCCAGAGGTCGACAGAATGCGCATTTGGTGGCAATGCCCACAGGTCTGTGCTTTCTGAGAAGGGGTTGCGGCCCTACTAAAGGAACTATTGGGGTATCCCAGACCTCCCAGAAGTCATGTTGCTTAGTTTGAGACCCACTGAACTTGAAATAATGTCTAAAAATGATTGGCATTTGGTGCTCCAGGGCCTTACGCTGTACGACAAAAGATACTACACCACTTTACCAATGGTACCAAAAGCTATGGACAATATTAGCCCTTGAACAATTGACCAAAAATACGAATGGTACCCCACTTCGCTTTGAAACCAAACGGAAGCTTGTTTATATGGTTGTGTGTAAGGACCTCCTGAGCATCATTATGACTCCCAGGTGTCAGAGCACTGAAGCGGCCATTCCACAGGAGTGAGAACGTACACCCAGGCGAATTTGGTTGGGCTGAGTAGAGATGGTCAGATGGATTTTTTTTTTAATTCTTTCGCAAATTATAAAACAGGTGGTAGAGTTACCTCACTTCCAGGGGCATGGGCAGGAGAGGGGAGGAAGAAGAGGGTGAAGGGTTTCTGTAGTAGTTGGGAAGGGGAGTTTACTATCCTAGGTTTTCCTTTAACATCTGTTCTCTCTACTATCAATTATTGAGCAACAGATGGAATACTGCCAGAATTGCTTTGTTTGTGCTATTATGGAGACTCCCTTGTTATTCTGCTACAATCCGGACAAGATGCAATGTGCTTTACTTATAAAAATTCTCAACAAAAAGATTTATACAAAAAAAGGAAGCATGAAATCATGGGCAAATTTGTCCCAAATAAGGCATACTGGAGACCCCAGCAGGCAACTGAAGAAGAAAATGAATTGGAGTGGTTGAAAGACTTACATTAACAGAAATAGTTCCATCAATGTGTTTATAAGTAGGTTTTCTGGAATTAAACCAGTCAATACAAAGTTGTGGCCTGCCACCCACTCAGCAACACTTTTAGCACTGTTATCAGAGTTATAAGACAACAATCTTGGGTTAGAAGCATGCAGTTTCACCATTTTTAAGCCACAGGGGTCATAGGCTGGCACATGACGAAGAGACACTGGCAGTTTAAGCAATCAGACAATTCGACTATCATAGTTCTTGTGATATTAACAGCCCCTTCCAGCCAGCCAATTCCAGTCCATGCAGTAAGTCAAATATACTAGTGTAAATACACAGAGCGATTCAGATTAGGTTACCTTTGCCTTTCAGATTTCGTGTTTTCCAAAATATGAGCAATTTTATATCAATATTTTTGCATTCAGGATAGACACTCAATTTCATGGAAATACTATCTCAAATATACACAATTTAGTATGCTAATTAGAAAACAGAACATACTTGGCATTTCAAATCTGGACATGAAACGTTCAAAAAGACTCTTGCAAGGATCTGGCATCGCTAATGTTCCAAATTCTGAGACCACAATTCTGTTCTTTTCCTTGTTAGACAAGTAGGAGTCGCTTTGCAGAAACTTGCTCATGTATGTCACAGTGCCATTATCTATTTTAAACTGGTGCATTAGTGCCATGCCGTCAAACCAATGGTTAAACCTGGAAAAAAGAGAAGAAAATTATGTAAAAAAGAAATAAGAAGAGTTCAGTGATTGGACAACAAGCGCAGAACATGACTGGTTCTCATAAACATGTTATGGAAGAGCTGGCAGGTCTTCTACTGGCTTTCAAAATGGAAGAAAATTATGCTTGATCAAACGAAGATTGCAATAAAGAAGAATTTACTTACTTGTCGTTCCCGAACTCAAACTTCCCGGGTCCATTTCGGAGGAAACTCCCACGGATCCATTTTGGGATATTGCCCACGATCTTGGTCGGGATGGTTTCAGGGGTTTCATCCCCTGTACTGAACAAGGGCGCCAAGCTTTGTAGATGTCTCCTGTTCTGGCTGAACTCTTTTTTTGGAGCAGTTCTCAGTATATGCTTCAGAGCTGACAAGAACATGGAAAAAGGTAAAGTACTGTGTCTAACCAAATAAACTATTGAACACTAATCAGTTTTAATAGAGGCAACAAAACCGCCTACTTCATTATTCATTTCGCTAAGAATGGAGGATTTACAAAAGAAGTGGTTTCAATAATCATTCTAATTCATTCCCACCAAAGAGGTATGTCTCTTGTAAATGCATCACCTATAGCCTTGCACCAGTGCAATATAGCTAACATCACTAATTCTAACACAGATTTTACTGGTCCTCTTTCTGTGCCATTTCTAACTCCATCACACATTCCGTAGAATTCAATTACCCTTTTCTATTTCTATTAGATTGTTTCCTTGTATCCAAAACTCCACGTTTGTAGGCCCGGGTGAAATCTGTGTCACATGGGTATAAGCTCACCTAATTTTAGTAATGTGGGGTGGTGCTTGGTATGTGAAAATACCCAAATTACGCCAAGACACCATGTGGCATAATTAGGGTATGTTAGCTGCAAACATTTAGTGTCGGAGCTAGGAAATAACACGAACGATCAAAGACGAGTGGGTGTTGGTCGCAGTACTTGTGCTTCCTGTGCTAGTTTTTTTAACACTTAGGGACAAATTACAATGATTCCAAAGGGGGACAGCGGGGGACAGCGGGGCAGGTTTAGAGAGGTCCAACATACATGCCCCAACAATACTCTACGCAAGAAGGATATGGAGTTCCTCTGAGTCCAAGTGAAAGAACAGGGAGATACTAGAGGTGGGGGTGGTGGTGGCCCCACACTGAAGGTAAAGGGGGAAATCCCCTTTTCGGAACTAGGGCTCTCACACACCTAGCGAGCTAGGTGTCATGCTTCATCATATGAGCCTGCCCCTCGTCAGGTCGGCGCTGCAATACCTGACGGGCACCAGTACGGGGCTCTTTGGCGGGGATCTTTTGTTCCTGCCGGTGGGTGCAGGGGGGGTGAGGGGCCTAGTAGGTGTAGATGTGGGAGGGAAGTGGGTTAAAATAGGTCAGTTAGTCCTAGCAATTATTTATTCAGGAAGGTAAACTGCCTAGTTAAAAATATAGAGAGTGGCGGTGAACTAGAGGCAAGGTATCTAGCTGTATGCGCCCTACTCTCGGTCGGTCAACATGTTTCGTGCCCTGTGTGTCAGGGGGATCTAGGCACTCCTTCAGGACCAATTGTAAACGCTATCTACACAGCGTGGTAAGTGAAAAACTACATACCACGTTCTCAGGTCAAACCATCCCGGTTTCCGGCGGCAGGGTAGGTCGCACACGAAGCGCTCTTCGAACGCTGGACCCAAATAGGTGTCCTTCATGACCGCCGGAGACTGTTGCAGTCCTAACTAGACAACAGTATAGGTTATTGACCTGAGAACGTGGTATGTAGTTTTTCACTTACCACGCTGTGTAGATAGCGTTTACAATTTACAATTGGTCCTGAAGAAGTGCCTAGATCCCCCTGACACACAGGGCACAAAACATGTTGACCGACCGAGAGTAGGGCGCATACAGCTAGATACCTTGCCTCTAGTTCACCGCCACTCTCTATATTTTTAACTAGGCAGTTTACCTTCCTGAATAAAGAATTGCTAGGACTAACTGACCTATTTAACCCACTTCCCTCCACATCTACACCTACTAGGCCCCTCACCCCACTGCACCCACTGGCAGGAACAAAAGATCCCCGCCAAAGAGCCCCGTACTGGGTGCCCGTCAGGTATTGCAGCGCCGACCTGACGAGGGGCAGGCTCATATGATGAAGCATGACGACACCTAGCTCGCTAGGTGTGTGAGAGCCCTAGTTCCGAAAAGGGGATTTCCCCCTTTACCTTCAGTGTGGGCCACCACCACCCCCACCTTTAGTATCTCCCTGTTCTTCACTTGGACTCAGAGGAACTCCATATCCTTCTTGCGTAGGACAAATTACAATGTCAGGCGGACTTAAGTCCGCCTGACACCGTCACACTCATGGGACTGACCGACCTCTCGTCGGTGATCCCGACCGCCTCATTAGGATGCGACCGAACACTGTTCGGTCGCATTCCTACATTTCCCTATGGGAGCATGCATTACAGCCGTAAATCGGCTGCAATATATGCTCCCATAGGGAAATGGGAGGTGCTGTTCATCCCTGCACCCCGTGGCAGGCACCTATGGTGCCCTCTCGGCGCCCAACCGTAGGCTGCGCACCAAAGGGGGTCCTGCTTGGGGCCCCCAAACACGCTTTCCGGCATGGTTTCCATGTCGGACAGGCCGGCATGGAAACCATGCCAGAAACCGTGCATCGTAATCCCAAGCCAAGGGCGGAAAGGCCCACCCTTTGGGATTACGAGCTGGTACCAACTGGTCGATGGGCTCCTTGAGCCCGTCGGAAGCCCGCCGGAATGACCGGCCAGTATACTTTCCCACCCCCAGCATTGTAATGCGACGGTCGGAAAGTAAACTGAGGGGCCAATTACGATGTGGCCGGAAAGGCTATGACCATCGGTCCGAGCCTTTACAGGCCGCACCTTAATTGGCCCCTCAATGTGTCCTTGATATCAAAATGGACATAAGGATGAATTCTGTGCTAAAATATAGCAGTAAATGATTCCTTAACTTACCGGTATTCTTCCTTACCCCGATACGTAGTCCTCCTCGTCCCAGTCCTCCTCGTCCCAGTCCTAATGGTATGAGGCGAACCTGCCTCCGACAGGAAGTTCACCACTATTCTAAGCCAATACTCCTGAAACATAGTCTATTTTCTATGTCCATTACTCCCTCCATAAATACTCCCTCCCCTCCCTACTGTAATTTTCCAAGACCTAGGGCCCGATTACGATGTCGGACGGACCTGAGTCCGTCCGACATCGTTTGGGAACGGGTATCGAACGACCTCCTGCATCGGTCCCAACCCAGCAATTAGGATGCAACCAAACACTGTTTGGTCGCATTCCTATTCTTTACAATGGGATCATGCATTCCGATGGGAGTGCATGCTCTCATTGTAAAGAGCTGAGGTGCAGTTCTTCCCTGCACCCCGTGGTAGGCACCTCAAGGTGCCTGCCACCGGGTGCAGGGATCGCAGTTGGCGATGCAGCGCTCACAACGAAATTCGTTTAATTGATTTAAATGTTTACTTACCTGTATTAGTCCGTAATCCGTACTTTGCTACCCCCCACCCTGCCCCTCCCCCGCCCCACGTCACCGCCCGGCCGGCACTCCTACACGGACCGCGACTGGCTATGGAGCTAGGCACGGTGGAGGCTGAAAGCCACGTGCCTAGTTGGATAGGCCGGGAGGTTCCTATGTTGCCTTAAGAGATCAGTGGTATGTGCTGGGATCTGGACAGGGTCACTGGCAGAGGGCAAAGGTCACTGTTAAACTACAGGGGCAGGTAGGTTGTAAAGGGTTTCCGAAGCTGGGGCCCAGGCATCTGGTTACTCAGCGCTCCTGTTGTTCCAGCGTGCTGTGTGCACAGTGCAGTGCACTTCTAGCGTGATCAGAGACAGCGTGCGTCTTTCCGTGTGTGCCCTGCCAGTGCGTGATCAGAGACAGTGTGTCTTCCGTGTGTGCCCTGCCAGTGCGTGTAGTTTCTGCATGTGCCCTCTTGTTCTAGCACGCTGTGCGCATGATGCAGTGCACTTGTAGTTTCTGCAATGCCCTCTTGTTCCAGCGCGGTGTGTGCACGGTGCAGTGCACTTCCAGTGTAATCAGAGGCAGTGTGTGTCATTCTGTGTCTGCCCTGCCAGTGCGTGTAGTTTCTGCATGTGCCCTCTTGTACCAGCACGCTGTGTGCACGGTGCAGTGCACTTCTAGTGTGCGTCTTTCTGCACGTGTCCTGCAGTTTGCATGTGTAGTATTTGCAGGAATCCTCGTGTTCCAGCGTGCTGTGTGCACGGTGCAGTGCACTTCCAGTGTAATCAGAGGCAGTGTGTGTCATTCTGTGTCTGCCCTGCCAGTGCGTGTAGTTTCTGCATGTGCCCTCTTGTACCAGCACGCTGTGTGCACGGTGCAGTGCACTTCCAGTGTGCGTCTTTCTGCACGTGTCCTGCAGTTTGCATGTGTAGTATTTGCAGGAATCCTCGTGTTCCAGCATGCATTGTGCACGGTGCAGTGCGCTTCCAGTGTGCGTCTTTCTGCACATGTCGTGCAATGTGCATGTGTAGTGTTTGCAGGAATCCTCATGTTCCAGCACGCAGTGTGCGCAGTGCAGAGTAGTTTCTGAATTTGCCCCTGACTGCACCAGTAACCAGTGCACTACCTTACTCGTTACGCTCACAGACCTCTGTATAGCGCCTTATGGATATTAGTCGTAGGGTTACTTACACCCTGGGCTCAAGGCTGTTGCTGGCATCTTTAGTTGTGTGTGTTTTTTGTTAGTTTTTCTCTATTTTAGTACTCCAAAATAGAACATTGTTTACCTACTCTGGAGCCTCTTTGCTAAAAGTGACATTAGGTTTTAGTTCTGCAATGCTTCTTAGGATGAGTGAATGTGTATTGCACGCTGCATCTCTGGATAAAATGCACGAGTCTAAAAGTACAGATTTACTAATAATATATGTGCCACTTGTGTGCCTTTTATAGTTCAGTCTAGTTCTTCATTATCGGGGACGGAAGCACTTCCAGATATGTGAGTTCAGACTACCAGTTATACAAAAATATCACTTTAAATAAGTACTTCTCAATGCTGTGTTATAATGTGTATGTGTAATGTGTATAATGAAATAAAATAACGAGCAAGTCAAAGGAAGTTTCTCCCCCACTACTCTTACTTTGCGTGGAACACACTGGCGGTATGGACAGAATAGGTGGAAATAAAGGGGATGGCAGAGGTGACCAAAAGGTAAGTAAGCAATATATGGAGAGTTTTGGTGGTGTGAATTGGGACAAAGGCACAGGGAGGGGTAAGGGTGTGCAGCAGTGTGCCTTCATTTTAAATTCAATTTACAATGATGTGACATATAGGTTGGCTTCCTTTACCCTAAATCGTACTTAGGGCCCAATTCTGATGCGGTTTGCAAAGCTTCCCGACCAAATGGGTTTGGGAATGGTTTCCGACCGAATCGGATCGGGAAAGTCCAACAGACCGAGAACAATGCATCCGGATGCTTCCATATACGATTTGGTTGGAATGCCATTGACTTCAATGGGAGCCTTTGTTCTGACCAAATGTATTGTCTCCCATTGAAGAAAGAGGTGGCTGAGGAAAATCGGGCACCCTGTGGTGGGCACCCCCTGGTGCCTGCCACACTGTGCATGGCTGGTAAGGGGGGGACCCATGGGTGTCCCTACGGGCCCGATTGGGAAGGCTCTGGGAGCAAGGGGGGCCCACTACGGGCCCCCAAAGTATGATTCCGACTGCCGATTCGAGTCGGACGGCAGGATTCAGAAAGGCTGTCCAAATACAGCATCGTACTCAGTCGTTCGGAAACGCGGCCCGTAGAGATGTACGATTCTGCTCCGTACGTCTCGGTCATTCCAAATGCCGTCTGGTTGGGATTGGGATATTCCTAACACCTAACTCAAATCATACTCGGTCGGTTGGAAACCTTTCCGAGTCGGTTGGAAAGACACGTTCCCGATCCAATTTGGAAGGAGCAAATGCTGTTAGGAGGCCTTCCTAACCGCATCAGAATCAGGCCCTTAATGTTTTTGATTGTGCAATCTGATTGTATTATGGTGGAATGCATATTTTAATGTTTTTAATGTATTTATGTGGATATTATGTTTTTTCTTTTATCATTATGATTCATAATCGAATAATGATTTATTATTACTTACTATTTTCAAAGTTAAAATTAAACTCTAGAAAAAAAAATAAGGGAGAGTGTCAGATGGAGGGGTGATTAGAAACATATATTTTAGTGTCTTCAAAAAAGAGGTGCTTTAGGTAGAAGAGGCCATATACAAAGGCTCCGTACCAAAGTCATGGTCACATGATCAACTAAAAAGGCAGTACATGATGGTGTAGAGAGGTAGAGTGCTTTCCACACAATCACCACTCAGCTCATCCAACACTAATAGTTAGTTCTTGATGCGGTCCGCTACTGCCCACTTATAAGGGGTAGAGAGTACTTCTAGGCCCGATGCCTTCGTTTCTCTACTCCCTGGGTTGGTTGAGGTTTACATATCAACAGCAACAGGCATGCCAACAGAGCTTCTGCAGTGCCTTCAAGCGTGCTGCAGGCTGCGGACCCACTTTGTGGAAGCACCACAACAGGGCCGATGCACGTCTGACGGCAGCACCTATATTCTGAATCACACAGACAGCATTGAAACTCTCTTTAATGTGCAGGGAGAAAACTCCCAACACATCAGAACCATTTTCATTCTGGGTCATGGAAACGTATTTCCCCTGTGACAGTACACTTCTGTGAACCAGACCAGTAAGGGTAGGTGGGGGCAAGAGACTCAGGGGAAACAGAGGCATGGGGCTAGAGGCATGAGGACTGAGCAGAAGGTGAATGAATGATAGGGGCTGGCCGCAAGAGCAATCAATCATGGCAGAGCTCGACTGAAGGGCAACCAGCCATTGGGTGCAGAGTAACTTACCCTCTTGCAGGTCTGTGGTCATCCAATACAGACCCATGCCAGCCCCTTATGGACTGATTCAGAGAACAGTGTTAAATCTGAGGAAACATCTTTAACTCCAATCCCAGACCCTTATGATCCAATTTAAAGAACAGCCTTAAATATGAGGGAAAATCCTTAACACCAATCCAAACCCAAATAACGTGAAGCTACACTATCGCCATGTATTTTTTAAACCTTTCCCTGCAACTATCACTAGTTCATCAAATTGTTTGTGGTGACTGATGAAGGCTGTTTCTTGCAGGATTATGATGTTATTGCCATAGAACCACCACGTCAAACAGACCGTCTTCATAGGATGTGTAAATCTGTGCCTACAGGAAAAATATGGGGTATTCATGTACCCACATATTTCCTTCTGCACATTTTCCCCTGTTCACGTGCATGCCATGTACCATTAAATGTGGCCACCACTCTGTCAGGCAGCTGCCCATCCGTATGGGCTGAGGGGCCATGCCACCACCTTTTTCCAGGCAAGAAGAGTGTCTGTCAGGCTAAACAAAGGTCAGCCTGACTGACACTCTTCTTGTTCAGGTCAGGCAGGCAGGAGCTAGACATGCGCTAAATGTGCAGGATACAGGCTTCCTGAGCTGAACTTTGCCAGGCTGAGGATTTCACAACCCTGTGGACTTGAACCCCTCAGCCTGGCAAAAGTGCCTTGAGGCCCTCCCCCTCATGACGAGGGGGAACGTCACCAATTGCCTCAGACCTGGGGATTTCAGTTTTAAGCCCCGAAGTGCCACGGGCAGAGTGTCCTCATCATAGAGTGGGGTGGGGTGGGGTCAGCAGTCTCACTGACCCCATCCCACTCTGTGACAAAGATTGGGACTGCTGCCTTCCCTCATTGGCTGACCAAGCTGACTGATCCCAGGAAGCTTGCTGAGGAGGCGGACCTCTGGGCTAGCACCAGAGTGTCCAAAAAGGTATCAGGGGGGACACCCACAAAGGTGGTTAGGGTTCTCAAAAGAAGAAAGAGGGGGGAGAAAAACCTAAGAATAAGGATTTCTCAAAAGGCTCCTAAAAGAATTCCCAAGAGGATAGTGCTAATCAGTTCCAGTGTGATCCCAAAAAAAAAGGAAAAGTTTCTTTGACCATAATACAGGGAGGTTTGTACCCCAATGTAGCAAGTTCTATAAATATGGGCACAATAAGGGCGACTCTAAATGTTTCAAGAGGGCACTGGCTCCCCTGGGGGGCAAACACCAGGGATGGTGAGTGTAGCGCTCGGGGAGGAGTTAGTCCCAGTCAGTTTTGGGGAACAGACAGAGATAACACTAGTGTCCCTAGGGGATAGAGAAACTGTGCCTTGAGGCCAAATGCCTTCCAATACTTCAAAGTATAGGCAGTGGGTCACCATTAACGGGCAAAGGGTGGAGGCTCTGCGTGACACAGGAGCCAGCATGACAACTGTCAAGTGTGATCTGATGTCAGCAGAGCAGGTCCTTTCGAACACATTCCACCTAGTCATAGTCGCTGACAATCGTGAAAGCCATCTAACAATGGCTCTGGTTCCCTTTGAGTGGGGTGGGGGAGGGGTCTCCAGTTCTCTGAAAGTAGCTGTAAGTCCTGCCATGCCTTTAGATTGTCTGCTAGGCAAAGACCTGGATCATAAAACCTGGAGGGAGGTAGAGCTCAAGTCTCACTTGGAAATGATGGCATTGCCTGAGTGGGTCTGATTGACCACCTGAGCCACGGCTGGTCCTAGAAGGAAGTACTGGTAGTCTGGAGCCTGGAACAATGGCCCATACAACTGCCAAGGAGAGGAGCAAGGGGTGCGGGAAACAGGTCCCTTGAATTCCAGCGGTGGAGGTTGACGGGGTTCCGGAGGAGAAGGACCTCAAGCCAACCGGGGAGAACATTGCCACCCTAGGTAAACTACCTGAGCTTGCCAGCTGGCAGGTTGAGGGTGGGCCTGCCAGGGAGGAATTCTGCCAAGGGCAGAAAGAGTGTCCGACTCTAGAAGGTCTGAGGCGACAAGCCTCAGCCCATGCAGTTGGTGAAACCTCTGGGGATCACCTTATGTACTGGGAGAACAATCAACTTTATAGTGAGCCTAAGGTTCCTGGGGCTGGGGGCAGCACGTGTTCTGGTGGACCCCAGTGTTACCAGGCCTTCCTACTGTGACTGGCTCACGACATCCCACCTGGCAGGACATTTGGGGCAAGACAAGACCTTCACCAGGCTTGTCTCCCACTTTTATTAGCCCCGGATTAAGACAGGCTCAGGTACATTCTGTAGGTCCTGTCCCACTTGCCAGGCCGGTGGGAAATCAGAGCGAAAGCACAAGGCTGCCCTGATCCCACTGCCCATCATTGGCACCCCCTTTGAGAAGGTAGGCATCAACATCATTGGATCTCTGGACCCCAAAGACCGCCCTGGGCAACAGGTTTATCCTGGTCTTGGTGGACCATGCCACCCGCTACCCAGAGGCTATCCCTCTGAGGATGGTGACTGCAACCATGGTGGCCAGAGCTCTGAAGGGGTATTTTACCCGTGTGGGGTTCCCCGAGGAGGTTGTGTCTGACAGAGGCAAAAACTTCATGTCCATGTACATGAAACGCCTGTGGGAGGAGTGTGGGTGACTTACAAGTTCACCACCCCCTATTACCCTTAAACCAATGGTCTGGTTGAGAGATTCAACAAGACTTTGAAAGGCATGATTATGGGTCTTCCAGAGCCCATGAGGTGTAAGTGGGATGTCCTCTTGCTATGCCTTCTCTTCGCCTACAGGGAGGTGCCACAGAAAGGAGTAGGGTTCAGCCCCTTTGAACTCTCTATGGACACCATGTGAGGGGACCTCTAAGCTTTGTCAAGGAGGGGTGGGCACAAGCTCCCAGGAAGCCCCCCCAGGATGTGGCCAGCTACATGCTGACCCTCCGGAACCTGATGCACCGCTTCTGGAAGCAGGTTAAAAGTAACTTCAAGGCTAGGCAAGAGGTGATGAAACTATGGTACAACCAGAAGACCACATTGGTGGAATTTCAACCTGGCAAAAAGGTATGGGTAATGGAGCCAGTAGAGCCCCGGGCTCTCCAGGACCGCTGGACTGACCCATACAAAATCAAGGAGCAGAAGGGGGAGGCCACCTACCTGGTGGACCTCCAGACCCCTCTGAGGGTACTCCATGGTAACATGCTGAAGTCTCACTTCGAGAGGTCCGAAAGTGAGCATGCTCCTAGTGACAGATGAGGGAGTGTAAGAGGAGAGTCCACCTCTCCCTGACCTCCTCGCTGCACAGGAATACAATGGGTCAGTGGAGGGTGTCAATCTCTCTGCCTCTGTGACCTTCGAGCAGCAAGGTGACTGTTACCAGTTACTGGGGAAGTTCGCACTCTTGTTCTCACTCACCCCAATACTCACACATCTGTGCACCCATGAGATTTACACCGGAGACAGCCTCCCTGTAAAGAACAAGCTTTACAGGTTGTCAGACTGAGTCCGAGCCAGCATCAAGGAGGAAGTGTCAAAGATGTTAGCCTTATGGGTGGTTGAGCCTTCTGACAGTCCATGGTCCAGCCCTGTGGTTTTTGTACCAAAGGTGGCTGAGCCGGGCACCGAGCCAGAGCTCCGGTTCTGTATGAACTACTGAGGACTCAATTCGGTCACACAAAAATGACGCACAACCAATCCTGATGAGCTCATTGACCAGTTGGGTGCTGCCAGGTTCCTCAGTACTTCTGATTTGACAGCAGGGTACTGGCAGATCGCCTTGACTGAGGGGCCATAGAGAGGCCCACATTCTCAACCCCAGAGGAACATTACAAATTCTGGGTGATGCCCTTTGGACTGAATAATGCCCTTGCTACCTAACAGGGTGCTGGCTGGCAAGGAGGCGTTCTGTGCCGCCTACTTAGGCGACATCACCATCTACAGTTCCACCTGGGAAAAACGACTGCACCACCTTGAGGAGGTTCTTCAGGCCCTGCGACAGGCGGGCCTGACCATCAAGGCCAGTAAGTGCCAGGTGAGGCAGAGTTCTGTGGTGTATTTGGGACACTTGGTGGGTGGAGGCTAGGCCAAGATTGAAACCATCATGGCCTGGGAATCACCTAAAACCCAAACAGAAGTGAGAGCCTTCTTAGGCCTCACTGGCTATTACCGCTGATTTATTAAGCGATATGGCACCATTGTGGCCCTGTTAACTGAGCTGACTTCTAATAAGCAGCCTAGGTTGGTGAATAGGACAGAGGCTTGTCAGAAAGCCTTTGATTCCCTCAAGGAAGCCATGTGCACGGCACCGGTGCTCAGGGCCCCTGATTTCCCCAAGGAGTTTATCGTGCAGATGAACGCTTCAGAGCATGTCATACGGGCAGTCTTAGCACAGCTGAATGAGGAGGGCCTAGACCAACCAGTAGCCTTCCTTAGCAGGAGGCTACTTCCATGGGAGAAGAGGGGGAGTGCCATTGAAAGAGAAGCTTTTTCTAGGGTCTGGGCCCTGAACAAGTTGACACCATACCTCTTTGGGACTCACTTCCTGGTTAAGACCAACCACAGGCCCCTCAGATGGCTCATGCAGATGAGGGGGGAGAATCCAAAACTCTTGAGGTGGTCTATCTCCCTACAGAGAAAGAACTTTAAGGTGGAGCATCGCCCGGGGGCAGAGCACGCTAATGCTGAAGGTCTCCCCAGGTTCTTCCATCTTAGTGAAGAGCGCTCCCAAGGGCTCTCCCCACTTTTAGCCTTTGGGGGGACACATGTTTGACCTGACAGCCTTGCGAGGATCTTCCCCCAAATTTTAACGCCTGCCGCTCTCCATTTTTGGTATCCATTTTTGCTGGCTCTAGGACTCTGTGAAATTTAGCGCTGCTAATCAGTGTTATAGTGCTCGTGCTCTCTCCCCTAAAACATGGTAACATTGGATCGTACCCAATTGGCATATTTAATTTACTTATAAGTCCCTAGTAAAGTGCACTACAGGTGCCAGGGTCCTGTAAATTAAATGCTACTAGTGGGCCCACAACACTGATTGTGTCGCCCACATAAGAAGCCTTCCTGGTAGTGAAAAACAGCCTATTTTGTTTTTCACTACGGTGAGGCCTACTCCTCTCATAGACTAGCATTGGGAATTTCCTTACGTTCTTCTAAGTGGTAATTCCTGATCACAGGGGGGTAGCTTTATCATGTTTGGCATGCGTGGAAAAGTAATGATGAATGCGCTTTGATGGTAAGGTTGGATTTAAAACTACTAGAGCAGAAATGCCACTTTCGGACAGTCTGCATTTTTTTTGCTCTTAACTTTGCTCTCTGTGACCTCCAGCAAATCTCCAGTACCAAACTGGATGGGGTGACAGATCCCATTTGTGCATTCCCCTCCGACAGCCATAATTCCAGGAAGGCCATGGGTGGCTAAAACCCCTCTGCATCAATCTACATTCCGATGGCTGGCCTGGGCAGACAGGAGGAAAGGGGGCTCACACCGGGACATCAAGGAATAATGACCTGACCCCCCACAAATGGCTGGTGATCCCCATAGGTAACCTGGTAGACAGGACTGGCTTGAAAGGGGTGCTCGTGCACTTCAAAACCACTCTTTGAAGTTACCCCCACATCAAAGTCACATTTGGGTATAAGTACTGGGTCTCTGACCCTCCCAAATCTGACACTTCTGGACCTACCCCTAATCTCTATCAGAGGAACGGTGGTGCTGCTCAAATGTCTCAACTGGACTGCTTCTCTGGAAGGGCTGCTTTTCTGTTTGTTGCCCTGCTGCCTGCTGCTCTCTGACTCTGCTGGGAAGGAGCGCTGGACTTTGCCTTCCCTCCAAAAGGATCTCAAAGGGCTTGTTAGCTTGCCTCACAGACTGCTCCCCAGGATCCAAGGTACTGTGTTCAGCAGGCCCAAGTAGGTCCCTGTAACCGGCCTGCGCTCCATCGCGGTCGGCCTGAACTTCGGATTTGCACCTGTCCCTCGCGACCTGAAGTAACCTTTTTAGTGTTACCTGCATCTAAGCGCTTCATTGCATTTATTTCTACAAAATTCAATATCTTGACTTCTACTTGATGGAGTTTGATCAATTTGGTCTTGTTTTACTCAGATAAATATTCTTAATTTTTCTAAACTGTTGTGGAGTCTTTTGTCATGTATGAGTTATTGCACAAATACGTTACACACTGCCTTCTAAGTTAAGCCTGCCTGCTCTGTGCCAAGCTACCAGAGGATGAGCACAGGATAAATTTGGATTGTGTTGTGACTTACCCGGACAAGGATTGTGGTCCCTACTTGGACAGGGTACATACCTCAGCCAACTAGAGACTCAATTTCTAACAATCATAGGTGTAAAATCATTTTTAGGTGCCAAATCACTCTGGGGGCACAGTAAGAAGTACAGCAGTGGCACATTTAACAGTAAACAACAGTTGGTTTCAAAGTCACTCTTGGTACAGCATCTAAAGAAATGTGAAAATATTTTCAGTAGAAATTATCACACACAGGAGCAAATACATATTTAGGAGGAAAATCACTTCTAGGTGAAAATTCATACACCATGGTTCAAAACTCAACATGTTTGTCGGAGCAAAAAGACTTCTAGTTGCTGTCAGAACCCCTTTCAGAGGGCCATGGGGCAAGCTGGAGCTATTGGGCCCAACCGTGGGAGTTGAGGCCTTTTACTCCTGATGTCCTAGCCCTGACTTACAATGAGTCTTGAGCAACTGGGTCAAGTACCCCTTCATCACTTGACTCTCAATAGTAGCGTTGGTCGAGCTGTTCAAGGCTTCTCTGGGGGAGGTAGATGCAGGGGGGTGGACAAAGACTCACAACTCAAACTACTTTCAGTAGCAGCAATAAATGATTGTCCAGTCAAATACTTGCTTTTATGAAAAATTTAGTATTTATATGCAAACACAATGTGAAATAAAGCATACACAAGCAAGGCACACATTCTCATTGAGGTCAGGGCTCTGGAGTTCGATACACAGGTCCCTGTGTCCCACTTCCCTCACACTAGCGATAGGGGATTTTTCCCATTCACTATATGCGACATTCAAGTTAGGCCCCACTTGAAGTCTGCAGTAGTCTCAGGAGTCCCACCCTGACTCTTCTAAAAGTCAAAAGTGTTCCAGCACCCGAAGCGCAGTGTGGCAGAACTAGTTCATCCAGGGCCTTCTGGCTCTAAGGTCAGTATTACCCAATTCTGTAGGGGTTGCACGACTGGAGTATCTGGGAGTATTTCACTTGCAGACGTTGCAGAGGGCTACAGTGGCTACTGTTGGTGAGTAGCACTCGCAGATCTGCAGGGGAAGTGGACGGGCATCCACGACGCTTCCTCAAGTGAAACGGTAAGTTCCTCTGAGGCTTCTCATAGGTGTGGGGAGGTTGGCTGCTCCAGTTCCCATGTTCAGTTGGGGTTTTGGGCCCACATGGGTCACAATGGCAGCCTCTCCGCTTGACAGCAGCTTGAACCAGGCAAAGTCCTTGTCTTTTCTGGTGGCTTCCTCTGGCATACGGAGTCACTGCAAAACTTTATTTGATCCAGAAAGTAGCTGTAAGGTAATGCAAAGTAGAGCTACTGCTGTTTACCGCTGTTTTCCTTCAAAGGGCGCAGCATGTGAGGAAGATGTATGTTCCCCTGTTACCACCCATGGTTTTTGGCATGTAGCCCTATCTACTAACAATAGTAGGCAGGGTTTTGCCCCACAAAATGATGCCTCTTTGAGACTGGCATTAAAAAGAAGGAATGATTTTATTTCCCCAAACTTGTCCGACTTTGCATCTGTGTTGCACTGTACAGCACACATCTAAAGTGGGAAACTTTGTAAAGTTTGTTTATGGATAGTATTGTGTATTGGAAGGGTACCCTTCCAGTACAAAACCTATGCTAGACTTCACGCTGACACCTTTGCATCCTTGCAGACAGTGGCCAGGCCTGGAAAGTGTCAGAGCTCCATCAAAGCCGGAGTGGGGTGCCCGTGTGGTGGGCCTGACTGAGCCTGAGATAGGCTCTTGCTGGTGGCCTGTGTGCCCTGTAAGTGAACTGTGTGACTGTGACACTGCCAAATGTTGTTGGGTCGAGAACAGCACTGTAGACCATAGAGGGGTAAATGTGTTTTCACCTACGCGTGTGTGTGAAGTTGTTTGTGCATGCTTCCAAAAGGGTTGTCACATTGAAGATAACTTAGTCTGTTTGTCCCACCTGATTGAGAGCACGTTGGCAAAAAAAGGGAGGGCCTTGTATCTTGCATACATCGATTTTCAAACAGCCTTTGATAGTGTGGCATGTCCGAGATTCTGGACAAAATTAAAAAATCTGGGGAATCGATCAAACATTACTAAATGCACTTATTGCCTTGAACTCACAAACATGGGTCAAGATAGGAGTTTCCTCAGAATGGTCAACAACTAAAAAGATAAAAACCAACAAGGGACTAAAGCAATGTTGTATACTGGCCCCAATGCTTTTTAATCTGTACTTGGCAGCCTTACCAGATTGTTTGGCAGATGCACGAGCTTTTCCCCCTAAAATGGCAGGAACTAAAATTCAGTAGATGCAATATGCGAATGATACAATATTGCTCGACCAAACCCGGTCGAGCTTCAGCGGCTTCTGACTGCATTGGCACAATATTGTAAAGAAAACAAATTGAAAATAAATACGGCAAAAACAAAGGTGATGATCATTACCAGACAAATATCGAGAAAAGGCTCATGGTATATCGACGGAAAACCAATTGAGATAGTCACTGCATTTAAGTATTTAGGAGTATGGATCGACCACAAAGGAAGGCAGACCACTCATATCACAGCAATGCAAGGAGTGGCACAATTTTTAGAGGAGGCCTTTTGCAGAGTAAGGAAATCCATGAGCACACCGGACCAAACTCCCCTAATTCGACCAATGGGGGCTAAATTTTTACCGTCAGTGGCCTATGGTGCAATAGCCTTTAAAGACAAAATGTCGACTTGGCTGCATAGCGCACAGTCAACTTGCTTCCGCAGAGTATTCTTCCTACCAACTTCAACCTCCCATGCGCAAATCTGTATGGAATTTAATTTGGCATCTCAAAAGCGGCTATTAAAAGCTAGATTTATAGCCTACTACCTGAAAGCTAAACAAGCCAGGGATCACACACCAAAGAAGCCCTTCTGGTTAATGATAAGCCAACCAGGGTCAAGCTGGCATGAATATTTTACACACTGCATAGAAGTATTGGAAGCTCGTGAAATATGGTCTGCCCCCATACCAACTACTGCAGCAGCTAAACTATTAACCAAACAACCAAAGTTAATGTCAGCCGACAATGACACAATAACACTGAAAGAGCTGGATCATGGTAGCTGGGCGTCAAAACTTTATAACAGTGGAGACCTGCCACACCACTTGCCATACTACCTGTCCTCTCCCTTAAAACCAATAATGAACCGCCAGCTAATGAGACTTACGGTTTGGTCTAATTCCACTATTGGCATACATGTATGGCCAAGGGTACAAGGAAGCTTCAGCCACTCAGTGTCGATGGTGCGGGGGAAATGAGGAAACACTAGTCCATATCCTGTGTATATGTGGGAAACTGCGCCCATTAAGAATTTACTGGCTTAGCCCAATTTGGCGTATTTTAAGTGTACGGACATGCCAAGAAGTCCTGGTGGGGTGTTTGAAAGGCCACTCAGTGCAATTAGCTGCAGACTTCGTGAAATATATGACAGCTGTAAAAGCCATGCTGGACTCGGAGAATGCCACAGAACTATAATGCACTAAGCTGTGTCTACGGCTTCACTTCCCTCGCCTTCTTTAAAGTTAATTAATTGTTGCTCCAATTTTTAACATAAGAATAAAAGATCCATAAATTGGCTCATGCTTTTACATATTGTCAGAAATCATGCACTTTATATTTTGATTTTAACCCAACATGATTGCAATGATTTTAAGTAACTGTGCAATAACAAATTAATATCCGTTTGTGCATGCAATTGTGTTTTCTCTATGTGTGTTTTTTATTTGTAAGCATAGGTTTGGGCAAGAATGTGTGTCTCTGAGTGTGTGTGGACATTTGTATGTGTGTACACCAACAAGCAAGCACCATAGGTTTGCTAATACCTTTCGTCTCCCCTTTGCTACTGATGGTTGCTGAATGCTCAGCTTTACTGTAGACCAAAAACACGAAAAAGAAGTGAGTTGCCTAGAGACACAGTGACCACAAGGGGTGGTGAAGACTAAGCTGCATTGCTGTATGTTATTAAATGACAGCAGCGTACTGACACATGGTCAGCTGCACTACTGCATTCTCAGCTGAACCGCTTCCCACCTGTACATTTTGTAGCAGTCTGCGCTTATGAGCTAAGTACACATGAGTCTTGGATACATGCAGCGGTGCATTTGCCGCTGGTAAGTGGTTATGGACTGCCTACTATTTTTACCTGAAGTGCTACACAATGGGAATATTTCAGGTGAACCACTGTTGTGAGATAATGCTTATTCTACACTGTTGCCATTAGTGTATGTGGCACCACACTTGATTGGTGTAGGTATGCATGCCTTCACTGCGCATATGAGACATCATCGGGTCAAATTTCATCCTGATACACAAGGCTGTGCACTGGGAGCGCTACATAAGTTTACATTGGTGCAAAATGCACTGCTGTGCAAAGGACACGCACAGGTGTACTTCTTGGAAGTGTGAATTTGGTGACTCATTGTGTTGAACTCAAACCTGATGTATACATGCCAAATTATTACATCTTGGTCAACGGTCTGTAATTCAATAGAGAAGAATCTTGTGTAGTACTATATATTGTGCATTTCATATATCGTTAGTCTGAGGTGCATGAGGGGTGCTAGGCAGTAGTCACTACTGACTGCTGAACTGCTACGTAGTACGGAGAGGTGTGGTGCAGCGGCCAGGGAAGCTGACTTCGGAGCACAGGGCTCACGGTTCGATCCCCGGCTCCGGCGGCAGCTCAGCACCATGTGACTCTGGGCAATAGCTCACTTAATTTCCACGACGGCCCCCCAGCGCCTTGAGACCCGTAAGGGTGAGTAGTTTGCGCTTTACAAATACGGATTTACATTTACATTTAGTATGTTTATTTAGTGGCTGCTCTCTCACATGGATTCTTTGTTCACTGAAGCACTCTATCTATGGGAACAAAGTGTCATAATAATTGTGTTTATCAGCGCTAGAAATTCACGGGAAAAAACACAGTTTACAGGAACGTTATAGTTAGGCTGACATTTCACTCATACAAAACCTGTGAATTTCTACAGTTTATTAAATGCTAATTCCTAACTATAACGTCCCTGAAACCTTCATTTTTTTCAGTGAATTTCTAAGGTTTATTAACTAGCAGTCACGTTTGCTGAGTGATGGAGAAAAGGGGCTCGGCCTCTAACCAGCTTTCAGAAATTCCACTGCGTAGGACTTAGAGGAGGTACCAGGAGGGTCTCTTGGCCCCCAAGGTCCCTCTGGAGTAAAGTGGACTTCATCCCCCAACCAGTAGTGTGCCAGGAGGCGAGTTTGCAGATTGGTGGGAAAAGTGGCGTGGCCTCCGACCACCTCACAGCAATCCAACTGTGTGGGGCTTACTGGAGGTAACAGGTGGGCTAGTTGGCCCCTAAGGACCCCCAGAAGCGAAGGGGACTTCATCCCCCAACCAAGAGCACACCAGGAGGTGCGTTTGCAGACTGGTGGAGAAAGGTGGCGTTGCCTTGTATCATAACTCAGCAATCCTGCTGTGTGGGACCTACTGGAGGTAACAGGAGGCGCATTTGCAGAGTAGCGCAAAGAGGGGGCGGGCCTCCTGTGAGTTGCCAGCTTCATTATTTTTTTTTTAGATCCTTTTTAGGATTAAATAAAAAATAAAACGGGAGGGGGCAGCGCAGCCCCCTCTCGTTACCAATTTCTGCCCCGGGGACCCCATCTGCCCGGGGGACCTTTTGTATTTATTTATTATATTTTTTTTAAGGAAGGGGGGCCGCATTGCCCCCCTTCCCTGGGACAGTTTTGGCCCAGGGGACCCCATCCCCTAGGGCCTGCCCTCTATTTTTTTAAATATAATTTTTGGAGGGGGGCCACGCGGCCCCCCTCCTGAGGCTGATATTGCCCCGGGGATCCCCATCCCCTGGGGCATGGCCACGTCTTTGGGGACCATGGGGGGAGCCTCAAGGTCCCCGCGGTCCCTGCCGGCTCCCCGCCTCCTGCGGGAGCCAGCATTGCTTTCGGGCAGAGAGAGCTGCTAACATGCAGCTCCCTCTGCCCAAAAGCAATTCTGCATCGCTTCATGGAAGCGAGAGCATTTTTCCTGCTCTCGCTTTCATGAAGCGAAGCAGAGTTTGCTAAGGCTTGGCCGGAGCGAAGCCATAGCAAACCGCAATGTCCCAGAGGTGGGCACCCCGGAACATTGCTGGAGCAGTCTCTGAGGGTTAGTGGTCCCCAGGGCCACGGAGGGCTCCTAGAGGCTGGAGCCCCCCCACACATTTCTTAACATAGCCCTGGGGAGGTGGCGGTCCCCGGGGCTGCAGGGGGAACGCGTGGCCCCCCGCATTTAAGATAATTTGCCCCGGGAGGTGGAGGCCCCCGGGGCTGCGTGGGGGGGCAGGAGCCCCCCCACGCACTTTTCTTATAAATTAAGCCCCGGGGAGGTGGCGGTCCCCGGGGCTGTGGGGGGGTGCGTAGCCCCCTGCATACAATCTATAAGCCCCGGGGAGGTGGTGGTCCCTGGGGCATGCAGGGGGTCGGCGTGGGCCCCTGCATCTCATTTTTCATTGCCACCGGGACCTGGCCCACCTAGGAGCCCATGCTTAGTTATTATTATTTTTTTCGGACTGATTCGCAGATCCAGCGCGAATCTCGCCAAATATTTTTTTTTTAAAAAGCTTCTTTTGGCAGGGACCCCCTGAGCAGGCCTAGGGGGTCAGGGTGTTTATACCCTGCCCCTTTTTCTTAATTTTTCATGTTTTTTTTACCTTTTTTCTTGTGACTCGGTTCAACCGCGTCACAAGATGGCTGCCAACACTTCCTGGTTTGAAGTGTTGGCAGCCAATCAGATTGTAGGCTCAAGATCGGGAGGGTTCACAGATCCTCCGTGTCCCTGTTTGGATATCTGAGAAATATTTACATTTCTAAGGAATTGCTGAACAGATTTACACAATTTAACAAAAAGAGTGCACTCTGGACCAAGAGCTACCTTTCTGCCAAATTTGGTGTAATTCCGTTCTGCAGTTCGGGCTGTAGCTGCGTCAACAGTTTCCTATGGAAATTAACATGGAGGAAACGTGCTTTGGGACCCTCCTTTTTCGCGGCCCCCGCTCAACTGATCACCCCAAAATTTTCAAGACAGCAGCTAAAGTGAGTGGGCTATTAGTTTTGAAAATTTAGTGAAGATTCATCAAACTGCGCCAAAGATATTGGCAAAAGAAAAAATGCTTTTTTAATAGAAACAAGGTCCTAACTATAACTACCTACTGGCAACTGCCAGTAGGTAATATATATATATATATATATATTCACTGAAAAAACCATAGGTTTTAGGGACAGTTATAGTTAGTTGGACATTGCACTCGTACAAAACCCGTGAAATTCCCCTGTTATAGTTAGTTCAGCTAACTATAACTCGCGCCTCGCAATGCACTGCTGATGACGTCACATATTACATCACTCATGACATGGTCAGTGACATCACTGATGACATCACTGATGACATCTCAAATGACATCACTGATGACATCACTGATGACATCATCCAGTGACTGTGTGTTTCTGTAAAGTTTAAATATGTTTAATATATATAGGGAAAGGCGTATTGAAGAATGAGTGGGTGTATAAGTGTCTGAATGGATGATTTAGTACGTGAGTGACTGACTCTACAAGTGAGTGATTAAACGTATCTTACTGAATGCATGGGTTAGTGACTAAACTGTGTGAATGTCTGTATCCGTCTGTTTGTTGGTGTGTAAGTGGATGCATGGATTTGCGAATAGCTACATGAGTGTCTATATGGGTTATTGATTGGTTCTCTGAGTATCTGTATGGCTGCCTGAGTGTTTGTGTGGGTGGGGTGTGTGTGACTCTATACATAGATGTGTGAGTGGGTGATTCACTGGGTGCATGATTTCAAGAGTGCATCTGTGATGGACTGCTTGGGTGGGTGAGTGTGTGTATGGGTGTGTTAGTGAGTGAATGTATATCTCAGTGGTACATGTGCGAGTAACTACATATGTAAAAGGCAGTATATATGTGTGTTAGGGTATTTAAATGGCTATAAGTGAGAGTGTGTTATTGTGAGAGTGGCTGTATGGATGCGTGTGTGCTTGTATCAGTTATTGTATAAGAGCGTAAGAATGTGCTAGTATTTGTATGAGTAAGTGAGCTGGTGTGTGTATAACTGTATAGGTGAGTAAATGGGTGTGTGATTAATTTTTTGCATGACTGACTAGGTGTGTGAGTACCTCTATGGATGAGTGGCGGTGTGTGAGTGTTTATATAGGTGTATGAGTGCATATGATAGTCCTGTACTGAGTGACTGTAAGTATGAGTGACTGTACAGGTGAGTGAGTGGATGTGTGTGTAGACCTAAGAATCAGTGAGTGGGTATGTAGTTTTTGGTGTTGGAGTGTCTATGGTTTTGAGAATGGCAGTCTGTAATTTAGAGTGGGTGTATCAAAAGTTATATTAGGGTGTGAGAAGATGCATGAAATTATCACATGGATGATGTCATCAGTGATGTCATTTGAGATGTCATCAGTGATGTCATCAGTGATGTCACTGACCATGTCATGAGTGATGTAATATGTGACGTCATCAGCAGTGCATTGCGGGGGCGTGAGTTATAGTTAGCTGAACTAACTATGACAGGGGAATTTCACGGGTTTTGTACGAGTGCAATGTCCAACTAACTATAACTGTCCCTAAAACCTATGGTTTTTTCAGTGAATTTCAAAGGTTTTTAAATGCTAATTTCTAACTATAACGTGCCTGAAACCTATGGTTTTTTCAGTGAATTTCAAAGGTTTTTAAATGCTAATTTCTAACTATAACGTGCCTGAAACCTATGGTTTTTAAGTGAATTTCAAAGGTTTTTTAAATGCTAGTTTCTAACTATGCCAACAGAGGTAGGACATGTGAAGAAAGAAGAAAAAACGCACAGAAAGAAGCAAAAGATGTGCAGAAAGAACCAACAGAGGAGCAGAAAGAGGCCTTGTTGCAAAATCATCCTGTGCCCACAACTTTTCAGACGGGTACTGGTGGTAACTGACTCTGACTAACCAGAGCCAGTGCGCGTTTGCACAGTGGTGAAGGGAGGGGGCCTGAGGTGACATGTGTGCAAGCGCGCCCCGTGGCACGTTTTAAGTTGCGGGATTAAGTCCCCTTGAATCCTGAGGGTCCCTGGGGCCCAACTAGCCCCCAGGTACCTACAGTTAGGACCACAGAGCTGAGTTGCAGAGAGGCGTTCCGAGGCCACGCACCTTTTTCACCTCTCTGCAACGCAACTCTGTTGTGCTTACTGACGGTACCTGGTGGGCTAGTTGGCCCCAGGATTCAAAGAGAATTAACTCCCCAACTTAAAACGCACCACAGGGCGTGTTTGCGCACATGTCACCTGAAGCCCCGCCCCTCCCTTCACCATTGTGCAAACGCGCCCCGTGGCGCGTTTTAAGTTGGGGGATTAGGTCACCTTGAATCCTGAGAGTCCCTGGGGCCCAACTAGCCCACCAGGTACTTCCAGTAAGCACCACAGGCCTGCGTTGCAACGCCTGTAACAAATTGTGCAGTTGTGTTTAGGTAGTGAAGAGGGTCATGCTGGGGGTAGTGTTTTAGGGTTTAGGGTAGTGCAGTGGTGTTTGTGTAGTGTAGGGGGTCATGCTGGGGGTAGATTTAGGGTTTAGGGTAGTGCAGTGGTGTTTAGGTAGTGTAGGGAGTCGTGCTGGGGGAGTGTTTTAGGGTTTAGGGTAGTACAGTGGTGTTTGGGTAGTGTAGGGGGTCGTGCTGGGGTTAGTGTTTTAGGGTTTAGGGTAGTGCAGTGGTGTTTGGGTAGTGTAGGGGATACTGCTGGGGGTAGTGTTTTAGGGTTTAGGGTAGTGCAATGGTGTTTGGGTAGTGTAGGGGTACTGCTGGGGGTAGTGTTTTAGGGTTTAGGGTAGTGCAGTGGTGTTTGGGTAGCGTAGGGGGTACTGCTGGGGGTAGTGTTTTATAGTTTAGGGTAGTGCAGTGGTGTTTGGGTAGTGTAGGGGTTTGTGCTGGGGGTAGTTTTTAGGGTTTAGGGTAGTGCAGTGGTGTTTGTGTAGTGTAGGAGGTCGTGTTTTAGGGTTTAGGGTAGTGCAGTGGTCTTTGGGTAGTGTAGGGAGTCGTGCGGGGGTATTGTTTTAGAGTTTAGGGTAGTGCAGTGGTCTTTGGGTAGTGTAGGGGTTGTGCGGAGGGTAGTGTTTTAGGGATTAGGGTAGTGCATTGGTATTTGGGTAGTGTAGGGGTCATGCGGGGGTAGTGTTTTAGGGTTTAGGGCAGTGCAGTGGTGTTTAGGTAGTGTAGGGGGTCGTGCTGGGGGAGTGTTTTAGGGTTTAGGGCAGTGCAGTGGTGTTTGGGTAGTGTAGGGGGTCGTGCTGGGGGAGTGTTTTAGGGTTTAGGGCAGTGCAGTCGTGTTCGGGTAGTGTAGGGGGTCGTGCTGGGGGAGTATTTTAGGGTTTAGGGTAGTGCAGTTGTGTTCGGGTAGTGTAGGGGGTCATGCTGGGGGAAGTGTTCTAGGGTTTAGGGCAGTGCAGTGGTGTTCGGGCAGTGTAGGGGGTCGTGCTGGGGGTGGTGTTTCAGGGTTTAGGGCAGTGCAGTGGTGTTCGGGCAGTGTAGGGGGTCGTGCAGGGGTGGTGTTTCAGGGTTTAGGGCAGTGCAGTGGTGTTCAGGCAGTCGTGCAGGGGTGGTGTTTCAGGGTTTAGGGCAGTGGTGTTCGGCAGTGTAGGGGGTCATGCTGGGGGTGGTGTTTCAGGGTTTGGGGCAGTGCAGTGGTGTTCGAGCAGTAAAGGGGTCATGCTGGGGGTGGTGTTTCAGGGTTTAGGGCAGTGCAGTGGTGTTCGGGCAGTGTAGGGGGCGGTGCAGGGGTGGTGTTTCAGGGTTTAGGGCAGTGCAGTGGCGTTCGGGCAGTGTAGGAGGGGGTGGTGTTTCAGGGTTTAGGGCAGTGCAGTGGTGTTCGGGCAGTGTAGGGGGTCATGCAGGGGTGGTGTTTCAGGGTTTAGAGCAGTGCAGTGGTGTTCGGGCAGTGTAGGGGCGGTGCAGGGGGTGGTGTTTCAGGGTTTAGGGCAGTACAGTGGTGTTCGGGCATTGTAGGGGGTGGTGCTGGGGCTGGTGTTTCAGGGTTTAGGGCAGTGCAGTAGTGTTTGGGCAGTGTAGGGGGTCATGCAGGGGGTGGTGTTTCAGGGTTTAGAGCAGTGCAGTGGTGTTCGGCCAGTGTAGGTAGTCTTGCTGGGGGTGGTGTTTCAGGGTTTAGGGCAGTGCAGTAGTTTTCGGGCAGTGTAGGCGGTCGTGCTGGGGCTGGTGTTTCAGGGTTTAGGGCAGTGCAGTGGTGTTCGGGCAGTGTACGGGGTTGTGCTGGGGCTGGTGTTTCAGGGTTTAGGGCAGTGCAGTGGTGTGCGGGCAGTGTACGGGGTTGTGCTGGGGCTGGTGTTTCAGGGTTTAGGGCAGTGCAGTGGTGTTCGGGCAGTGTAGGAGGTCTTGCTGGGGGTGGTGTTTCAGGGTTTAGGACAGTGCAGTGGTGTTCGGGCAGTGTAGGGGGTCTTGCTGGGGGTGGTGTTTCAGGGTTTAGGGCAGTGCAGTGGTGTTCGGGCAGTGTAGGAGGTCTTGCTGGGGGTGGTGTTTCAGGGTTTAGGACAGTGCAGTGGTGTTCGGGCAGTGTAGGGGGTCTTGCTGGGGTTGGTGTTTCAGGGTTTAGGGCATTGGTGTTCAGGCAGTGTAGGGGGTCTTGCTGGGGGTGATGTTTCAGGGTTTAGGGCAGTGCAGTGGTGTTCGGGCAGTGTAGGGCGTCTTGCTGGGGGAAGTGTTTCAGGGTTTAGGACGGTGTAGTGGTGTTCGTGCAGTGTAGGGGGTCGTGCTGGGGGTGGTGTTTCAGGGTTTAGGGCAGTGCAGTAGTGTTCGGGCAGTATAGGGGGTCGTGCAGGGGTGGTGTTTCAGGGTTTAGGGCAGTGCAGTGGTGTTCTGGCAGTGTAGGGGGTCATGCTGGGAGTGGGGTTTCAGGGTTGAGGGCAGTACAGTGGTGTTCGGGCAGTGTAGGGGGTCGTGCAGGGGTGGTGTTTCAGGGTTTGGGGCAGTGCAGTGGTGTTCGGGCAGTATAGGGGGTCGTGCTGGGGCTGGTGTTTCAGGGTTTAGGGCAGTGCAGTGGTGTTCGGGCAGTGTAGGGGTCTTGCTGGGGGTGGTGTTTCAGGGTTTAGGGCAGTGTAGGGGGTCTTGCTGGGGGTGATGTTTCAGGGTTTAGGGCAGTGCAGTGGTGTTCGGGCAGTGTAGGGGGTCTTGCTGGGGGTAGTGTTTCAGGGTTTAGGGCAGTGCAGTGGTGTTCGTGCAGTATAGGGGGTCGTGCTGGGGATGGTGTTTCTGGGTTTAGGGCAGTGCAGTAGTGTTCGAGCAGTGTAGGGGGTTGTGCAGGGGTGGTGTTTCAGGGTTTAGGGCAGTGCAGTGGTGTTCGGGCAGTGTAGGGGGTCACGCTGGGGGTGGTGTTTCAGGGTTTAGGGCAGTGCAGTGGTGTTCGGGCAGTGTAGGGGGTCATGCACGGGGTGGTGTTTCAGGGTTTAGGGCAGTGCAGTGGTGTTCGGGCAGTGTAGGGTGTTGTGCTGGGGCTGGTGTTTCAGGGTTCAGGGCAGTGCAGTGGTGTTCAGGCAGTGTAGGGGGTCGTGCTGAGGCTGGTGTTTCACGGTTTAGGGCAGTGCAGTGGTGTTCGGGCAGTGTAGGGGTCGTGCTGGGGCTGGTGTTTCAGGGTTTAGGGCAGTACAGTGGTGTTCGGGCAGTGTAGGCGGTCGTGCAGGGGCTGGTGTTTCAGGGTTTAGGGCAGTGCAGTGGTGTTCGGGCAGTGTAGGGGGTCGTGTTGGGGCTGGTGTTTCAGGGTTTAGGGCAGTGCAGTGGTGCTCGGGCAGTGTAGGGGGTCATGCTGGGGCTGGTGTTTCAGGGTTTTGGGCAGAGCAGTGGTGTTCGGGCAGTGTAGGGGGTCATGCTGGGGGTAGTGTTTCAGGGTTTAGGGCAGTGCAGTGGTGTTCGGGCAGTGTAGGGGTTCGTGCTGGGGGTGGTGTTTCAGGGTTTAGGTCAGTGGTGTTCGGGCAGTGTAGGGGGTCTTGCTGGGGGTGATGTTTCAGGGTTTAGGGCAGTGCAGTGGTGTTCGGGCAGTGTAGGGGGTCATGCTGGGGGTGGTGTTTCAGGGTTTAGGGCAGTGCAGTGGTGTTCGGGCAGTGTAGGGGGTCATGCTGGGGGTGGTGTTTCAGGGTTTAGGGCAGTGCAGTGGTGTTCGGGCAGTGTAGGGGGTCGTGAAGGGGTGGTGTTTCAGGGTTTAGGGCAGTGCAGTGGTGTTCGGGCAGTGTAAGGGGTCATGCTAGGGGTGGTGTTTCAGGGTTTAGGGCAGTGCAGTGGTGTTCGGGCAGTGTAGGGGTCATGCAGGGGCTGGTGTTTCAGGGTTTAGGGCAGTGCAGTGGTGTTCGGGCAGTGTAGGGGGTCGTGCTGGGGGTAGTGTTTTAGGGTTTAGGGTAGTGCAGTGGTGCTTCGTGTAGTGTAGGGGGTCGTGCTGGGGGTAGTGTTTTAGGGTTTAGGAAAAGTGCAGTGGTGTTTCTGTAGTGTAGGGGTCATGTTTTAGGGTAGTGCAGTGGTGTTTGGGTAGTGTAGGGGGTCGTGCTGGGGGTAGTGTTTTAGGATTTAGGTTAGTGCAGTGGTGTTTGGGTAGTGTAGGGGGTCATGCTGGGGGTAGTGTTTTAGGGTTTAGGGTAGTGCAGTGGTGTTTGTGTAGTGTAGGGGGTCGTGCTGGGGTAGTGTTTTAGGGTTTAGGGTAGTGCAGTGGTGCTTGTGTAGTGTAGGGGTCGTGCTGGGGGTAGTGTTTTAGGGTTTAGGGTAGTGCAGTGGTGTTTGTGTAGTGTAGGGGTCATGTTTTAGGGTAGTGCAGTGGTGTTTGGGTAGTGTAGGGGGTCGTGCTGGGGGTAGTGTTTTAGGGTTTAGGATAGTGCAGTGGTGCTTGTGTAGTGTAGGGGGTCGTGCTGGGGGTAGTGTTTTAGGGTTTAAGGTAGTGCAGTGGTGTTTTTGTAGTGTAGGGGGTCATGTTTTAAGATGCAATGCTCCAATACCTGACCAGTCTGCACTACATAAAACTGCAAAAAACTAAAAATAAAAGTGTTTTGCACACTTTTGTCATTGGGCTATATGTGGGCTACATCTGGGTAATATTTGTGCTACATTTGGGCTCTTTTTTCACTGGTGGCCATCTTGGAAGACTTCTTTGTTATGAAGTTTCCTAATTTCTTCATTTACTTCAGTCTCCTCAGTAGGAAATGCTTTGAGTTTTTACTTTGATTCCATCAAGAAGGCATTCAGATGTGTCTCACATCTGCCATAAGTTCAGAATGTTAGCACTCTAGTTGCTCATTAGATCACTGGAGTAAAGCTACTGCTCACCAGGGAGTTAACTGGTAGTCTGCTGCTGGTATTGAAAGTGATTGTTTGAGTCTGCATGTCAGAATTTTCTAATGAAATAGAAGAGGATTTGAGATCTCACTTAAAACATGCCCTAATTTTTCTTTCTGCAGCACTAACCATAATTTCTATTTCAAAAGAACCCTCATTTTGTTCCTTTTTAAATTAAATGTTTTAAGTGTTACCGGTTTATTCCAATCAAGATGGCTTCAGGTGTGCCATACTTTTGTCATAAGTAAGGCTGTTAGGGCTCTAGTTGTTCTTTAGAACACTCTGGGAAGCTGCAGTAGAACACAAAGGCATCAACTGGCAGGCTGCTCCTGTTGAAATATAACAGGAAGATATTTGAGATCACACTTGAAATATGTCCTAATTTTTCTTTCTACAGCACTAACCATAATTTCTATGACAAAATGAACCCCATCATTTTGTTCCTTTTTAAATTAAATGTTTTAAGTGTTACCAGTTTATTCCAATCAAGATGGCTTCAGGTGTGCCATACTTTTGTCATAAGTAAGGCTGTTAGCACTCTAGTTGTTCTTTAGAACACTCTGGGAAGCTGCAGTAGAACACAAAGGAATCAACTGACAGTCTCTGCCCTTGTTGGATGTACATGTTTTACTGAGAATGTCAGACTTCATTCTCACATGAGTGAGAAAGATAAAGTGAATTTACAGAAAATATGCTCTCATTTTAGCTTCTGGAGCACCTTCCAAACCTCCATGGGACAAGCATGAGAAAATAGTGTTCTCTCAAACATGATTCATGATATCCCAGCAGAAGGTTTTCACATGGTAAAATCACCTTAGAATACACCACAATTCCTAAAATTAGTATGGTACCATCAACAAATAAATTCTAATGTAACTAAAGCCTGTTATCACCCTTTATAGTTCTCCTTTTGGTGACCCTCAAAATCTTCTATTCACTACAATGCATTTCAATGAGGTACTATCATTTATATTGGTCCCAAGATGGCTGCCAGCAATTCCAGGATGAAGTGCTGACAGCCAATCAGATCTCACGATGACATGTGTGGTTAGGCTCCGCCCAGATATATATGTGACTTTACTTTTGATTTTCTCAGGAACTACTGAACGGATTTACACCATTTAAGCAAAAGGCACGACACTGAACCAAGGGCTACCTCTTTGCCAAATTTGGTGTAATTCCGTTCAGCAGTTCGGGCTGTAGCTGCGACTAAAGGTTCCTATGGAAAAATGAATGGGGAAAATGCGTTTTGGGACCCCCTTTTTCTCTGCCCCGCTTGACGTATCACCCCACGACTTTCAGGATAGGAGCGGACCGGAGCGCCCCAACAAGTTGGAAACTTTCGCGAAGATTCGTCAACCGGCGCCAACGTTATTTCAAATAGAATGTCGCGGATTTCCTATGGATAATAGGTTTTAACTATAACTATCTACTGGCGACCGCCAGTAGATAATATATATATATATATATATATATATATATATATTATCTACTGGCGGTCGCCAGTAGATAGTTATAGTTAGGACCTATTTTCCATAGGAAATCCGCGACATTCTATTTGAAATAGCTCTTGCGTCGGTTGACGAATCTTCGCGAAATTTTCAAACTTTATGGCCCGCTCCGGTCCGCTCCTACCCTGAAAGTTTCGAGGTGATTCGTCAAGCGGGGCCGAGAAAAAGGGGGTCCCAAAACGTGTTTTCCCATTCATTTTCCCATAGGAAACTTTAGACACGGCTACAGCCTGAACTGCTGAACGGAATTACACAAAATTTGGCAAAGAGGTAGTTCTTGGTTCAGAAAGAACCCTTTTGTTAAATTGTGTAAATCCGTTCAGTAGTTACGGAGAAATTAAAAAAATAAGAGTCAGAAAATCAATTTCCCATAGGAAACTTTATGCAAGGCTACAGCCCGAACTGCTGAACGGAATTACACCAAATTTGGCAAAGAGGTAGTTCTTGGTTCAGAAAGAACCCTTTTTGTTAAATGGTGTAAATCCGTTCAGTAGTTGCTGAGAAAATCAAAAGTAAAAACACATATATATCTGGGCGGAGCCTAACCACACATGTCATCGTGAGATCTGATTGGCTGTCAGCACTTCATCCTGGAATTGCTGGCAGCCATCTTGGGACCAATATAAATGATAGTACCGCATTGAAATGCATTGTAGTGAATCAAAGATTTTGAGGGTTACCAAAAGGAGAACTATAAAGGGTGATAACAGACTTTAGTTACATTAGAATTCATTTGTTGATGGTACCATACTAATTTCAGGAATTGTGGTGTGTTCTAAGGTGATTTTACCCTGTGAAAAACCTTCTGCTGGGATATCATGAATCATGTTTGAGAGAAAACTATTTTCACATGCTCGTCCCATACAGTTTTGGAAGGTGCTCCAGAAGCTAAAATGAGAGCATATTTTCTGTAAATTCACATTATCTTTCTCAGTCATGTGAGAATGAAGTCTGACATTCTCAGTAAAACATGTACATCCAACAAGGGCAGAGACTGTCAGTTGATTCCTTTGTGTTCTACTGCAGCTTCCCAGAGTGTTCTAAAGAACAACTAGAGTGCTAACAGCCTTACTTATGACAAAAGTATGGCACACCTGAAGCCATCTTGATTGGAATAAACTGGTAACACATAAAACATTTAATTTAAAAAGGAACAAAATGATGGGGTTCATCTTGTCATAGAAATTATGGTTAGTGCTCTGGAAAGAAAAATTAGGACATGTTTCAAGTGTGATCTCAAATATCTTCCTGTTATATTTCAACAGGAGCAGCCTGTCAGTTGATGCCTTTGTGTTCTACTGCAGCTTCCCAGAGTGTTCTAAAGAACAACTAGAGTGCTAACAGCCTTACTTATGACAAAAGTATGGCACACCTGAAGCCATCTTGATTGGAATAAACTGGTAACACTTAAAACATTTAATTTAAAAAGGAACAAAATGATGGGGTTCATTTTGTCATAGAAATTATGGTTAGTGCTGTAGAAAGAAAAATTAGGACATGTTTTAAGTGAGATCTCAAATATCTTCCTGTTATATTTAAACAGGAGCAGCCTGTCAGTTGATGCCTTTGTGTTCTACTGCAGCTTCCCAGAGTGTTCTAAAGAACAACTAGAGTGCTAACAGCCTTACTTATGACAAAAGTATGGCACACCTGAAGCCATCTTGATTGGAATAAACTGGTAACACTTAAAACATTTAATTTAAAAAGGTACAAAATGAGGGGGTTCATTTTGCCATAGAAATTATGGTTAGTGCTGCAAAAGAAAATTTAGTGCATGTTTTAAGTGAGATCTCAAATCCTCTTCTATTTTATTAGAAAATTCTGACATGCAGACTGAAACAATCACTTTCAATACCAGCAGTAGGCTTCCAGTTAACTCCTTGGTGAGCAGTAGCTTTACTACAGTGATCTAATGAACAACTAGAGTGCTAACATTCTGAATTTATGGCAAATGTGTGACACATCTGAATGCCTTCATGATGGAATCAAAGTAAAAAACTGAAAGCATTTCCTACTGAGGAGACTGCAGTAAATGAGGAAATTAGGAAACTTCATAACAAAGAAGTCTTCCAAGATGGCCACCAGTGAAAAAAGAGCCCAAATGTAGCACAAATATTACCCAGATGTAGCCCACATATAACCCAATGACAAAAGTGTGAAAAACACTTTTTATGTTTAGTTTTTGCAGTTTTATGTAGTGCAGGTCAGGTATTGGAGCGTTGCATCTTAAAACATGACCCCCTACACTACAAAAACACCACTGCACTACCCTAAACCCAAAAACACTACCCCCAGCACGACCCCCTACACTACACAAGCACCACTGCACTATCCTAAACCATAAAACACTACCCCCAGCATGACCCCCTACACTACACAAACACCACTGCACTACCCTAAACTCTAAAACACTACCCCAACACCACTGCACTAACCTAAATCCTAAAACACTACCCCAGCACGACCCCCTACACTACCCAAACACCACTGCACTACCCTAAAACATGACCCCCTACACTACACAAACACCACTGCACTACCCTAAACCCTAAAACACTACCCCCAGCATGACCCCTACACTACACAAGCACCACTGCACTACCCTAAACCCTAAAACACTACCCCCAGCACGACCCCCTACACTACACAAACACCACTGCACTACCTTAAACCCTAAAACACTACCCCCAGCACGACCCCCTACACTACCCAAACACCACTGAACTAACCTAAATCCTAAAGCACTACCCCCAGCACGACCCCCTACACTACCCAAACACCACTGCACTACCCTAAAACATGACCCCTACACTACACAAACACCACTGCACTACCCTAAACCCTAAAACACTACCCCCAGCACGACCCCCTACACTACACAAGCACCACTGCACTACCCTAAACCCTAAAACACTACCCCCAGCATGACCCCCTACACTGCCCGAACAACACTGCACTGCCCTAAACCCTGAAACACCAGCCCCTGCACGACCCCCTACACTGCCTGAACACCACTGCAGTGCCCTAAACCCTGAAACACCAACCCTAGCATGACCCCCTACACTGTCCGAACACCACTGCACTGCCCTAAACCCTGAAACACCACCCCCTTCACGACCCCCTACACTGCCCGAACCCAACTGCACTGCCCTAAACCCTGAAACACCACCCCCAGCACGCCCCCTACACTGCTCGAACACCACTGCACTGCCCTAAACCCTGAAACACTACCCCAGCAAGATCTCCTACACTGCCCGAACACCACTGCACTGCCCTAAACCCTGAAACATCACCCCCAGCAAGACCCCCTACACTGCCCGAACACCACTGCCCTAAACCCTGAAACACCACCCCCAGCACGACCCCCTATACTGCCCGAACACCACTGCACTGCACTGCCCTAAACCCTGAAACACCACCCCCAGCACGACCCCTACACTGCCCGAACACTACTGCACTGCCCTAAACCCTGAAACACCATCCCCAGCACGACCCCCTACACTGCACCGAACACCACTGCACTACCATAAACCCTGAAACACTACCCCCAGCAAGACCCCCTACACTGCCCGAACACCACTGCACTGCCCTAAACCCTGAAACATCACCCCAGCAAGACCCCCTACACTGCCCGAACACCACTGCCCTAAACCCTGAAACACCACCCCCAGCAAGACCCCCTACACTGCCCGAACACCACTGCACTGCCCTAAACCCTGAAACACCAGCCCCAGCATGACCCCTACACTGCCCGAACACCACTGCACTGCCCTAAACCCTGAAACACCACCCCTGCACGACCCCCTACACTGCCCGAACACCACTGCACTGCCCTAAACCCTGAAACACCACCCCCAGCACGACTCCCTACACTGCCCGAACACCACTGCACTGCCCTAAACCCTGAAACACCACCCCCTGCACGATCCCCTACACTGAACGAACACTACTGCACTGCCCTAAACCCTGAAACACCACCCCCAGCACGACCCCCTACACTGCACGAACACCACTGCACTGCCCTAAACCCCTAAACACTACCCCCAGCAAGACCCCTACACTGCCCGAACACCACTGCACTGCCCTAAACCCTGAAACATCACCCCCAGCAAGACCCCCTACACTGCCCGAACACCACTACCCTAAACCCTGAAACACCACCCCCAGCAAGACCCCCTACACTGCCCGAACACCACTGCACTGCCATAAACCCTGAAACACCACCCCCAGCATGACCCCCTACACTGCCCGAACACCACTGCACTGCCCTAAACCCTGAACCACCACCCCCAGCACGACCCCCTACACTGCCCGAACACCACTGCACTGCCCTAAACCGTGAAACACCAGCCCCAGCACGACCCCCTACACTGCCCGAACACCACTGCACTGCCCTAAACCGTGAAACACCACCCCCAGCACGACCCCCTACACTGCCCGAACACCACTGCACTGCCCTAAACCCTGAAACACCAACCCCAGCACAACCCCGTACACTGCCCAAACACCACTGCACTGCCCTAAACCCTGAAACAGCAGCCCCAGCACGACCCCTACACTGCCCGAACACCACTGCACTACCCTAAACCCTCAAACACCAGCCCCAGCACAACCCCCTACACTGCCAGAACACCACTGCACTGCCCTAAACCCTGAAACACCACCCCCAGCAAGACCCCCTACACTGCCCGAACACCACTGCACTAAAGATTGAAACTCCACCCCCAGCAAGACCACCTACACTGGCCGAACACCACTGCACTGCCCTAAACCCTGAAACACCACCCCCTGCACAACCCCCTACACTGCCCGAACACCACTGCACTGCCCTAAACCCTGAAACACCACCCCCTGCACGACCCCCTACACTGCCTGAACACCACTGCACTGCCCTAAACCCTGAAACACCACTCCTCAGCACGACACCCTACACTGCCCGAACACCACTGCACTGCCCTAAACCCTGAAAAACCACCCCCAGCATGACCCCCTACACTGCCCGAACACCACTGCACTGCCCTAAACCCTGAAACACCACCCCCTGCACGACCTCCTACACTGCCGGAACACCACTGCACTGCCCTAAACCCTGAAACATCAACCCCAGCAAGACCCCTACACTGCCTGAACACCACTGCCCTAAACCCTGAAACACCACCCCCTACACTGCACGAACACCACTGCACTGCCCTAAACCCTGAAACACCACCTCCAGCAAAACCCTCTACACTGCCTGAACACCATTGCTCTGCCCTAAATCCTGAAACACTAGCCCCAGCACGACCCCCTACACTGCCCGAACACCACTGCACTGCCCTAAACCCTGAAACACCACCCCAGCACGACCCCTACACTGCCCGAACACCACTGCACTGCCCTAAACCCTGAAACACCTGCCCCAGCAAGACCCCCTACACTGCCCGAACACCACTGCACTGCCCTAGACTCTGGAACAACAGCCCCAGCAAGACCCCCTACACTGCCCGAAAACCACTGCACTGCCCTAAACCCTGAAACACCAGCCCCAGCATGACCCCCTACACTGCCCGAACACCACTGCACTGCCCTAAACCCTGAAATACCACCCCCTGCATGACCCCCTACACTGCCTGAACACCACTGCACTGCCCTAAACCCTGAAACACCACCCCCTGCACCACCCCCTACACTGCCCGAACACCACTGCACTGCCCTAAACCCTGAAACACCACCCCCTGCACCGCCCCCTACACTGCCCGAACACCACTGCACTGCCCTAAACCCTGAAACACCACCCCCAGCACGACCCCCTTTACTGCTCGAACTCTACTGCACTGCCCCAAACCCTGAAACACCGCCCCCAGCACGACCCCCTACACTGCCCAAACACCACTGCCCTAAACCCTGAAACACCACCCCCTGCACGACCCCCTACACTGCCCGAACACCACTGCACTGCCCTAAACCCTGAAACACCACCCCCTACACTGCCCGAACACCACTGCACTGCCCTAGACCCTGAAACACCACCCCCAGCACGACCCCCTACACTTCCCGAACACCACTGCACTGCCCTAAACCCTAAAACACCACCCCCAGCATTACCCCTATACTGCCCAAACACCACTGCACTGCCCTAAACCCTAGAACACTACCCCCAGCATGACCCCCTACACTACCCGAACACCACTGCACTACCCTAAACCCTAAAATACTACCCCCAGCACAACCCCCTACACTACCCGAACACGACTGCACTGCCCTAAACCCTCAAACACTCCCCCAGCACGACCCCCTACACTACCCGAACACCACTGCACTGCCCTAAACCCTAAAACACTCCCCCAGCACGACCCCTACACTACCCGAACACCACTGCACTGCCCTAAACCCTAAAACACTCCCCCAGCATGACCCCCTACACTACCCAAACACCATTGCACTGCCCTAAACCCTAAAACACTACCCCCGCATGACGCCCTACACTACCCAAACACCAATGCACTACCCTAATCCCTAAAACACTACCCCGCATGACCCCCTACACTACCCTAAACCCTAAAACACTACCCCCGCACGACTCCCTACACTACCCAAAGACCACTGCACTACCCTAAACCCTAAAACACGACCTCCTACACTACACAAACACCACTGCACTACCCTAAACCCTAAAACACTACCCCCTACACTACACAAACACCACTGCACTACCCTAAACCCTAAAAAACTACCCCCAGCACGAACCACTACACTACCCAAACACCACTGCACTACCCTAAACCCTAAAAAACTACCCCCAGCAGTACCCCTACACTACCCAAACACCACTGCTCTACCCTAAACCCTAAAACACTACCCCAGCAGTACCCCCTACATTACCCAAACACCACTGCACTACCCTAAATCACTACCCCCAGCACGACCCCCTACACTACCCAAACACCACTGCAATACCCTAAAACACTACTCCCATCACGACCCCCTACACTACCCAAACACCACTGCACAACCCTAAACAGCAAGCGTAAC
>CAWUFW010017192.1:0-274058 GCA_963921515.1 Calotriton arnoldi | reverse complement strand
CTGGGCAGAAAACTACGCTACGCTCGCGTGGTTTGCGGTTTGCGCTGCTCCGCACAACGCGGATTGCACGTAGCACAGTGCAAACACGCGTAGCGTAGCGTAGTGCAGCGGTCATTTTTGCTTGCTCGCGGTCCTCAACGTCAAGTTGGCGACCGCGAGCAAGCACCAAATGACATCCCGGCGAGACTTTTTCTCGTTCGCGATCAGCAACACAAGTTGCCGATCGCGAGCGTGGAAAATAAACCTCCGGCGAGATTCTCAACGCGGGGAGGTCAGGGTTTCTCATTGCGAGTGGTCGCGTATGCTCGCGACCGCTCGCGATGAGAAACTACCAGTCCGCGTTGAGAAAGCTGCTGCTCGAGTAAAAATCTACTCGAGTGGCAGTAAAGAGACAGCTCGCACTGTGCAAGATGCCGTTTTCAATGATTGCACAGTGCGGACAAGCATCCGGCACTGTGTAATCATTGCGAACACGCACTACGCAGTTCGTGTAGTGCTACGCGGCTCGCGTAGTGCGAACTTCACTTTGCGTAGCTTCGCGAAGCGCTAACCCGCGAACTACGCCCAGGGTTAGTCCTGTGGTACCACCAAGTTGTTGCTCATCCACTTCTGTTCATGCTAGGATATTTGTGACTTTGCTATGACTGTCTACTATGCCGCAACTTCCTGATTTCTGTTGTGCTTCTTGTACTGTCCTCGTGTGGTTTGTGATGTTTGACTGAGTCTACATGCATGTGTGGTGTTGATGTGAGCTTTTATGCTTTGGGATAATGGTACTTGCACATTGGGTTTTGGCCACTGCGTTCCTGGGTTTTGCTTTGACAGTTACATGTGACTTCATCAATGACACTGTGATTCATGTGAACTGTCAATGGTATTTTCTGTGTGTGCACTGGCTGCAACTTATGCAGCTTGACTGAGTTGGCTCACAAGTACGGGATGTGGAGGTCAGATAGCTCCTGCATGTTTGGGGGGAAGACAGAGGGCCTTGTGGGAGTTGTAGTCTTGCTGTCAGGTCCCAACAACCCCCTCTCCAGTAAGATGGCTACCTACCTGTGAGGTGAAGCAGAGGGAGGAAATGGTAGCCTTTTGAGACATTCATGTTGACAGCGTGCATTCTACATGAGTTTGATTTTGTCTGGCAATTGAGGCTCACTTGTTGTGCACAACGCTACATTACAGTGGGATGTGATCATTTTGTTTGTACTTACCAGCCTCCACTCCCCCTCAATTCCTGTGAGACTCTCGGGATGCAGTATGGCAAGCACCTTCTCCTCCCATTCAGTGAAGGTTAGTGGTGGTATGGGAGGGGCCGCCACCAGTTCTTTGGGCCTCCTCGTGGTTCCTCTGGTGCCGATGCTTGACCCGGGCCTTGAGGTCGACCCACCGCCTTCTGATGTCACGCAGTGTGCTTAGGGTGGTCCCTACAGCAATGACTTTGTTGTAGATCCTTGTCCACATCTGGTTTTTGCGCGCAAGTTGGGTGTGTTGGACCAGGCTCCCATACAAATGTGGTTCTACCCTTATTATCTCATCTACCATCACTTTCAACTCAGTGTTGGTGATTTTGGGCATTTCTGTTTGGCCATGGTGCAAAGGTAAGACAAGTGCAGGGTGCAGTGGGTGGTGGAGTTATGTGAAGTGTGTCAAGTGTGTGGGTGGGAAGTGGTGTTTTGTGGAGATGGGTGTATGTGATGTTGTGCTGTGTGCGTAAATGGTGTCCTGTCTTTCTGTGTCAGCTTCTGGTGTGCAAAGGATGCTGGTCCAGGAAGGGGTTGGTTTTATGCTGTTGTATGTGGGTGTGTCCAAATGAGTGATGTCCTCCAGGTGTTTCTTCCCATGCTGGGCATTGCTTACATTGCCAATGGACATTTGGGGTGTATCATTGTGGCGGCGTCGAGTGCAGGCACACTTGGTGCATCGCTGTTCAGTTTGTTACTACCGCCATTCATTTGGTCTATGCGCGAGCAAGCGGAATCGGAACACAATGCTCCGTTCTCCAGCTCCGCGGTTTCATCGTAATTGGCCGTGCGGTCATTCTGCGGCAGGAACGGCCTTTTCAGTCCCTTGAACTGCTTTCCCCATCCGCCGCGGTCGGATTTGCAACTTTCCGGGCATGGCGGATGGTCATTTGTAAGTTCCGTCCGCCGTGGTGGGATTTTCTGTGCATTGCATCGTAATTTGACCGACAGAGATGCCGAGGGTCATGTGGGTAGATTTTTGCCGCGAGCACGGCGGACGGAAGCCTTTTCCGTCCGGCATCGTAATGAGCCCCTATATACTTCATTTTGGTGTCAAAACATTGTGTTTGGGGGTCAAGTAGTGTTATAGAGACAGGAAATAACTCAGAGCAACCCTTCCATTTTCAAAAGGCAACTATAATAGAGGAAGAAGATAAATAAATGGAAATGAAACAAATAACAATGGGTCTAAATCCTTTTATGTATACACCAAACAATATTTATGATATGAATATGAAAAAAAAGTTTATCACTCCGGTTTTAGACAGTTTTCATAGTTCAGTTTATTTGTTTTGGCAATCGCTTGTGGTACATTTACAGAATTTTGAATATTTAAACCGAGCATGTCGACAGTGACATCTTTTTGTAGCACAGGTTTTGCAAGTACATGTAAGTGTAAGCTCTGCGGGTAGAGACTTTAGAAATTTTGTAGGTTTTAGCACCCCATCAATATCTTCCCAACCAAATTCACACAAACCTTTCTCTACATATGCATGATCAAAAATATTTACACATCTTCTGATCAATAGTAGAATGCTGTTTTAATGTGTCCATGCACAGAATGTGATGTCAGTGGTAGGTCATTTAGCGGGCTGATCTCTCAAACTCACAGTACCGAAGATTGTCAAATGTGTGACAGTCAGAACTTGTTTCCCACACATGCACAAGGTATTTTTCTACATCTTTAAAGTCACATTCTTCTTCTGTCCCAGCAAATCCTTTTAGGAACAAATTTTTATAGGAAGAGTGTTTGTTCATTTGCCAGTAACTTTGGAGTCGCTTGACGGATCCCCATGAAATTCTCAAAACTAGTTTGCCACTCACTTTAGCTGCTGTGTTGAAACTTTCTGGGTGATCCATCAAGCAGGGGCTGATAAAAATGGGGGATCCCAATAAGCATATTCACTCATGTTAATTTCCATAGCAAACTTTTAGACAGCTACAGCCTGAACTACTAAGCAGAATTACACCAAACTTGGCAGAAAGGTAGCTGTTGGTTGAGAACCAATTCTTTTTGTTAAATGGTGTAAATCCGTTCAGTAGTTGCTGAGTTATTTTCAGTTGTATATGTAGGGAGGCAGTTGATCTGTGACCCTCCCGATCTCATGCTCTGATCTGATTGGCTACCAACACTTCAAACCAGGAAGTGTTGGCAGCCATCTTGTGACTCGGAACCGAGTCACAGAAAAAACATTAAAAAAAGAAAAGGGGAGGATAGAGAAACACCTGATCCCCTAGGCCTCTTGCGGTGGTCCCACAAGGACCCCGAATGGGGGCAAACAAGTATTTTTAAACACATTTTGGCTGGAGTCACTCTGAATCTGTGAATCCTCAGAACATTAAAAAAAATAAGTGTGGGCACCTGTGCTTCATTTGGAATTGGCCCCCAGGGCACAGGGCCCACCCTCCTAGAAGCCTTAAAGCACCAGGGACCTCCACCTCCCCAGGGCATACCAATTAAAGTATGCAGGGGTTACTTTGGGCATCCGCCGTGGCCTGGGGACCGCCAACTCCCCAGGGCAAATGTTATATGGATGTGGATGGTGTTTGCAGAGTGGTGGAGAAAGGGGGCATGGCCTCCGAAGACCTCTTAGCAATCCCACTGTGTGGGACTTACTGGTGGTAACAGGAGAAGTAGTTGGTCAACTACCCCTCCTATACGCAAGAAGTCTGGAGCCTGCCTCTTTTAAAAAAAATGTTTATAAAAAAGGGAGGGGACTGTGCGGCCTTTCTCCCAAGCCAACTTCGGCCCTGGGGACCTCCCCTGGGGCTTATCCCTTTCAAATTTCTTTTTATATTTAAAAAAAAAGGAAGCAGGATTATGCGACCCCCTACCAGCCAGATACCGGCCCCAGGGACCACATCCCTGGGCCAGCCTCTACTCTGGGTGCCCTGGTCCCACCCAGGGCACCCACTCTTATTTATTGGGGGCCACAGGGGGAGATTCAAGGCCCCTGTGTTCCCTGCTGGCTTCCCATGTCCTGCAGGAGCCAACATTGGACAGAAGGAGTTGCTAACATGCAGCTCCTCTGTCCAAAAGCAATTCTGCTCCACTTCCAGCAAGCAAGAGCATTTTTAATGCTCTTGTTTGCTGAAAGCGATACTGTGTTTACTACGTCTTGGTGGGAGAGCCATAGCAACAGCAATGTCCGGGTGTGCACCCCAGGACATTGCTAGAGCTGGCCCTGGTGGGTGGTAGTCCAAGGGCCATCTAGGGCTCCATGAGGGGGCCACACAGCCCTCCTTCTTTGTTCTAATTTGCCCCAGGAGGTGGGGGTCCCCAGGGGTCTGCTACGGGGGTCTGCTACGGATCCCCTGAATATATTTGATTTGAACCCCGGGGAGGTGGTGGTCCCTGGGGCTGCAGTCTTGCCTAGCAGGCTCCCTGCATTTCAATTAATGATTAGCCCAGGGAGGTGGCAGTCCCTAGGGCTGTGGGGGCCCGCACAGCCCTGTGTTCGTATTAGCCATTGCACCGTAGAGGTTGGTGGTCTCCGTGGCTGCAGGGGGGCCTAGCAGGCCCCCCCATTAATACATTATGATCACCCGGGTGGTGGCGGTCCCCGGGGGCTGCAGTGGAGCCACGAGGTTCCAACGCATATTATCTTGTTGCTAACCCAGGGCTTTAAACTAGACTCAGGAGAAGGGCCCCGTGCCCCCCCTCCTATGTCTCCACAATGCCCCCAGGACCTGACCCACCCAGGGGCCTAAATTTAACAAAGTGCGGCAAGCCACGATTTGTTTCTTTTTTTTACAGTTTTTGCTTGAGCCGTGGATCCAGAACGACTCTCACTGAAATGTTGTTTAAAAAAGCTTTTTTAGCCCAAGAGGCCTAGGGTGTCTGGGTGTTTCTACCCTGCTCCCTTTTCTTGTTTTTAATGTTATTCCTGTGACTCAGTTCAACTGAGTCACAAGATAACTATCAACACTTCCTGGTCTCTCAGTATGAGATCTCGGGAGGGTCGTGGATCCTCCACATCCCCAGTTGCATATCTGAAAAACCTTTAGACAACTCTGTAGTAACTGAATGGATTTATACCAAATCACAAAAATGCACTTCCCTGGACCAACATCTATCTTCCTGCCAAATTTGGTGTAATTCCATTCAGCAGTTCGGGCTGTAGCTGGGTCCTAAAAGTCCTATTGAAATGAACATGGGTAAAACACGCTTTTAAGTTCCCCCTGGTTCTCGGTTAGGACCTAGTTTCCATAGAAAAAGCATTTTTGGTTTTTGCTAATAACTTTAGCTCTGTTTGATGAATCTTCTTTAACTTTTCAAAACTAGTGTGCCAGTCACTTCAGCAGCTGTCTGGAAAGTTTTGCGGTGATCCATCAAGCTGGGGCTTAGGAAAGTTATGTCCCGAAACACGTTTCCTATGCCAATTTCCCACAGGGATTTTAGCCACAACTACAGCCCAAACCGTTGAATGGAATTACACCAATTTTAACAGAATGCTAGATCTTTCTCCAGAAGAGGGCTTCTTGCACCCGCTGTGGATCCAAGAGGATTTGTGGATCCACGCGCCAACTGGAATGCTGTGATTAGATGGCCGCAACCTGAGAGGAAAGTTTCAGCCACCGTCTAGTGCATCAGGACACTGTTCCCAGGGGAGAAACAAATATAAAAGTGATAGAAGGGGCCAAAGTAAGTACCCCTGACCCCAGGGGACTGATGGAGGGGTCTGTGAGAGACCACTCATGGGCAGACGAGGATCCAAGGATCTACCTGGATTCCGCCTGGATTATCCTGGATTCAGGTGGATCCGGTTGGCTCCTTGGATCCAGACCCTAATGAAATAAACACATTCACCCACTCACACACCCAAACAGCCACTCACATACCAACCCAGGGACCCACAAAACCACCTCACACAGCCACTTACACATCCACACAGCCACTCACACAGCCACTTACAGACCAACACAGCCACTCACACACCCACACACCCAAACAGCTACTCATACACCCAAATATTCACTCACACACCCCACACAGGCAGTGATACATTTATAGAAATTACAATAGCATATGTTTGTATTAAATGTCTTGTTGTTTTAGTATTGAATGTGTGCAATATAACCAGCACACCCCTTATTTGTCCGATGAGTCATGATAGATCCGTGGATCCATAAAATCTATTTAAAAACAGACTTGGTGCATTGCATTTATAGAAAAACTACATATTTTACCTTACCTCAGTTATTTAAAAAAATATATAATAAGAATGAATGTGTGAAAAAGTGTATTTATAAACTTGTGTAAATATATATTAGTAAATTGAACATATGGGTCAAATTGTAGGACAATTTATATTACCAAAAAAACTGTGAAATTCACTAAAAAAACTAAGTTACAGGGACGTTATAGCTACGAAATAAAATTTCAAAATCCTTAGAAATTTCACTGAAAAAAACAAAGGTTACAGGAACATTATAGTTAGGTTCAGATTTCACACACACAAAACCATAGAAATTCAGCAGTTATAGTGATAGTTTTCTCAAGTAATATAACTCATGCCTTAAGTATCTATAACTCACACACTCACCATGCATTGCTAATTACCCCACATAATACATGAGATGTAACATCTTCTATGACATCATTGCAGTGACATTATTGACGAGAAAACTTTGCATGGCTGGGGTGCGAGCTATAGTGACCTTAGTGCATGAGTTATATTTGCAGACATGTATTGTGATAACCTGCTACTTAGTACATGCATTGATATTACAATACATATAAGCATATTCCTATATTCATGGAAGTAGAAATGTAGAAAAAGCAAACATTTCTATCATTTTTCTCAGTAATATGTTTCCTAAGTCCTAGACCCCTACACTTATCACTGCTCTGAAAGCATTAACTAACTGTGCCTAATGGAAGAATAGTTGAATTGTCGCCGTGCACACCTTAAGACAGTGTCCCATCCTGTTTCTCAGAATCTCAGGTGGAGCAGGCAGCAGGAGGAGGGAATGGCTGTTCTCAATGAAAACATGCGCTTTGGCAGCAGAGTTTGGCTGTACTCAGCTTCTGTTCCATGTGTCCAAAAAGAACAGCAACCCACAGTCTGGATTCTGATCTCTTTATGGATACTTCTGAAGCAAAGGAATCTCTTTCTCAAATGATCAGGTATCGATGTTTATATAGCAAAATAATCATTGACTAGTCTAGTTGATTATGAGTGAAACATAAGCCAGAAACTCAATGGAAACATCCAGCGCCAGAACCCGTGTTCATAATATGTGTCACCTCTCTGCACATATCATCATTATGTCTCTGTCTGTACCATGCAATGCTGAGAAGTAGATATTCAGGGCATCTTGGCCAGACTTATGTCTCCCATTCTGCTGATAATCAAATGAGAAGGTGTTGGTGTGGTAAATGAATGTGCCTTTGGGTTATGAGATGTTCAGTTAGGCTAATGCTAAGTGTATTTAAAAATGGGGTCAGGCTCAGGAATCTAACAGCCCAATTTATATATTGGTTGTAATCATACTTCATCTCAATGGTGATGGAGTATCCTTACACTATTATAATGATCTGCCCACTGTATTTATGTGGGTAGACTATAGTTTGCCAATGGTGGAGACTGCTCCATCTCCGCCATGGCCAAGCATCTTCCATGGCCTGAGTAAGAGCTGCTGGAGAAATGGCCATATGTCCGTTCACCCAATTTAGATGGGTGGCCAGATACCATTTTTACTGCCCATCAATGCCAGGAAAACCCTGACAGGATGGAGCAGTAAAAAACAAAAATTACCCACTCGCCACAGAGATGACTCCCATGATGAGGGGGCATTTTTTTTTTTTTCAAAAACAAAAACTCACTTTCGGGTTTTGTTTTTGAAAATAAAAAAAGTTTCATAATTTTATGAATGGCTCCATCATGTTTGGTGGAACCATACAGCAAAGTGCCAATACATTCACAGGAACAGCCTTGATGGCAGTTCATGTTAATGGTTGGAGCGTCCATTGAGTTGACTGACATTTCTAAATTGGCAGGTGGGAAATCCGTCAGCCTGATGGAGTAATTTACTCCGTCACCCTGGCGAAGTACAGCCCTCTGACAACATTAAATAAGTTCCTCTAGCAGCTCATCTGTGGGTACTCTTGGTGCTCCTTCTTTAATAGATTCTCAATTACTTCTTGTAGAAGTTTGAGGTGTTCTTGCTTGTACCTTGCTTTCTTTCTCCTCCTATCATCAGAGTCCTAAAAGAACGGGAAGAACTGCTATCAGAATACTGAAACCAATCCTGTTTTTTAAGCTTGTCACAGTACCTCAAATTGTAACCACCCCTGCTGGACTCTTGCTGTACCCAAGATCCAGTCTGCATTTCCTCTCTTTCCTTCTCCATCTGCTTCTTTCTAACATGAAGTATTGGTTTCTCTTTAATGGCACCATCAGTTTTGCTTTTGCTTTTAATATGCTGTTATTCTGCTCATGTCCCTAAGGTGTTGCGGCCCACAGACATGTAGGTCTCAGCTATGAAGCTTTGTAGCGCTTGTTCCTGATCCTTTGCCAGAACAGCTGCCAATCTCTGATGTATAGCCAGTACAGATGCTCCCCGCTAATGTGCTTAAAATAATGAAGGACACTGTGGTAAAATTACCAATTAATGATATCCCCATTTTCAGAGCTGGTGCAGCTCCATGTTCATACTGTGCCTGTTTTCTCACCCCAGGGACTTAAGCCAATGAGGGTGTACTGTGGGTGGTGGTATAAATGCATGCATGGATTGGCCATCTAAACAGGTCAGGCCGCTGAAGACCTCTGAATGTTGCGAATTAAGTAATCAACTTCAAATTCTATAAATATACATTCAAAATTAACAAGTTCCAGGTAAACTTTTCATTATTAGATTCTGTGTTGTAAATCTCCATACTTTTATAAAACTAGCTTTATAAGCATGGTTGTGTTTGTATTTGTTTTCCTTGTTGTGTACATAGTTTGACTGGATTTATACACAGAATGGTGAATGCTATGTTCAGTTAAACTTTTAGTGGTGAGAGTATTTGTATGTTGAGCTGGAATATGATGAATAAGTACTTTCTTTTCCTGACTTTGACTTATGGTATGGCACTTATATGATATAATACTGTTATTAGAAATTGGGCTTCTAGTCGGCAGAGATACGCACCCTGTTCAAGCAGGAAGGAACCACAATCCTAGTCATGGTAAATCAGAAACACACTTTAAATTAATCTGTGCTCACCTCCTGGTAGCTTGGCATGGAGCAGTCAGGCTTAACTAAAGAGGCAATGTGTAAAGTATTTGTGCAACACAACAACAGTAACACAGTGAAAACACCACAAAAAAACTCCATACCAGTGTAGAAAAATAACTATTATTTTTATGAGTAAAACAAAACATAAATGACATAAACCCAATAAGTAGAAGTCATGATAGGAATTTATAAAGAATAAACTGTTTTGCAGTGCAAAGAAACAAATACCAGCAACCGAGGGCTATCTGGTCATGCTTGACTGAGGCAAATCCCAAAATTCAGGCTAACTGCAATGGAGTCCGGGTCGGATACAGCAACCATGCTTGGCCTGCAGAACAGTACCTTGGATGCGTCTACGCCGAGGGTCATGCGTGGAGCAAAGGAGGCCATGCATTGCTGTTTATCTCGAAGATGGGACAATGCATTGGTTCCGAGTCACTGAAAGTCAAAGATATGTCAATAGTCAAGATGCGATGAACATCGGGCGATGCGTCATTGTCGACCCGCTGGGATCTAGGCCATGCGAGCCGCACAAATCGATGTTTACGTGCCGAGCTGCGCAAAGTCTAAGATGTGTCAGAAACAGGGGACAATGCATTCCACCTTCGACAATGCAGTGTCCTCGGTCTGTCGCAGCAGTTGTGATGCATTAGTGTCAAAGGAAATGTGATGATTTTGATTGGCGCAACACCGTCGATGCATGAATTTTCTGGGTTGCGGCACAGAAAATTCAATTCCAAGGCCCAGGACTGGATTGGCACAACTTGGCAGAGCAGGACAGAGGCAGACCAGGTGCTGGTTGCTGCGTTGCAGGGTGAAGTTTTTGATCTACCAGAGACTTCAGAAATAGGAGGCAAACCAGCAAGTGCTTGGAGATACTTGGTTCTAGGACGTAGTGATGAAGGTCCAGGCCTGCTCATATCCAGGGCAAAGATGCAGCAGGCAAGGAGGCCAACACAGCAAAGCAGTTCAGCAAAGTGGCAGTCCCTCCTGCCAGCACAGCAGTCCTTCTTCCTGAGAGTAAAATGTCCTCCAGTTCTGAGAAGTATTCTGATGTGGTGATGTCGGAGGATCCAGTACTCATGTCCAGTTGTGTCTTTGAAATAGGGAGACTTCAAAGAGATGCCTTTGAAGTGCACTGGACCCCTGTCTTTCCCTCCCCTGGCGATTAGACTTACTACAGGGGGTATGCAACCCTTTGTGTGGGGACAGGACATAGCTCTTTCAGGTGTAAGTGCCAGCTCCTACCCTCCCATCCAGCTTAGGATGACCCATCAGCATGCAGCTGGCCACTCAGTCACACCTACCCTTTCTTTTGTATGTGGCTGTCTACAGGGAGTGCAGGAAGCAGCTGTCACCCACCCCAGATGTGTATTCAGAGACAGGTCAGAAGGCACCTAAATGGTTTATAGTACTGAAAATGGCAATTTTTTAAAGGCGGCATTTCCAGAATTGCCAACAAAAAAGCAACTTCACCATAAGTTGTGTTTTTGGATGTGTGATTCCAGAGACACCAGGTTTGGGGGTCCCATCTTTTTCCAATTGGAAATTACACTTATACTCTGTAATAAGGCGTTCCCAATGTTCTCCTGTGGGAGAAAGGCCTGGCAGTAGTGAGCTTCAGTGGGTGGCACACTCAGTACTGAAGGCCCACTAGTAGCAGTGACTGATTCTGCAGGCCCCGGGCACTTGTCATGCACTTTTACTAGGGACTTGTAAGTAGAGCAAATATGCCATTTGTGGATAAACCAATGTTACCATGTTTTAAGTAAACCTTGCACGGGCACTTTAGCACTGATTCGCAGTGGTAAAGTGCCCGGAATCTTACGAAGATACGGCAAAAAAAAGCCAGCAAAACAGTCAAAAACAGGGAGGTCAGAAGGCAAAAGAGTCAGGGGAAACCACACAATGTAGGCCAAGGTGAGCAATTGTCTACATTCAGCAAACAGATTTATTTTATTTTGTAGATACTATTAGCGCCTTCTGATCCAGATATAAATAAAGCACTGATATTGTGAACTACACCTCTTAACCATACACTTGTATGCCAATATGGGTGAGAGCTCTTTTCTAAGAACATTATTGCCATTGGTTTACAGTGAGCTCTAATTATGTGGTCTAGTCATATGGATAAAGTACAATTTGTGATTGGGTTATACACCCTGTGGCTCAATGTTGTTTTAGGATATTTGGGGGCATATTCACAAGAACGTGTAATAACTACCGCAAGTGTAGCTTAACGCAACCCTTCACATCGCGGTCCATCGTGGGAAAATAACTCCGTGTTAACACCACCCATCACCATGCCCCCAAGAAGAATCCCAAGTTCCTAGATTGTGAATTGGAAGTCCTGGTAGACGAGATCCTCAGGGTGGAGCCACAGCTGTTTGGCACTCTGGTCCAACAGACCCCCATGTCGCATGAAAACCAAGATGTGGGAGAGGATCATCAACAGGGTGAACGCCCAATCATCATGTCGGCGCACAAAGACGGACATCCAGAACAGGTGGTATGACGTGCGCAGGAGGGTACGGGACCTGCTGAAGCATAGACTACATCAACAGCCAACAGACCGGCAGTGGCCCTCCTGCCAAGCCAATATACCTCAGGCCCTGGGAGGAGAAGGTGCGGGCCATCCTTCCGCCAGTGAGCGTATATGGACTAGAGAACATCCCAGAGCCTGAGTGAGTACACAACAAATGTACACAATAAACTGCCACAAAACACACACATCACTGTCAAGGGAGAGTCAAACCATGCACACATAGCAATTACACAGCAACTAGAACAGAATCATCCCAAAATGTGTATGTCAGTCAGATAAACACAACACATGCCATCAAAAAGTCACATCCAACTGTGCCAACACATGTACAAACACAACCACAACTACAGCTAGGCAGTGGCACAAATAGAACTAACACACACATCCACACATGTAGCCACCACAACAACACCAACACACAGTGAAGACCACTCCAAAGGAAGGAATTCTGTGTATGCTGGCCAAGTCAGTGTAGCCAATAGCATCATGGGAGTCGCAGTCACACATAGCTGCCCCCCACAACTGTCCCATCAACACCACCCTGAACCATGCTCACATCACAGGGAGTGGAGAAGGACTCACAAGATGGCTGACACTGGCTACTGCTGTGGGAGCACAAGGCCCTGCTGCCAACTGTGCACCAACAAACAGCAGGACACCACTGACTGACATCCTGAGAGACAACTTACACTCCCTGCAATGCAAGCACGTTCCATGGTGGGATATCTGGCTGGCTGGGTGGGAAGGGGGACTTGCAGCACTGACTATAGTCACCAGCACCTCCCCTCACCCCCCAACACAAACTCCACAGTACCCACCTGGTAGAATGCAATGCCCTCCATCCTAACACAAGATCCCACAAAGCACCACCACCCTGGGTTATGTTGTGTGAAGCACAGGGACACTCTTGGGACTCTTAGCCAAACAACTGCCAGGACAACACTCCCAGCCATCCTGTCAGCACAGCCAGCCCACCCCACAGGGAAGCAGAGTCAAAGGAAGGAAGCATGGGCATGCTGGGAAGGGGGTGGAGGCAATAGCATGATGGGAGTCGTAGTCACAGACATAGCTCAGCCCCACAACTGTCCCATCAACACCACCCTGAACCATGCTCACATCACAGGGAGTGGAGAAGGACTCACAAGATGGCTGACACTGGCTACTGCTGTGGGGAGCACAAGGCCCTGCTGCCAACTGTGCACCAACAAACAGCAGGACACCACTGACTGACATCCTGAGAGACAACTTACACTCCCTGCAATGCAAGCACGTTCCATGGTGGGATATCTGGCTGGCTGGGTGGGAAGGGGGACTTGCAGCACTGACTATAGTCACCAGCACCTCCCCTCACCCCCCCAACACAAACTCCACAGTACCCACCTGGTAGAATGCAATGCCCTCCATCCTAACACAAGATCCCACAAAGCACCACCACCCTGGGTTATGTTGTGTGAAGCACAGGGACACTCTTGGGACTCTTAGCCAAACAACTGCCAGGACAACACTCCCAGCCATCCTGTCAGCACAGCCAGCCCACCCCACAGGAAGCAGAGTCAAAGGAAGGAAGCATGGGCATGCTGGGAAGGGGGTGGAGGCAATAGCATGATGGGAGTCGTAGTCACAGACATAGCTCAGCCCCACAACTGTCCCATCAACACCACCCTGAACCATGCTCACATCACAGGGAGTGGAGAAGGACTCACAAGATGGCTGACACTGGCTACTGCTGTGGGAGCACAAGGCCCTGCTGCCAACTGTGCACCAACAAACAGCAGGACACCACTGACTGACATCCTGAGAGACAACTTACACTCCCTGCAATGCAAGCACGTTCCATGGTGGGATAACTGACTGGGTGGGTGGGTGGGTGGGAAGGAGGTCTGGCTGTCAACCAAACACAATCAATGCAGACCATGTTCACACCCCAGAGAATACATAGAAATGCCCAAATAATGCAGGACAATGTGCCACACCAATATCAACCCCTGACTGTGACGACTTAGGACAATACAATGTACAGGCCCGCACCCGAGGCACAGTCACAACTGTCAGGTGTGTCAACCACTGATGCCTGCAGAAACATGACATACATTGTTTGTGTCTCCCAAAAACAGGTGATGATAGGGACACAGCAGCAGCGCTGAGAGTCCCAGTCCCAGGCTCAAGAGGATGCCGAGCTCACTGGCGTCGTACAGCCTCTGTCCTCCTCGGACGATGAAGAACAACCTGGCACATCCGGTGCAAGTCAACATGCTGCACCAGCAGGACCACCAGCTGCAGCACCAGCAGGTCCACCAGCTGCACCCCCTGCACCCACCCCTCCAACGACTGTCACCACGAATACCATCCCTGCCGACATGGACAGAATAAGGAACAACACCAGCGCAGTGACCCTGGACCAACCTGGGGCCATGGACACCACCACCACCACCAACCCCAAGGTGGACCAGGGTTATCTGTGCGTGCAACTGCACACACTGCACATGTCAGCAGGGGTGGTGGGAGGGGTGGGAGACAGAGGTCGCTGCTTGCAGGCGTTGCTGGTGTGCATGAAGACCCACAACTGAGTACGCATAGCTGATGCGTACCAGTCCAGCACCGGAGAGCTCAGCCAGGTAGTGGGGCTCCTCAGAGACATCAAACAGCAGCAGGCTGCCCATCATGCCCGCTTGGACTCCCACATGTCCCAAGTGGAGTCACACATGTCACGTGTGGACTCCCACATGTCACGTGTGGACTCCCACATGACCCGCGTGGAGTCCAAGTGGGATGTACTACATGAGATGACGGCGGTGCACAGGGACATTTTACAATGCCTCCGCCAGATGAACAGCAACCAGTCCACACCTCCCTGTGTGCCAACAACATCTGGTACCGAACAAACTGCAACTGCCACAGGGAGGGAGGAGGACTCTGGCGGAGAGTCCCCTGCACCGCAGCAGCCTGCACTTGAGGCCCCCAAGAAGAGGGGTCGTCCGAGGAGGGAAAGTGAGAGGCTGATGGCCAAGCGCAACTCCCAGGAAGCCTGAACCTGTTCTGGATTTTCGCCTTTGTGCACAGACTGTTCACCCTGTTGATGGCAACACTACTCCCACACATTGCATGGGAGTACAAGTTGGAACAATGTGTCAGACAACTGTGGCCCGATACTGGGGATCCTGTCTACCTGGACTTTCTATTCATCTAGGAACTTGGGATTGCAAGATTCATGTACAGCACAATCCATCCTATGCACTATTATCACAATAAACACACTAATACACCATACTTGCCTCTGTCGTGATTCCAACGTGGGTGCTGTTATGGGGATGATGAACTGCAAAATTACACAGTGTATGCGAACTGCAACAGCAAGGACAACACAGGCATGTGAGTACAGGCAACGTGACACATATGAGGGAGACACACCACCAGGGCTACACAACACATACACACCTAGGCCATCTGACTCATTGCCTACACTGATGTTGCCAGGGAAGACGGTGCAATGCACAGACACCACACCCATTCCCAGTTGTAGTCAAGTAGCCCACAGGTGCAGTAAGCAAATGGCAGTCAAATGTGTGACCACAGACAACGCACATCACTAAGTGAAGCACAGGTTTATTACACAGTAGCAACATGCCGTAACCACTACAGATGCAAGGTAACCCCACCTGGTAGCGGGCACACAGTCAACAACTGTAGACAGAAGGAAGTCCATGGGTGTGGCGCACATCACCTGTAGGGACACAACAGCTACCAGCCTGGATGTGCAATCACGTCGTCGGTGGACACAGTTGACCAAACGAATCTGAAAGTACCCTGTGAAGGACAGAAATGACACACAGTCAAAAGCAATGCAGTACAGGACAGAACAGCAAAACTCATGCACAATACATGTTACAAGATACCCACCCAGAACCAAGTTAGCATGTCAACACTGTTGGGGAGTACAGCCCACCTGTCACCACACATCGCAACACACATCCTGTCAAGTAGCCCATGGACACACTCCAACAGCACCAGAGCACCACCCACACATCATGCCAACTCACATCATTCACATGACACCTCAGGATACTCACATTCAGCTAAAGAAGTTGGTGATGAGCTGTGTGCGGACATCACCATCACCATCATCATCATCATCGTCACTGGCATCGTGGTCCAGGCCAGGATCCTCCACAGGTGGCGGATGTTGGTCATCGTCATCCTGGATGAGAGGCAACTCCTTCCGCACTGCCAGGTTGTGGAGCATGCAGCAGACGATGATAATCTTGCACACTTTCGCAGGGGCATATGGGAGGGACCCTCCGGTCTTGTCCAGGCAGCGGAGCGGCTCTTCAGGAGACCAAAGGTCCGCTCAATCACTCTCCTGGTCCGACCATGTGCCTCATTGTAGCGCATCTGGGCAGGTGTCACAGGGTTCCTGAGGGTGTCAGCAACCACGGCATGTTGGGGTATCCCGAGTCACCTACGGACAGACAAGTGCACATCAGCTGACTTGGAAAAGTGGGCGGAATACTACAGATCAGATCACACACAATGGCACAAAGTCAGTACACACCGACAAGCCAGGCACGCTGGTTCTGCATCTGTGCCATCAACCTGGGGATGCGACTACTCCTCATCACAAAGGCATCGTGTGCTGAACCAGGGAAACGGGCACACACGTGTGTGATGGTCATGTCTGCAAGACACACCACCAGTGCATTGACCGAGTGGTAGTGCTTGCGGTTCCTGTAGAGCCTGCTCCTGGGCCTGTGGTGGTACCAAAGCCACATGTGTCCCATCAATGGAGCCAATGACATGCGGCATCCTCCCCAGGGCATAAAAGTCACTCTTCACGTCAGTGAGTCGTACGCAGTCTAGGGAAATAGATGTACCGGTTCAGGAAGAGCAACATTGCCGCCAAAACATCGCGGAGCACACGGCTGAACATGGTCTGTGACATCCCACCAGCAGGCGCCACAGTATGTTGGAAGGTACCGGTGGCAAAGAAGTGTAGGGCTGCCATCACCTTCACCTTGGGGGTCAGCGCTGTAGGATACGGCCGGCCAGGCTGCAAATGTGGGGACAACTGCACTGCCAAATCCTCAATCAGCTGCCTGGTGAAGCGGTACCGTCGGATGCTGTCCCGTTCCACCATCGTTGCCAGGTCTGGGAATGGCCGATGGACAGCAGGAGCCCTGCAGTGCAGAGGAGAAGTAAGCAAGATCGTCAGTCACCCCACATATGCGGCATTGAACACACTCAAGATCCCAACATACATCATCATGAGGCACAACTACATGAAGTGTGCAGTACCGGAACGACATTTATGGTACATACATGGCCAACATCTGTCAACACGGTCCTACAGGTGGCATCAATTTGTCCCAGGTTGGCCCATTGGATATCATGATGCTGTGTCACAGTCACCCCCAGTGACATGTGAGGACAGATGTGCCCCAGGCACCACAGCTCAACGACAGGCACATTCCCAGGGACCCTGTAATGCCACATGGACACTGGCATCACCTGGAGTATCATGTGTACACCACAACAAAACAAACATGACCCCCACAGGTAGTGGCCACACTTGCCATGGCAGGAGAGCCATGGACGTCTGTGACACACACGCACAACATCAGAGTCCATGCACACACAACGTGGATGTGGAGACTGTCTCCCATTGTGCACATGAAATCAGAGACATTGTAAACACTACATGCACAAAGACTGTGGAGGGCCATCACTATTGTGCCACTGGGACACCCTGGCTCAAACATACCGTCCCACATGGGACTCACGGGGTATGTGACATGACATACACAAACACCACTGTGAAATGTGACCATGGCACATGCACAGATATGAACAGTTGCACATCACAGTGGTCACGTACACGTAACACCCAGGATCCTGTCCCCATTAACACGTGCACAGCCTGGGGGTGGCTGCCCACAGGTGACACCCACAGGACAACATGTACACCAACATACACACAATAGGAAATGCAGCCTTACATGCCTTATGATAAGGTTTGGACAGGCTGTCGTGATGTAGGTGTGCCCCTCACTCCCTGGGAGCTATCTGTGGCTGGCATATGTCCATCTGAGACAGGCATGCTGACATATGCCAGTCACATGTACAGTGATGCGTTGTACTGCAATGGACCGATCGGTGCCTCCGGCCGGCCCATTGCATTCAATGTGTGCGGGTGCGCGTTGTACCCCTGTGCGCGTTGAACAGCAATGGACCGATCGGTGCCTCCGGCCGGCCCATTGCTTTCAATGTGTGCTGAGTGCAGCGTTGTTACCCCTGTGCGCGTTGAACAGCAATGGACCGATCGGTGCCTCCGGCCCGGCCCATTGCATTCAATGTGTGCTGAGTGCAGCGTTGTACCCCTGTGCGCGTTGAACAGCAATGGACCGATCGGTGCCTCCGGCCCGGCCCATTGCATTCAATGTGTGCGGAGTGCAGCGTTGTACCCCTGTGCGCGTTGAACAGCAATGGACCGATCGGTGCCTCCGGCCGGCCCATTGCATTCAATGTGTGCGGGTGCGCGTTGTACCCCTGTGCGCGTTGATACTGCAATGGACCGATCGGTGCCTCCGGCCGGCCCATTGCATTCAATGTGTGCGGAGTGCGCGTTGTACCCCTGTGCGCGTTGAACAGCAATGGACCGATCGGTGCCTCCGGCCCGGCCCATTGCTTTCAATGTGTGCGGAGTGCAGCGTTGTACCCCTGTGCGCGTTGAACCGCAATGGACCGATCGGTGCGCACCCATTGACAATGGGCTTGCCTGGCAAGCGGACGCGTTTTCGAATATTCGAGCGAGTCGGTTGCTGGAAAATCAGTTGGTCACCCACAACAATGTTGCAAAATCATGTATGTCATGAAGTTGAAGATTTGAAGGATGCTGTGGGCGTGTTTTGGTGCTGCTATTCCATGGATTGGCCAGATTCAGAAGATGCAAACGACTTGGACCTATCACTTTGGACACAAGGGACAGTATCTGCCTCTCCAGCACATATATATTGCTGCATGTTCCCCTGAGAGCCCACTTGCCTGCACTACATGCTCCAGGACGACATCTGCCACTGCACTGCTGCTGTCTCTGCCCCTCTGGACCCTGCAATGGCACGTACTGTGGAGAGAGCCCCAGCCTTCAGCCTTGAAGAGAACCAGGCCCTGCTGGACAGCCTACTTCCACAGTACAGCAAGCTGTATGGGACACCAGGGGAGCAGGTGAGTGTTCTGTGCACTGCCTTTCTGAATGTGCATTTTGTCTGACTAGCAAGGCTGAGAGTCAGCACACCACTGGCTAGCAGGCTCACTGAGTAGTTGTCACCCCCATAGTGTGTAGTGACTTGCACTGGACAGGTATGGTGCAGTGACAGTGCTTCTGAACAGGGTTTTACTCCCCATGCTATGATACCATGTAGTGACTTCTGGAAAACTGTCCATGGGCAGCCGTGCACTGCCTGGGTACACCATGTGCCCCTGTGATTGCGACATGTATATGCAACTGTGTCATGCACGGATATGTTGCATGTGTAGTAATGTCCTTATCACTTTGTCATCCTGACAGGCTTCTGCCCATCGGAAGCATGAGATCTGGAAGGACATCGTCCGGGCTGTCCGGTCCGTGGGGGTCTACAAGCGCCGGATCCGCAGCTGCCAAAAGAGGTGGCAGGACCTTCGGGGCTGGACCCGGAGGATTGCACGGGTCCAGCTGAAGCTGTCGCCTCCCTCGCAGGAGGGCGGAACACGGACCCTGACCCCCACATGCTCAGGATCCTGGCGGTGGTCTTTCCAGACCTGGATGGGCAGCTGAAGGCCAGAGAGCAGCAAGGAGGGGGTGAGTCAAAGACTGCACTGTGTACTCTGTCTAACATGTTATGTGCCCTCCTCGGGCCAGGTTGAACTGCCACAGTACAGCAGTCATGTTGTCCAGGAGCCATGTCCCTCTATTGTGCACTGCCCACTCCTCATCTGATACCCAGGTGTGGCCCTTACATGCAGGAATTCTGTCACTTAGGACTGTGTCCTTGCAGTTTGCTTGACTCAAGGTGGGAGACAGCATCTGTTTCCCTGACTCTGTGGTGGGCATCATGGGTGGGTCCATTGCTTACACAATGCCTGTATTCTGACATGTATTCAGCGTGTTACTTTGATCTGTGGTCCAATTGCTGAGCTGATCCACCACATGTGGCTGGGGTACCTGGCACACACCCATGCTGCGGGTGGGAACAATGTTTGGGCCCCAGGAGTATGTATATGACGTGTGTCACACATACTTAGCCAGCTGCCTACAGTCCAGGGCTCATCCCTCATTCATGTGGGGCTGGACAGTCATGCCTACTCCAGGCCATACAATACACTCTGTACTCCCACTCCCGTGTATCAGAGGACACATTGTGCACAGTGATTTGCCCCTCAGGTGTCTGCCTCTGTGTCAGTGTGCTGTGGATTAGTCGCCAGGACTGCTGTGGAGTTTCTTGGTAGGGGCTCAGCATGCCACTGGAGATGTGACCATAGGAGACGATACTTGTGTGACACATAGGTGTCTGATCAGCTGCCCATGCAGACTGGGGCATGTAAATGTGAAGTTCAGGCAGCTGTTCCCCATGCACAGCAGAGTGTGAGGGGCTCAGGTTCAGAGGGTAGTGTCACAGGTCTCCCATATGTCCAATAGGTATGACCTGGACAGATGAGGGTTAAGAGGATGTGTTGTGGGGGGATGTACATGTGCACTTGTGCAGCTCCAGGACTTGCATTCCCCATGACCTACTATTGTGACACAGTGCAGAGTGTTGTTGTCTGGCTGCAAAGTCATACATCACTGAGACAGTGATGTATGACTTTGCAGTCATGCCTCCGCCATGGCATGTGTCTACTGATTGGTGATCCTGCAGGGGAGTGACATGTGCTACATGCACACCATAGTGGCGCTGGCTATCAGGACATGGGTGCATCATGGTGTCTGTCGCTGGTATGCATCACATGCATTTCCTATTTGACTCTGGGCATCCCTTACATCCGTAAACCTGTACTGACTCAGTGGCAAGAGCTGTGATGTGTCCACACCGTGTCCTCTGCACTGTCCAACTACTGTGTACTTGGTGCATGTGTCAACACTGGGGTGTTGCAATCCAACAGACACCAGACAGATGGGTGCAAGGCCATGTGGGATGTGAGTGCCATGCTTGGCATCAGACTGACAATTGACTTCTCCTGTTCAATTAGTGCACTTTTAGCAATGTACAACTAATGATGCCAGGGCTTGCTCTGTGATGTGCTGTGCTCACAGTGGTGTGTGCGTTATGTGCAGGTGACTGATGTCTGTCTGTTTCCCCATTGTTTGCAGATACATCCACGGCCACGGAAGGGGACAGCTCCACGGACCAGGAGGAGCCGGAGAGCCAGACTGGGTCAGCAGCCGAGAGTGGTCGGAGGGACCCAGTGGCACGGAGGGCGAGGGAGCCACACCGAGGAGTCCTCAGCAGCATCCACCTCAGCTGAGGACCAGAGCAACTCGGAGGATGACTCCCTTGTGGAGGCGGGTGTCAGCAGCCACCACACCCCAGCTAGTGTTGCTGTCCCCGCCACCACCAGCACCACCACCGCCCTCCCATCGGCTCCCATTCCCCAGGTCCGTGGAGGCTCCCATGTCCGGGAGCGTGTCTCCTTTGGGCCAGGCACCGCACCCCCTGCCCCTGTGTCCCCTGCTGCCCTGAGTGAGGAGTCTGTGTACCTCCTTCGCCAGCTCCATGTAGGGCAGACAGCCATGCTGAGTGTCCTCCATGCGCACACCGCGCTGTTGACTCAGCTGGTGTCGTTCATGGAGGGCATCTCATCGGGCATGTCTGACCTACAGAGGGGCAATAGGTCCATGGACTCCTCCCTGACGGCAGCAGTGTCCCTCCTCAAGCGGTCCCTCACCCCTCCTGCCTCTGCTCCATCCACACTCCCCAGCACCTTACCCATCCCAGGCACACACACACTGGCACACACCAGCACACACACATCCAGCACACTGACACACACGCCAATGACAAAACGCACACGCACGCACATTCAGGGGACTGAAGCCAGACTCACAGGGGATGGGGCCCTGGAACACACACACGCATCCACATGCACTGCGCAGTCCTCAGTTCCCTCTCCCTCCAAAGCACCCTCCCTTGCCTCACCTGCAACCCCAAAGTCACAGCAGCTCTTCCTCTGTGACCTCGGCCTCTTCCCCACCGATGAAGCTGCTCCAGCATCCCGGGGGAAGAGGAAGCCCACCACACGGAGCAGAGTGCCCCTCGCCCCGGACACCCTCCCCCAGGCGCAGACGGACTGAGGCCCCCACCCGCCAAGTCCCCGGAGTGCTAAGAGCAAGACCCCGCCACCGCCCTGCAGCTCAGGCACAAGGTCTCCGTCCTCCATCCCTCAGGCCCCCACTGCACAGGTGCCCCCACCACACCCTGCCCCAGGTTCCCCCACCCACAGATATACCATCCCCAAGATGCTCCGGCCTTCTCCCCCTGCCACTTGCTCTCCCAGCACCACACCCCCGCTGCGCTTGTCTGTGCCACTGATGTGGTGAGGGTGTCCCCCCTCTGTCCAACCCACCTTGCCTGTTCCCCATTCTCCTCCCCTGGAGGTAGGCACTGCAGTGGAGTCCACTACCGCCCTGTCTGACTTGGGCACTGCAGTGGCGGACCTGTCCACCCCATCTGCAGGGTCCACTGCAGTTGTGCCGGCACCCACGACATCTGTGTCATGCCCCCAGTTGTGCCGGCACACACCATGTCAGACACCTCCACTGCAGTTGTCAGTGGCTCTCCAGCACCCACCACCCCTTCCCTGACTCCCCTGGTGAGCCCTGATCCTGTCCCTGCGGTGCCTGGCCTGCCCCCGGTTGCCCCTCCTAGTGGATTGTCCCTGGTATTGTGCAGGCATGCGTAGGGTGACATCTGCCAGTGTCACCCTGTTTGAACTTTGACAATGGACTGGCCATTGGCCTTTGCTCTTTTTCAGGACTTCGTTTGGCCTCAACACATATGCTGAATAAAGCAACTTTCTTTTCTCTAGTGCTCATGCTTCAGATGTACATGTTGTTGGTGCAGCTAACCATGCCCTTGCTGCAGTGATGGTGATATCTGGTCTCATGATTATGAAGTGTTACTGTGCAGGAACCCATGTGGTCCAGGGGAATGTGTCCTATCATGTGGTGTATCCATGTCATCAATAGCAGCATCTGAGGGTGTCATGTGTTCAGTATTTGGCAATGGGTTTCCTACTTACATTGGCAATTTCATATCTGTGGCTTCCACCCCTGCACATCTGTTGTGCCTGCCATCGTTGCATTTGTCTACTTCCCTGACCGTGTTGCCATCTCCAGTGGACATGCAGGTTTGGGCATCAATGGGGAGGGACTCATCCGTGTAGTCAGTGCAACATTGCTATACAAGTGTGTTGGATCTGTGCTGATGATTCCGTTGGCACATCCATGACCAGGCTGATGTGATGGGAGCCCTCATTTGGTGCTAATTGTTGATTGTGTGACCAAGTGCTCAGCTGACATGATGGGGCCCTACTGAGGCAACATATGGCACAGCTTTCCTCACACAGGAGTGGAGTCCCCTCATGGCAGTGTGTACACGTGTGACATTGCCTGCGCCCAAGGTGTGTGTTGTATGTGCATGTCTGTGTGTTCACTTCCATTCATCTGCGCATGCTGTGATCCCTAGTGTTGTACCTGTTTGTGATGCTTGCTGACTTGAGCTATGTTCCCCAAAGTCTTCTCCCTGTGTTCTCTGTGATGTGGGTGCATGGCACATTACTGGTCATCAGGGTGTCACCCATAGGTGTGTTTGCTGTCAGGGCAGAGTTTGTGTGCTGACGCAGATGGGTCACTGATCAGGTTTCCCTTTGGCACTTGTTGTTTGCCCCTGTCATGTGATTTCCAGTTTGTGTTATCTTTCAGTGATTGTGACACGTTGTGTGTGTGACTGCTGGCACTCCTTAGGGTCCGGGCTGCAATGTTGGTTGTTGTCTATGTGTGTTCTTTGTGGGTGACCTTGGCTTCTTCATTGGTGTGTGACTGTGGCTGGGATCCCATTGGTCGGTGTGGTATTGCCGTCATGTCCATGTACAGCGTAGTGTGCAGTGTGTCAGACATTCAGGAGTCTTGTTGAGTGTCCATGTGTGATGTGTTTCTACACCTTGGTTCCCACCCACCACCCTGGAATAGTAATGGGTGCATGTGCAATGTCACCAGTGCATGTGTACTTCACTGCTGCACATTGTTGGAGGTCGAGGGTGTGGTCTTGAGTGTGTGCAGATGAGAGTTGTTGCCCGGCTAGTCCCCTGCCTCCATGTTGGCCTTGGCTTACTGGCCATGCTGATTGATTTGTGCTTGTGTAGGTGTGATGGTAGTTAGTTGCTCAGGACACCTGACTGTGGTTCACAGTGTGAACGACATTTAGCTTTGTCATCACAGTGGTATTTTTCTTCAGCCCAGGGTCACCACATTGTGGGGGCCCTGGGGGTGTGCTGTGGTGTGTCTGTGACTTGCTGTGTCAGTTGTTGTTCCTACGTGCCTGTGTGACATGTGTGTTTTGTGCTCCCTCTCACCTGTCAATGCCTGCTTGCCCACATAGGGATTTGGATCCATGAGTTACCTTAGTGTGGCAGTGTATGCACATCTGTATGATTGGTATTCAGCTCTCCTCATGTGTTGTGTTGTTGCCTGGGGACACTGGCACCCCCACCCCTCACCTGCTGTGTATGATGACAGTGTTGGTCTGCCTGTTTGTGTTTGTGCATCTGCACCACTGCATTGGCATATCTTGGGTGTGCCATTGGCTGTATGTTGTTTGGTGTGTTTCCCCTGCTGTCCCTGGGACTCCTAGGTCATCGGTCAGCACAGTGATCATGGTTTGTGTGTCCCATTGCTGCCATGGTATGGTATCTGTTCACCTCACATCTGCTGTCTCCACAGGGTATCTGCATTTGTGTGCCCATTGGTGCAAATATGTGGTTCTGCATTCTGATGGTCACTTCTGTCATTGTGTCATTGATGACTGTTGGCGGTCTCAGCCCCCATGGGTGTTGTTTGTCTGCACATGGCCAAAGGAATGTTTCATTTGCACTGCAGTATTTGGCTCCCCCAATTTATGTTGCAATGGGACACATACACTACTTTGCCACAGATGAGTTTTTGGTTCTGTGACCAGGAATGATCCATGCAGTTTGGCAGTTGCAGCTCTTTCTTTGTCAACAATTACCTTTTGGTCACTGTGATGATGAGGTGGACATTGCACAATGGTCAAAATGTGCTTCAGCTATGGACCCCACCTTGCCTTTTGGTCACTGTGATGATGGGTTTAGACCCCATTGCCCAATGGTCAAAATTGCTTCAGCTATGGACCCCACACTTGCCTTTTGGTCACTGTGATGATGGGGTTTAGCATTGCCACAATGGTCAAGCTGCTGCAGTGTGGGTCCCAACTTGCCTTTGGGTCACTGTATGATGGGGGTTTAGGCATTGCCCCAGTCTGGGCTGCCTTGCATTGTGGTGACAGCCATCCAGCCCCCATGGGTAGAGGTGGTAGTAGTGGTACGCATCTGGCACCCCTGGGTAAGGGTGGTAGTAGTGGTAGGCATCTGGCACCCCTGGGTAGAGGTGGTAGTAGTGGTAGGCATCTGGCACCCCTGGGTAAGGGTGGTAGTGGTGGTAGGCATCCAGCCCCCATGGGTAGAGGTGGTAGTAGTGACAGGCATCTGGCACCCCTGGGTAAGGGTGGTAGTAGTGACAGGCATCCAGCCCCCATGGGTGAGAGGTGGTAGTAGTGACAGACATCCTGGCACCCCTGGGTAAGGGTGGTAGTAGTGACAGGCATCCAGCCCCCGATGGGTGAGAGGTGGTAGTAGTGGTAGGCATCTGGCACCCCCTGGGTAAGGGTGGTAGTAGTGACAGGCATCCAGCCCCCATGGGTAGAGGTGGTAGTAGTGGTAGGCATCTGGCACCCCCTGGGTAAGGGTGGTAGTAGTGGTGGGCATCCTGGCACCCCTGGTAAGGGTGGTAGTAGTGGTAGGCATCCTGGCACCCCTGGGTAAGGGTGTTAGTAGTGACAGGCATCCAGCCCCCATGGGTAGAGGTGGTAGTAGTGGTAGGCATCCTGGCACCCCTGGGTAAGGGTGGTAGTAGTGGCAGGCATCCAGCCCCCATGGGTAGAGGTGGTAGTAGTGGTAGGCATCTGGCACCCCTGGGTAAGGGTGGTAGTAGTGGTAGGCATCTGGCACCCCTGGGTAAGGGTGGTAGTAGTGGTAGGCATCTGGCACCCCTGGGTAAGGGTGGTAGTAGTGGTAGGCATCCTGGCACCCCTGGGTAGAGGTGGTAGTAGTGGTAGGCATCTGGCACCCCTGGGTAAAGGTGGTAGTGGTGGTAGGCATCTGGCACCCCCTGGGTAGAGGTGGTAGTAGTGGTAGGCATCCTGGCACCCCTGGGTAAAGGTGGTAGTGGTGGTAGGCATCCTGGCACCCCTGGGTAGAGGTGGTAGTAGTGGTGGGCATCTGGCACCCCCTGGGTAAGGGTGGTAGTGGTGACAGGCATCCAGCCCCCATGGGTAGAGGTGGTAGTAGTGGTGCGCATCTGGCACCCCTGGGTAAGGGTGGTAGTGGTGGTAGGCATCCAGCCCCCATGGGTAGAGGTGGTAGTAGTGACAGGCATCTGGCACCCCTGGGTAAGGGTGGTAGTAGTGACAGGCATCCAGCCCCCATGGGTAGAGGTGGTAATAGTGGTAGGCATCTGGCACCCCCTGGGTAAGGGTGGTAGTAGTGACAGGCATCCAGCCCCCATGGGTAGAGGTGGTAGTAGTGGTAGGCATCCTGGCACCCCCTGGGTAAGGGTGGTAGTAGTGGTAGGCATCTGGCACCCCCTGGGTAAGGGTGGTAGTAGTGGTAGGCATCTGGCACCCCCTGGGTAAGGGTGGTAGTAGTGACAGGCATCCAGCCCCCATGGGTGAGAGGTGGTAGTAGTGACAGGCATCTGGCACCCCTGGGTAAGGGTAGTAGTAGTGGTAGGCATTTGGCACCCCTGGGTAAGGGTGGTAGTAGTGGTAGGCATCCAGCCCCCCATGGGTAGAGGTGGTAGTAGTGACATGCATCTGGCACCCCTGGGTAAGGGTGGTAGTAGTGACAGGCATCCAGCCCCCATGGGTAGAGGTGGTAGTAGTGACAGGCATCTGACACCCCCTGGGTAAGGGTGGTAGTAGTGACAGGCATCCAGCCCCCAATGGGTAGAGGTGGTAGTAGTGGTAGGCATCTGGCACCCCTGGGTAAGGGTGGTAGTAGTGGTAGGCATCTGGCACCCCTGGGTAGGGGTGGTAGTAGTGACAGGCATCCAGCCCCCATGGGTAGAGGTGGTAGTAGTGGTAGGCATCTGGCACCCCTGGGTAAGGGTGGTAGTAGTGGTAGGCATCCAGCCCCCATGGGCAGAGGTGGTAGTAGTGGTAGGCATCTGGCATCCCCTGGGTAAGGGTGGTAGTAGTGGTAGGCATCTGGCACCCCTGGGTAAGGGTGGTAGTAGTGACAGGCATCCAGCCCCCATGGGTAGAGGTGGTAGTAGTGGTAGGCATCTGGCACCCCCTGGGTAAGGGTGGTAGTAGTGACAGGCATCCAGCCCCCCATGGGTAGAGGTGGTAGTTGTGGTAGGCATCTGGCACCCCCTGGGTATGGGTGGTAGTAGTGGTAGGCATCTGGCACCCCTGGGTAAGGGTGGTAGTAGTGGTAGGCATCTGGCACCCCCTGGGTAAGGGTGGTAGTAGTGACAGGCATCCAGCCCCCCATGGGTAGAGGTGGTAGTAGTGGTAGGCATCTGGTACCCCCTGGGTAAGGGTGGTAGTAGTGACAGGCATCCAGCCCCCCATGGGTAGAGGTGGTAGTAGTGGTAGGCATCTGGCACACCCTGGGTAAGGGTGGTAGTAGTGGTAGGCATCTGGCACCCCCTGGGAAAGGGTGGTAGTAGTGGTAGGCATCTGGCACCCCCTGGGTAAGGGTGGTAGTAGTGGTAGGCATCTGGCACCCCCTGGGTAAGGGTGGTAGTGGTGACAGGCATCCAGCCCCCATGGGTAGAGGTGGTAGTAGTGGTACGCATCTGGCACCCCTGGGTAAGGGTGGGAGTAGTGGTAGGCATCTGGCACCCCCTGGGTAGAGGTGGTAGTAGTGGTAGGCATCTGGCACCCCTGGGTAAGGGTGGTAGTGGTGGTAGGCATCCAGCCCCCATGGGTAGAGGTGGTAGTAGTGACAGGCATCTGGCACCCCCTGGGTAAGGGTGGTAGTAGTGACAGGCATCCAGCCCCCATTGGTAGAGGTGGTAGTAGTGACAGGCATCTGGCACCCCTGGGTAAGGGTGGTAGTAATGACAGGCATCCAGCCCCCCATGGGTAGAGGTGGTAGTAGTGGTAGGCATCTGGCACCCCCTGGGTAAGGGTGGTAGTAGTGACAGGTATCCAGCCCCCATGGGTAGAGGTGGTAGTAGTGGTAGGCATCTGGCACCCCCTGGGTAAGGGTGGTAGTAGTGGTAGGCATCTGGCACCCCTGGGTAAGGGTGGTAGTAGTGACAGGCATCCAGCCCCTCATGGGTAGAGGTGGTAGTAGTGGTAGGCATCTGGCACCCCCTGGGTAAGGGTGGTAGTAGTGACAGGCATCCAGCCCCCATGGGTAGAGGTGGTAGTAGTGGTAGGCATCTGGCACCCCCTGGGTAAGGGTGGTAGTAGTGGTAGGCATCTGGCACCCCCTGGGTAAGGGTGGTAGTAGTGACAGGCATCCAGCCCCTCATGGGTAGAGGTGGTAGTAGTGGTGGGCATCTGGCACCCCCTGGGTAAGGGTGGTAGTAGTGACAGGCATCCAGCCCCCATGGGTAGAGGTGGTAGTAGTGGTAGGCATCTGGCACCCCCTGGGTAAGGGTGGTAGTAGTGGTGGGCATCTGGCACCCCCTGGGTAAGGGTGGAAGTAGTGACAGGCATCCAGCCCCCCATGGGTAGAGGTGGTAGTAGTGGTAGGCATCTGGCACCCCCTGGGTAAGGGTGGTAGTAGTGACAGGCATCCAGCCCCCCATGGGTAGAGGTGGTAGTAGTGGTAGGCATCTGGCACCCCTGGGTAAGGGTGGTAGTAGTGGTGGGCATCTGGCACCCCTGGGTAAGGGTGGTAGTAGTGACAGGCATCCAGCCCCTCATGGGTAGAGGTGGTAGTAGTGGTAGGCATCTGGCACCCCCTGGGTAAGGGTGGTAGTAGTGACAGGCATCCAGCCCCCATGGGTAGGAGGTGGTAGTAGTGGTAGGCATCTGGCACCCCCTGGGTGAGGGTGGTAGTAGTGGTAGGCATCTGGCACCCCTGGGTAAGGGTGGTAGTAGTGACAGGCATCCAGCCCCCATGGGTGGAGGTGGTAGTAGTGGTACGCATCTGGCACCCCCTGGGTAAGGGTGGTAGTGGTGGTAGGCATCCAGCCCCCCATGGGTAGAGGTGGTAGTAGTGACAGGCATCTGGCACCCCTGGGTAAGGGTGGTAGTAGTGACAGGCATCCAGCCCCTCATGGGTAGAGGTGGTAGTAGTGGTAGGCATCTGGCACCCCCTGGGTAAGGGTGGTAGTAGTGACAGGCATCCAGCCCCCATGGGTAGAGGTGGTAGTAGTGGTAGGCATCTGGCACCCCCTGGGTAAGGGTGGTAGTAGTGGTAGGCATCCAGCCCCCATGGGTAGAGGTGGTAGTAGTGACAGGAATCCAGCCCACCCTGGGTAGGGGTGGTAGTAGTGGTAGAGCATACAGGCCCCTATGTGTATGTGTGGCATTGGTGAGGGCCATCCCGCCCCTATGGTGCTGCTGTTGCTGGTGTAGGTATTTCTGCATCCCTCTGTGTGTGATGTGTCGGGTACGTGTAGTTTGTTTTTGTTGTTGGTGTCTGACTTACCTTCTGCGCCGTGCGCGTCCGTGCCTGTTCCGGTAATAGAGGTAGAATATTGGTAGGATCGGCACGAAGGGATTCATGGTTGGTTCGTCTCGTTCGTCTTTCTCTTTGCTTCGCCTCGTCCTCATCGCTGGCGTGTTCGTCTCGTAGCCGTGGATCGTGTTGTGGCGCGAGTCGGAGCTTATGTGCGCCTCGACCGGATGCTTTGGCGTGCCGTGCGTAGCGGCGGGTTCGGCGCGTACGGGAAGCGCATCGTACTTGTCCGGCCGGACGGGGCTGCATTTTTGCTTCCGTGCGGCTCGATTCTACGATTCCGGATCCGGCTCGGTCGGGGAACAGGACCTGGATTGGGTGAGTACGACTGGGTCGGAATCTATGCTGTTGTGCGCATCGTACTTGCTCGTTCGGAATAATGTGCGGCTCGGTCGGGAAACAGGCATTCGCATGGCTTTTTTCCCGACCGAATGGTGTTAGGTGCGCCTCCGACCGAGATCGGAATCGGCCCCTATGTCTTCAGGCAGAACGAATTCAGAGCTATTAGTACTTTTTCCTTGCACCAATAATAAATATATTTTACTGCGATGTGCATTAAAACTAAAAAGGGTTTGTGTACCTGAACAAAGTGCACCTGTTTGTTGGGAAGTACTTGTACTGTTTAATTAAATATAGGCCTAAGTACCCGCGACAGGCAAGGGCCCAAAACGTATTGAGGCGACATCAAAATTAATATGACTCGTTATTTCGCATACCATTACTTCGCAGCTTTTCTCTTCGATGTTTTTACTTACCAAATACCGTTACTACGCAAGTTTTTAGTTCGCATACCTTTACATTGCAAGTGTTAATGTATGCGAACTAAAAACTTGCCTAGTAATAAAAACAGACATTTACCCCGCTTATTTTTCATAACCCCTTTTTTAAATGTAAAAAAAAAACAACACTACACTAAATACTAAATACAAATACACTACCCTACACATCACAAACTCTAAAACACTACCCAAACCCTCAAACACTACACTACCCTACACTACTCAGCCACCACTACACTACTCTAAACCCAAAATAACTACCCCAGCACGACACTGCCCCTACCCCCATTCCTGTCCCTACTCCCAAACACTACCCTGCACGCACCCCCGACACTACCCTAAACCCTAAAACACTACTTTACACTACACAAAAACCACAACACTACCCTAAACCCTAAAACACTACCCCCAGCACGACCCTACCCCTACCCCCAAGATGGTCCCTACACTGAAACACTACCCTGCACGACCTCCCACACTACCCTAAACCCTAAAGCACTACCCAACACTACACTACCACCACAACACTACCCTAAACCCTAAAACACTACCCCCATCACGACCCTGCCCCTACCCCCAAGACTGTCCCTACACTTAAACACTACCCTGCACGACCCCCGACACTACCCTAAACCCTAAAACACTACCCTACACTACACTAACACCACAACACTACCCTAAACCCTAAAACACTACCCTACACTAACATCACAACACTACCCTAAACCCTAAAACACTACCCCCATCACGACCCTGCCCCTACCCCCAAGACGGTCCCTACACTGAAACACTACCCTGCACGACCCCCCGACACTACCCTAAACCTAAAACACTACCCTACACTACACTAACACCACAACACTACCCTAAACCCTAAAACACTACACTACACTAACACCACAACACTACCCTAAACCCTAAAACACTACCCCCAGCACGACACTGCCCCTACCCCCATTCCTGTCCCTACTCCCAAACACAACCCTTCAAGACCCCAGACACTACCCTAAACACAAATACACTACTCTACACTACACAAACACAACTACACTACCCTTAAACCAAAAAGACTACCCCCTGCACGACCCTCCCCCTACCCTAAACCCTTAAATACTACACAGCCCCTCTTACCTCTCTCTCCTCGGTTCCTGTCTTCTCTGGCTTCCTGCGTCGTCAGTGTTACACGTCGTTGTGATGAAACGGAAGTGCGTCCGTTTCCACACAACGATGTGGATAGCCTTTACTTCACAAGTGTTACAACGCATGCGATGTATCAACTTGCCTAGTACAGGCTACGCGTTGTAACATCGCATGCGTTGTAACGCTTGCGAAGTAATGGTACGCGGTGTAACAGCAGCGTAATAATGGATGTTTACCATACTCAGTAGCTCAATTTCTTTAGTTTATGTTTTTTGCAAGCACATAGCCTCCGCATTAGGGGGTGGCATGTTTTCTTTCTTTTCCATCTTTTTTTATTTTTGTTGCATAAGCTTACAGAAAAAATAATAACCATCGCACCGATTTGCCAATTCACGTTTTTGACAATGCTGGTTTTATATGAAATGGGCGAACTATTTCTTTTTAGCAATATGTCCTTTATAAGACTGCTGTCAAAGGATTAGAAACTTGCAAAGGACCCTAGTCTCCTACATTTTCCCTGTTAACTTTTGGTCCAATTTAAACACTTTCACACATTGTTAAAAAAAAAAATCTTCTTTCAATCCCCCTGCAGATTTACATGTTCCTTCAAAGGTCGCGAGCAGATCAGGAAGCCATAGACTTCTCTTAAAGGTCATCTGGGATGTTGTATTTGATTGTACTCGGTTGAACTTGCGTGTCTATTCCTGAAAGCTTATCCTGTGTTTGTGAATTGCGAATAATTTTGCAAGCATCCTGGAATTATTCTGGGAGTTTACAGTGCCTTTTTGGCAAGCGAAAATGATGTCATTTGATGCCTCCTTATTAACAGACAATGGTCTGCAGGGGAGAAAGTCCATCTTCCGCTCCCAGAACACATTCCTTCGTGTATGGTGATGACGAGGAACACGAGATAGAAGTTCACAAGCGAAGTGCGACGGGGTCACTGAGTTGAAACATCTGACTTTCATGGAAGTTCACACATTTTAAACACGCAGTGAATCTGGACATGCGAAAGTACACGAAATGCTTAGATTAAAGTCCTTAAGCTCATTCTTTATGTTAAAGAATCCTATATCTGTAAAGTGCTTACGGTAAAAATAACCCATCCTACAAAATACTTTATGTTGTTTTAGTCAATATGCTGTCATTTTAGCAAATTAAAACAAGCAATCAGAAAGCCAATAGATCTGGCCTTTCGCGGGGCTCTAATTTAATCTTATTTTGTATTTATTTCAGTTATGTAAACACATGCAATAAACATTAAAAAGTGTAGAAGTAGTGAAAAGTAAAACAATTGCCCTCTGATTGTGGCGTTCATATTGGTCAAAAAAGTAAATAAAAAAATGGAACGTTACAAAAAATAAATGATTTAAAAAAAAAAAAAAAGCAGAATTTACAGCAAAAATTAAAGCAGAGAATGGTCTACCAGCCATAACATTGAAGCACTGAAGTGGTCTAATTTCTATATGGAGGTGCATATGTGCAAGAGTGATAAGTTGACACAGTGAAGAGAGCCAAGGGCTGGCACATTGATGGATGTAGGCTACGTTGAGAGGATGAATGACACTTGAACAGACCAAAGGATGAAGAGGGTTGCCAGTCTCAAATATATTACCCAGTGGCAGTCATTCTATGGTAACTAGGTCCTAATTATAAGTACACAGCACAGTGATGACTGACACTGTGTAATATGTATGTATATATATATATATATATATATATATATATATATATATATATATATATATATATATATATATATATATATATATATTATATAAGAAATATAGTTGGGGCATAAAAACTATATCTGTACTGTGCTGGCATGTATGTGTAATGTTAAGATTGATGTCTACCACTGGGCATTGTGCATCTAACTTGTTATTTGAGATGTGTGCTGTTTTGGACATGGTTATACCCAACAACACCAAATATTTGTTTTGTGCTGAAGATGTGTGCAGTGGTATGTGTAACATTGTCAGTTTGGAGTTTCTCATTGTTGTCCTTTCCCTGAGTGGTTTTAGGAAAGTGGAAGTAAAGCAGATGATCAACTAAGCAAGAAAATTACAACGGGAAAACCCAAGAGCAGTAACTACAAACATAAGGTCAGTAAGAAGGAAGTGTATAGCAATGAAGGAAGCAAAAGTATATGGTGAGGATGTAATTTATACCTGGACAATGTCCAGAGGCATGGACAGCTGAAAAGTGCAGTGAACATAGGTGTAAGACATTAGAGCTTTAGTTCAAGGGGGTGAGAATCCACCTTAAATATTAGTCATAATTATTGTCATTGTAAACTACTAGAGTCACTAATTAAATGTGCTTAACTCTCTAGTAGCTTGGTACAAAGCAGTCAGGCTTAATTTAGAGGCAATGTGTCAAGCATTTATGCAGTACTTAAACTGTAATGAAGCGAAAACACAACACAAGAAAACTCCCAAACCAATTTTGAAAATAGAGTACATTTTAATAAATAAAATTACACCAAAAGAACAAAAATTCAATAAATAGAACCAGAGATATGAATTTTGTAATTTTGAATTAAAATTGGCACCCAAAAGCACAAAGCACCAACAGCAGTTATCTGGTCATGCTAGATTGGGTCAAAGTCTAAAGTTAATGTTGACTGCAAGGGATCATGGGTCATATACAGTGAGCAGGTCTGCCCCCATGGAAGGTTGACCTTCTAACTTAGAAACATTTTGGGAGAAGGGCTCGACATAGGCGGGTTGTTGAAGAGTGGGGTCCCGATCATCATCAATGGTGGGAAAGCTCCGCGCGGGTGAGAAGTTCAAAGTCTGAGCATGGAAAGGCCTCAAAATCAAGGGGTTGCTTCTCGGCTTAGGTCCTTATGAAGCCCTCTACACTCAAGACTTAGAAATTTTTGTGGAAGTTAGATTTCCTTCAGTAGGGTGAACCAGCTGAGGCCAACTGAAGATTTAGTGTCAACGGCTGCATTTCTGGTGGCAGTCCTGCTCTCCAACTGTTCTCCTGGCAGCAGATCAGAAAAAAAGTTTTTAAGTTCCTAGCATTTTGGGGGGACATGAGGCGTACACTCTAACAACAGCCAAGTGTCCGGGACATGGTGGTAAGGGCACTAAAACTGCCAGTGGCAGAGTCCAGAGCAGGACCAGTTGGCGCTGTTCTCTGGGCAGTTGCTGGGAAAGGCCTCTGGAAGCTTAGTGTGTCCCTGTGGCTCATACAGGAAGTCAGCCGAATAGAGCTTGGAGTTACTTCTGGGGTCCTGGGTCCTGGGTCCAGTTTTCCTTGAGTTTTCAGACAGCAGGACAGTCCTTCTGAAATTTACAGATCCAGGAGGGTAATGGGAATGCCACATTTATGCCCAGTGCCAGCCTGTGGGTGATGCAAACTCCTGGCCATTCTCTAACCAGTGGAGTAAAGGGTCCTAGGGGTGGCTTTTGTTTTTCCATAAACTATCTCACATTGCCAATCTCTACCAGAGCTCCCTGTGCCCACCAAAAGTGTGGCTATGAAAATGGGAAAACCTTTCCTTGTGGTCAATACAAACAAGTTTCCACACCTACGCCTTTTGTTCACTGTCTTGGAGCAATCCACATCTCAAGACAGGGGGCCGATTGAACAGTCGGGTGACACTGGCAAACAGGCACTTTTGACTTGGTAAGAGGAATGACAACTTTCTAAAAGTAATGTCTAAAATAGTAATATAAAATCCAACTTGACCATTAAATTACTATTAAAATGAGTCCTTGAATTTTGTTTCTAGCTGCCCTCAAACTGTATTAATTATTTTGCACTATACGTTGCTTTAGTGTAATCCAGTGTTTTCCTATGGGAGAGCCTGCCTTGCCACAGTGAGAAATTAATTTTGAGGTTTTTTATTGTGAGGAAATGTAAAACATTAAATATGTATGTCCTACTTTTCAAATACCATGTACCCTGCCCTGTAGGCATTTAGGGCCTAACTTAGGAGTGACTTATAAGCATTAAAAGGAAGGTTTTTGCAAGGCAAAAGGTTTCAAGTTTCACGTTTTATTAAAGATTTAGGGCTTGATTTACAAAGGTGAACTGAGAGGAAAGTCTAACTTTTTAGAATTTTGGTATTCACAAAGGGCGTTTACGAGTAGTAAAGTTAGACTTTTGTCTCAGTTTAACTTAAGCTTTGGTCTTAAGTTTAACTGAGACCAAAACTTAAGTTAATCTGAGAAAAAAGTCTAACTTTACTACTCGTAAATGCCCTATCTGAACACTGAAACTCGTAAAGTTATACTTTCGTCTCAGTTTACCTTTCTGAATCGGACCCTTAGATCTTACAATGAGATCTACAGTATACAAAATTACATTCATTAATACAAGCTTAAAAAGGAGCTAAAAAATAAAAACATTTTACAGCGCATTAATTTATTAACTGGGCAGTTTATATTCTTCATTGCAGCACTTGCCGTTGCAATGCCATTTAAAAAAAATGGTTTTAAAAATCTCTGTTGATAAATTTTAAAAGCAGGACAGGCAAATATGACATGTTCAATAGTCTGTTCATCAGTATAACATAAGGTTCATATTCTCTCCTCCCAGATTACCTTCTGCCATGCATCCATCACAGTTTGTAACGGCAAACAATTCAGTCTACACAACATTATACATCTTCTCACTTTGCGTTCCAAATTCCAGGTCAGGTACATTTGAGAAACTGCTGCCCAACATGATTGAATCACGTTTTTAAATCTACGTTTTGCTCTACATACCTCTATATCTTTTCCATGGAGCAGTTTTTCATAGTATATTTTGAATAATTTTCAAGATGAACATAACTCATATCCTGAATATCTGATTTAGTTAAAGAAAAGTGCTGGAGTGCAGTTAAAATATTAGTTAAAAATGATCCAGTCTCCATAGTAGATGCAAAACATTTCAAAGCCATAATACTCCTTATGGAGTTTTCTCTAGCATGTAGTAAACAATGGTACCACCGTAATATAGTGGCCAGCCCTCTTACTAAAGTGCTCTCCAGTCCTAGTTTCAAACATAGGGCTTCTATAGAGACCATTGAGTTATGGTGCCGATAGTACGAAGAATTTTCCCCTCTACCTTATGCATAAAATGCCATTGGTCAGTAGTTATTGTCTTTATTGCATATAAAAGTGACGGGGAAATCTTAATTTTATATATTGCTAAAAAGTGATTAAAATGCCTATGCCCTGTTGCTCCATGAGGTGTCTTTATTGCATTCCCATGGGCCAGCGCCTTATTTGATACATTAGCAATATTCTTAGTGTCGCTCATGTTTGCCGTCATTATCCTGCCAAGATAAGGGTACGATTTTACCCTTCTAAATTGGAATTATTTAGCAACCAATCATACTTTATATTTATCTGACACCCCTTTGAACGAAACCTCATGACCTTAGTTTTATTTATTGTTACCTTCAGTATTTGAGCATCTGAATATGATGACAAGTTATCAAGACGCCTCAGAAGACCTTTAGGGGTCAGAGCCAGCAAAACAATATAGTCCACATAAAGGAGTGTGCCTAAAGGATACGAGCATAATTTTGGGGCAATGCCAGCTACCTCACTCTGCACATCTGGCAAACCCAACATTTACAGCAAGAAAAGGAGGGGGCCAACAGGCATCCCTGTTTCAACCCATTTCTGGTATGGTTTCTCGAAGTCGTACCCCCCCTGCCTCCTAACATAACATGGCAACAAGTTTGAAGGGAAATAATAAGTTTCAAAAGACCATCTGGTATTCCCATGGTGCTCAACTTCCTACAGAGGGTCTGCCTGTCTACCCTGTCAAAAGCAGCTGAGTAATCAATAAAAGCTGCATAGACAGGCATCCTCCTTCGCTTCACATATTTCTCCAAAATAAGACATATTGCAGTTATATTATCCAAAGTCGAATGGCCTGCTCTAAACCCTGCTGAAGTGGTATAATACACTTTTTCTCTGCCCATTCTAAGAGGTTAACTCTCATGTCATTCTTATAGCCCTTTTGTTTATTTAATGTATACAGAGAAGTTATATTTTTTTACCAATCCATACTGGTGATATTATTGATCTCAGGTTTAGAGAAAGAGCCACTGTTCTCTCCTGTAATTTTCCAGACTAGAAGACAAGATTCTCACAAGGCATTCTAGTGTTTTGGAGAAGCACACGTAATCATCAAGGAGATTCACTGAAGAATGAAGCAATAGTTCCGATGCCACAGAAAGCTTTGAATACACATTTAGAGAAAATCTTTCCTGTAGCATCAAGCAGGGTAATCTGCCTATAATTGCGAGGTGAGTTTAAAGGGCCTTTTTTTATGTAGCGGCAGAATAGCACTTCCCTTCCAAGAGCTGGGTGCACTGCTGTGTAGTAGCAGTAGTGAAAGAGTGCCACTAGGTAAGAGGCCCTTAGGTCCAGATCCAGTTTTGTAATAGTAATGGGTAATTGATCTGGGCCAATTGCAACTGTCTTCTTGCAGCCTTAAGATAATGCAACACCTCCTGTCAAGTTGGTGGAGAAAGGGGGGACATTCTCCCATCCGATATGTCACCTGGGAATTTCATGTCATTCTTATAGCCCTTCTGATTATTTAATGCATACAGAGAAGTTATATTTTTTTACCAATCCATACTGGTGATATTATTGATCTCAGGTTTAGAGAAAGAGCCACTGTTCTCTCCTGTAATTTTCCAGAAGGCTTTATGATTTTTACCACTTCTGTTATTTTTACCCAGATGTTATCAGAGATTGATCTTTTTTTAATTCTCACCCACCTAGTTCTTCTTTCCAAACAAGCAACCCACTTTTTAGGCTCTTTGGAGTTAAAGGTGTATTGCATTCTTTGTAGGTGATTAATAGGCTTATCAAACACAAACAATCTATTAAAGTTATGAGACTGCTTTGAAGATGCTTTTGAAAGACTACCGGCCATAATTGAAGTTATCCTTACAAGTTTTCCCATGTGCTCCTCATGCATATCAACTGGTAGCCAAACTAACAAGAGTAGGGTTTCAACAATTTTCCTTAATTCTACTGCTAGCGACTGCTTATCTTTCTTAGTCCATAAAAGTTTCCCATCCACAGTACTAAATAACACAGAATCACTATCAGGGATCTGCCATGGATGCACATCGTTAGCCTTCCCATTAATCGTAAGGATTTAATTATTGTGATCACTCCAGATATTATTGCCTACCTTTAAATCCAAAACACAGGGGAAGACCAGTTACGAGCTAATAGTGTAATCAATTATCATAGAAGATGTTACAGAAACATGGGTGGGATGAGCTGGAATATCACCCTGTAATCTTCTGATAAATAAATAAATCAAGTTCCCGGCATGCCTCAAGAAGAAGCATTCTTCTTTTATTTGCCTTAGAGCCGACAAGGAACACAGTGGCCGGTATATTAACAACCTCTTCCCGTTCTTTAGCCACAAATAAAGCGAGTAAATGGTTAGACATAGTAGCATTAAAATCCAGCACTATCAGGACCTTTCCGATACCTGCTTTCCACATAATCATGTTTCTATAATGAAAAAACTTGCTTAACAAGTAGTTAATTTCTTGGTCTGGTAGAATATAAAGATTAGCCAAAATAAAAGGGAAAATAGATCAATGACCTGCAATCTGCTCTGGAAATACAATACGCTGTAGTAAGTTCGATTGATGACAATACACATGGTAAGTCCACGTTAAATTTGTGGACAATAATGTTGCTAGACCACAACTAGCATGGCCTCTCTTTGGCATATTAGCAGGACAGCTAATCACATAGTAATTTCCTGTCTCAAAAGAGTTAGGGGCCCACGTTTCCTGAAGACAAACTACCTCCGGATTTATAGCATCCAACTTCTGGATTTTTCCCAGATTATTCCAGCACCCAGCTATATTCCATGACACAGTTTTAATGGAATAGATCCCATTACAAAACACCCCCATCAAAATGTCTGGGGCGGCCGCTTTTCCACTATTTAACCAACCCGATAACCATGCCCATTGAGAAACGTCATCTTTTTTTAGCATTATGCCACATTTGTAATCATCACAAGAGACCACCCTGGTACCAGCTTTACAAGACACTAATGTTAATTTTGCATCAGTGGCCATCTCTTCCTGTGATGGAGTACATTCTTCAACAGAACAAAGATTTAATAAAGAATTATTCCTACCTACAGCCAACACTCTTTTATTAAGATGGGAGGGAACAATATCAAATTCCTGTGCCATAAAGAACTCACAGATGTTCGATGTCAAATTTGCAATAATCGGTGACTTAAATGTAACCCTAGTTTTCTTTTCTACTTGTGAGTCTAAAAGCTCGACCAATTCCAGGTCACTGCTCCTTACCAACTTGAGTTGACCAACTTATACCAGAAGATAGATTCAACAAAAGAGATCTATTTAAAGAGAATGAGTCATTCTCAAATACGGCAATAAAATCCAAAGATGTAATATCCTCCTTTCTCCTTTGCATTATTGGTTGGTAAGTTCGATGCTGCTGGGAAAAAATTTCCAAACATCAAACCATTGCTGAGACACAAAGTTAGAAACAACCAGGTTCAGCATAACCGATTAGGCTACTTTTTCTGTTTTTGAGCCATTCGAGTCCCAAAATGAATGAACATTTGTTGCAGAAGTCTTCAGACTAGCTGACGTTTTTTCAGCCTGGATAAATAAAGAAGAAGAATATTTAATCACCTGCCCTGGTTTCTTCGATGGCACTAGAACACAGCGATTCTCTTGAGCATCCGTTGGTTGTGGAATCTCAATGGCAATAGTGTGAGCCCCATCTCCTGGGTCTATTGTGTTCAAAATAGTATGAGTTTCTGTAGGGCATTTTATTTTTCTAACCCTTTTTTTGTTTAACCTTGTCAGCTTTCTTTTAGCTTTTTTCCATTCTTTCCTTTTTTAGATATCAAAACTGGGGCCAGAGGCATTTCCACTACTGCTTCCCTTTTTTCTTTCCTTTCAAAAACTGTAAAGACTTCAGTTTTCATGGATTGGATTGATGAAAGACAATATTTAGCTTGAACAGCCTTTATGGAAACTTGGAAAGATAAATCTTTTTGCAAATCTTTTTCCGTAAACAGATGCTCCAGTGAGCATAAATCTGCCTCTGAAATTGGTTTATGCTTATATATTGGGATTTTTGAGGTGGGACGGCCAACTTGTAAACTGACGTCCTTCTTTTGGATCACGTTTTCATGGACAGACTGCTTACCAAATAGTTCAAACACCCCCTCAGATTTCACTGGGAGTTCTTTCAGAATTACTGATAATATGTACAAGATATGATCTGAGCTGTCTGTAGTTTTTTCCAAAAGATGTATAATAGAAGACAAGATTCTCACAAGGCATTCTAGTGCTTTGTAGAAGCACACGTAATCATCAAGGAGATTCACTGAAGGATGAAGCAATAGTTCCGATGCCACAGAAAGATTTGACTCCAATGAGACTTTAACACTAAGGGCCTGCTTCTGATGCGGTTAGGAAGGCCTCCTAACTGCATTTGCTCCGTCCGTATCGGATCGGGAACGTGTCTTTCTGACCGAATCAGAAAGGATTCCAACCAAACCGAGTACGTTGCGAGTTAGGCGTTAGGAATATCCCAATCCGAACCCGACGGCATTCGGAATGACTGAGCCGTACACAACAGAATCGTACGTCTCTACAGGCCGCGTTTCCTAACGACCAATTATGATGCTGGATTCAGACAGCCTTTCCGAATCGTGCCGTCTGACTCGAATCGGCAGTCGGAATCAGACTTTGGGGGCCCGTAGCGGGTGCCCCTGCACCCGGAGCCTTCCCAATCCGGCCCATCGGGGTACCCATGGGTCCCCCCTTACCGGCCATGCACAGTGTGGCAGGCACCAGGGGGTGCCCGCCAGAGGGTGCCCGATTTTTCCCAGCCACCCCTTTCTTCAATTGAGCCTGTGCATTTGGTCGGACCATAGGCTCCCATTGAAGTCAATGGGAGTCCAACCAAATCGTATCTGGAAGCATCCGGATGCATCGTACTCGGTTGGTTGGACTCTCCTGATCCGAATCGGTCGGAAACCATTCTCAAACAGATTCGGTCTGAATCATTTCCAAACTGCATCCGAATCGGGCCCTAGGTGTACTACAGAAGAGCTCCAATGGCCTTCTCTTAATCTGTGACAATGGCATGACTCTCTTTGAGATGCTCCTACTCGAGATCGATGAGGCAGACTCTGGTAGCATATATTCAACCACTAATAAGGTATCTTTAGGGCGGTCAGCTCATGGGGATCTCCGATTGGCCTCACTGGGGCTCACCAGTGGAGATGGGTCAACCTGAGGGGTTCTCCGATTGGTCTTACTGCAACTCACCAATAGAGGTGGGCCAGAAGAACATTGTATAGAATGCACTATGCTGATGATAGCGGCATCATCAAGACCAAACATAGGCATTTCAGAGGTTTTCTCACTACATAACAGATCGTTAATAGTCCTCCCAGTATCCTCTACAGAGCCCTCCAATTGTGAATTAGTTTTTATTGCCTCTTTCATGATTAACAGATCCACTCCCGCTTTAGGGTGCTCCTCACCAGGGATATGCCCAGATAGTTATTCTCTCACTTAAGCTTCCCTGGTGTAAGTCCTTGTTCCTTATCGGGCTTGCTTTAGTCTTTTGGCAGCATCTTGTAGAGATTAATCTCCCCGACTTAAACATTTTTGCTGTCATGGTAGTTAAAGAGTGTGGCGATGCGATATTTCCAGCGACGTCTTACAGCTCGTAGTTTTCTGCTCATAATCATAATCGTGGCTAGCCCCTCCATTGAACAGCAGACCTAAACAACCCAAGGCTTGGTGGTCATCTTTCAGTTCACTGCAAGTTGAACTACAAGTTAAATTATGCGGAATGGATGAATGAATTGAGCTGGAGTGCAGCTGCTTCCCCCAAGCCACTAGCTACCGGGCTCACACTTACCAGGACTGAGTACAGCCCTGAGCTCAAAAAATCTCTACTCCTACGCCTGTGCCTTCGTGCGCCTTGGTGCCTCCTGCACCTCGTCTGACTTGAAGTCCTTTTATGTGCTCTCTTGCTCAATGCTCCAATTGCTCCTTGCACCTTTGGGCTCTTAGTTCCTCCTTCGCTGGGGCCACCCAGCTGGCTGGAGCTCTACCGTTGCCCCCGTTGTGCTTCTGCTTTGTTCTGCTGCAATTGAGCGTAATTGGGAGCAGGAAATAAGGCAGTAAGGCAGAAGTGATCGCAGACAAAATGATAATAATGGGGGGCAGGCTGGTAGATTGATGTGGATAAAATACAATAAAATTTGCAATGAGGTGCTGTGTTGCTATGGCGGTGGTGAAGCAGGCTCAGACTGTTGATTTAATGACAGAGAGTAGATACCATATTTGCTCTGCTCTTCAGCGCTGCCAACTCAGCTCAGTGCAGCACCTCCATGGAGCCGATGGGCCATGAGCCAACAAAAACTCCTGACTCAGGCTCGTTCGTGGTAGGGGAAGGCAACTTGCTGGTCAGGTTCCAGTCGGGCTTGGGTGCTGCCAACTAGGCTCAGTGCCACCTGCCCTGACTTCTCAGGAACTGCAGCCTGGGACCCACCCAGGGGCTCACAGTGCTGGAGCTCAGCCTGAGTGCCGAGCTCCTTGCCTCATCACCACGCACACCTCTGATCCAGAAGTACTCAGAGACTCCTCATCACAACGCAACTTCAGCAGTCCAAACGCACATCTTTAATCTAGGTTCCATAGCACCTTGATGGATAAAAAACAAAAGTTTTTTTTAACCAATGATGAAATGGCAGTTAAAAACCTAAGCTGCAGGATGCATGTTTGATAGAGCTACTATAGTGGGTGACACAATGAGTGTTTCAGCCCACTAGCGGCATTTAGTTTACAGACTTTGGGTACATGTAGTATCATAAACTGGGGACTTGCAAGTAAATTATACATGCCTATCAGGTGTATTCCAACTTTAACATGTTTAGAGAAGAGAGCGTAAGCACTCTACCACGGGTTAAGGGGATAAAGTGTACAGAGTCCTATCGCCAACAAAATACTGGTTCTGCAACAGAAGCCAGAAATCTTGGGTGACCCTACAGAAAGGGCAAATTTCCAACAATAGGGGATCTGAACTGATAGGAAGAGAATAGAATAGATCTGTGGGAAGGAGACATAATCATGACCATGGAAGGGAGATGAGCAGGAGTTTCCTAAAGGAGAGGGATGCAGGGTGAACCAAGAGCTGGAGTGACATCCATTGTCATGCCACATAAGCTTTTATTAAAACACCCATGTGTTGGAATCAGCAGGGCCTACTATATTGCTCTGCACTATTTCAATCAAGAACATAATCATTTCAGGCAACCATTTATGAATGTATTACAATCAGCCTAAGGTGTGATTCCTTAAGGAAACATACCAAACAAGAATTTCTGTAAAAAATGCACATCCATGTGAAGGGCACTAGAGCACAGACCCGTGCTCTGAATCCTGAGCACATATTCTTTGGCCTCTGCTCAGATGATTCCAAAATCTTTACCTGTCCTCAACGTGTTACTTCACACAACTAGTCATTTTCCTTTTACTAAGGCTTTCATGTTCAAAAATAAATTGCTAGGATGTCCTTAAAGAAAAAGGGGATTCCCAAACTAAAAGCATCTGGATAATTCACTAAATAATGTCTGTGTTAAGGGCTGGATTAGCAGGAGCGTTAAACAGCAAAAAGATTGCCCTAGTCCTATTCAAGGCAATTGGGGGCACAGCGGTGCTAGCTGATGAGCCAGGTTCCAGGGTCCAAAATTGCTGGAAGCTATTTTGAAGGAACAGAGTTTCAAGAGAGTCTGCTGGCCCCCAGCGTACAAGCAAAGATGTCCAGGTTATTCTTGTCACAGGCAGCAAGGTATGGAACCCAAGAATGGCGCTGACGGGAGACACAGCTCTCTCTCAAGACAGCTCATCGAAGCCAAGCCGGGGCCTGTGTTTGAAGACTGCATTTATAGCCTGTGATACACGTGTTTATTTGGAGCCTTCTAGAAGATTACTGAGAGTTTCCTGTCAAATAGAAGGCTGTCTCCCATGAGAGACTGGGGCAGGAGATTGAAGTCTCAGTTAACAAACACATTAAGCACAGCACCCTTCCTGAAAATGATTGATGTTTCCTGTCAATTAGAAGGCTGTCACTGGCAGGAAGCTGAGGCAAGGAGTGGAAGCTTTTAATTAGATGGCAGGGACATTGAACAAGCAAGCATACCAGATGACCTTGGGATTGGCAGGAAACAGAGACTTTTAACTAATCAGCAGCACCTGTTAGGGCAGTTGAACAAATACACAACAGACAGGCATCAGGTGACTTTGAGGTCAGCAGGAAATAGAGGCTTTTAACTAATCAGCATCACCTGTTTGCATCAGCACTTAGGAAAAACAGATCTTGAAACAGTGCACTCAAACAAAAGTACATTGCATGCTTAAATAAAGTGCACAACAGCGTACATGGCACCTGCCCAACTAGAAAATAATGAAAAGTGCATAAAAGAATACATGCCATCTGCCCCACTAGAAAACAGTTAAAAGTGCATAGAAGAGTACATGGCACCTGCCCAACTAGAAAACAGTGACAATAATGGGGAACAAACAGCACAGACAGACTGAGGTATGACAACAGTCTAGTGTGAGGCATACATGTGGCACCCAGTACCCTCCCCAAAGCATTTTCTCAACCTGAGAAAGATCAGAAGAGGACTGGACCTGCTGTCTGCTCTCCCTCTTGTACCCAGGACAAAGAAATGGACTCAAAGGGTGATAAGGATGACCTGCTGTTCAAGTTAAAGGGACACAACAAACAACAAGAGACCTTTCCTGCAACTGCCCAGCTGAACAGTTCCTCGGAAACTTGCCCTGTACCCTGCTGGTTGCTTCTGCTGGAGTGAGGCTTTAACCCCAAGCACTGTTCCTAGGTTCATGGAACCCTAGGCTGTTTCAGAGTGTTCTCATCCTAACTTCTTGAGAAACCTGGGACTTAGAAACCTTTTGTTTCCAAAGGCCTCTGGGGGACGGGGACAAATCTGCCAAACCGATCCATCAAAGATGTGTGGTCGGTGTGGTGCAGCGGCCAGGGCAGCTCACTTCGGAGCACAGGGTTCACAGTTCGATCCCCGGCTCCGGCAGCAGCTCAGCACCATGTGACTCTGGGCAATAGCTCACTTAATTTCCATGACGGCCCCCAGCGCCTTGAGACCCGTAAGGGTGAGTAGTTCGCGCTTTACAAATACGGATTTAGATTTAGACTGCAGAGCAGGCTTCCCTCATGCAGAGCTTTTTAGCAACAACAATTTTGATTGAGCGGGTCCTCGTGGAGAATGTCTGACATCTTGGAGTCCTCTTCGACTACAGCCTGCAGCCTGGCCTTGCTGAAGGAATCCCAAAAAGTGATTAAGTACCCAGCCGGCGAGAGACATTACTTGGGCATAAAATTCAAATTTCTACCGCTCAGAGCTTTTCAGCCAAAAGTCAATGACTTCCTAGGGACCTCGTGCGATGGCTATCCGACCTCATGAAGCTGAAGATTTTGAACTTCAGTTTCAAAGATTAAATTTGAAGGAAAAACTTCTGACGGAGTCTACCTGGTTTCATCATGGTCAGCCCCAAATCGCACCTAGGTCCTAGTACCATAACCAGTATACATCTGTTGGGGATTAATGCTTTTTGGCACTATTTTTACCTTTAATCTTTAAATATTCACATCTCTGGTTTCTCTTGTTGGATTTTTGCTGTTTTGGTGCCATTTTATTTATTCAAATATGCTCTATGTTTCCAAATTGGTTTGGGATTTTTATTATGTTATGATTTTATTATTGTTTTCACACTGCCTAAATACTTTACACATTGCCTCTAAGTTAAGACCGTCTGCTCTGTGCTAAAACCATGAGGGAGTTGAGCTCGGGTTAACATAGTGGCTTTAGTGCTTCACACTGATAAGGATTGCGATTGTTGCTTGAAGTGGGGATCAACACTGCTCTTAATTAATTACTCCAATTTTTTACAATGTCCATTTCTGCTACTGCCTGTGATTGCCCCTAAAATACCCCTGTCAATTACCAGTGCAGGAGTCCAGCAGCTGCCCAGGTACTTTATCATGCCAGATCCCATAAATCAGAACACAGTAATTTTCTACGAAATGGCAAAGAAGACATTTCTGACTCACTCAAGCAGACAAGTCTTTGAACCATGGATTTATTACCAGAACACCTGATTAATTTTTTCCATTGAAGATACTGATAGTGCACAAAAATAACTCTGCACACCTTAGTCTCATTATGAGTGACTCGTATATTTGTAATTGGCCCAGTATCGCACATCAGAATTCTAAGTTTTAATTTTTATGAAGTAATTTTTGCTGCTAAAAGTAGCCAAAATCTCTGTCAGAAACTCCAGGTGAAAACATGCAGGAATTGGTAGAGAAACACCAATTCCCTCATGGTATTTTGCAAAAACATGTAATCACCAGTATTTTCCTGCCCCACAATTAACCTTGTGGTTATTGACTGTGCCAAGGAGGCCTGGAAATTGGATACTAGCCTGTTTACTGATCATTAATTATCAATACCCAATTTGGAGGTTAGAACTCTGTCCCGGAGGGGAGGGAGGTGCCATTGTGGTATTCATTAACAGAGGTGTAGCTTCACGGGGGGGTGTTTGGGGTGTGACGCCTCCCAAATAAATGCATTCTTGGCTTCTGAGTTGTGTCTGGGAGCCCTGAGTCGGATCTCTCATGCTTTTGTTGGTCCTTGTTTGACTGAAAGGTTTTGACTTGCTAATAATAATTTTTTTAACAGGAACTCAGTCAGGGCCCCACCTACTACAAATCAGTATTGAACTTCTTCCTCATGGGAAACAGTGTATCCCAAACTTGGTCATCCCTCTACCCTTCGGCATACTTTTTTTGAGTTTGGAAATTTATGATTCACACCCTCCCAAATCTCACTGACTAAGCTATGCCCCTGCTCAATAAATAAGAACAGTATTAAGGCAGACAAGCTCAGGGATAATGAAGTAATGAAGATTAATGATAATAAATCAGAACATTCTCATGCAACTAACTTGGTTGTGTGCATCTTGTTTAAGTATTTTATGGTGAATCAAAATATTTTTCTTAATTTATATCATAAATGGTTGTGTCTTGAGAAAAAGTTGCATTACACTCTGTCAGAGAATATTCACCATTGAAGAAAGAGCGACAGCTTTGCAGAATATTTCCAAGTGCCTTCCTCTAGATATCAAATGCAGTGAACAGGACAATGTATACTCGCTGACCCGCTGGGAGTGATACTCTCTATTACTAATGTTGACTGGTGCCGCCATCAATGTTACATTACTGTACTCATAGGGAAAAAAAAATCCATGTTTAACACAGAGAACAAGTGTGGCAAATTAGCAACACCCATTCAGCAGGAGAGTAGTAAGGGTGTAGTATGTAGCTGATATTGTATTTTGGTATAGGAAAACAATGGTCCTAGACTTATATTAAAGCTTAGTTACCTGGAACATTCATAAACAGCATACGGTACATGTATAGTTTATATCAATAATGTACCATTAGTTTATTTATAAAGCATTCAAATATATATATCCTCAGAATCCAAAAAGGCACACACTATTGCTTTATAGGTGACTCTTATTTTTATTCGGTCACTTTTCATAACATATTAACATATTCAATGTTCAGAATAGATAGGGGGTTGCTCCAAGGGATAATGTGAAGAAAGAAAGTGCTCGTGAGGTAGGATAGAGTATATAGGAAGGGAATCCAATCAAGCAAAACAATGGTTCATCATTTTATACATTGCAATCTCATTAGTAAAACCGGTAGTGATTCATGGTAGCACCAGTTCTACATTGGAGCCTGTCCATTGGATGATTCATGGTTATTCTTTTTGTTTTCAAATGTTAACAAACAGCGTTTGTCTGTAAGTGGGCAGGACTGGGATAATGTCAAGTACAGGCCCCGAAAGGGGGAGAGTGTCGACGTTTCGACCCTAGTGCAATGAGGGCAGTTTGTATCCTCTGCAAGCGGGTCTTCCTCAGGCCAGAAGCTGGTCTGCTCAACCAGCTGGATTCCCCCGGGCTGTGCGAAGATGATTTACTAAGACGCTGTGGGCGATTTTTCTCACCCAATGATTGAACATAAACTGCTCTATCAAGCCGCAATTCTTTTGCGGACCTTATATCCATGCCTAGGGGCGGCACCTTAACTGTGCATCAACCATGATCAGTTGCTCCCCCATCCCTTCTTTCTGTCCTGAGGAAGACCCGCTTGCAGAGGATACAAACTGCCCTCATTGCACTAGGGTCGAAACGTCGACACTCTCCCCCTTTCGGGGCCTGTACTTGACATTATCCCAGTCCTGCCCACTTACAGACAAACGCTGTTTGTTAACATTTGAAAAAGAACAAAAAGAATAACCATGAATCATCCAATGGACAGGCTCCAATGTAGAACTGGTGCTACCATGAATCACTACCGGTTTTACTAATGAGATTGCAATGTATAAAATGATGAACCATTGTTTTGCTTGATTGGATTCCCTTCCTATATACTCTATCCTACCTCACGAGCACTTTCTTTCTTCACATTCTCCCTTGGAGCAACCCCCTATCTATTCTGAACATTGAATATGTTAATATGTTATGAAAAGTGACCGAATAAAAATAAGAGTCACCTATAAAGCAATAGTGTGTGCCTTTTTGGATTCTGAGGATATATATATTTGAATGCTTTATAAATAAACTAATGGTACATTATTGATATAAACTATACATGTACCGTATACTGTTATGAATGTTCCAGGTAACTAAGCTTTAATATAAGTCTAGGACCATTGTTTTCCTATACCAATTATTACCCAGGTCCATTGACTTCTATGGGTTACCCCATTATATCTTAATGGATATTGTATTTTGGAGCAGACTGTTGCAAAGAATACTACTTAAGCATGGTGTGGATGCACACTGTCTTTTACAGCAGAACATTTTCCAATAAGATGACCACTAAATTTGCATCGGCGTACCCCTTTACTGATAAAAGTATATAGCGCAAACAATAATGTGTGGAAATTGGGTTCCAGCAAATAATTGCGTTTCACCAAGTAAACAGTCTTTATTTTTTCTGATCCTATTAAAATATTTGTTTATATCACACTACAGAATTAGAAAAAAGGTGCTTCATTTGTGCTTTCTTACCTGTTTACTTTTTAAAAAATATTTGTACATTTCATTTATGAATATTTAAGTTTTGTTTTGTGTCAGAAGAAAAGGACATACTACAGCCTTTCTTTTCATGCCAGCAAGATTGTCACATGGCTCACTTTACAAAATCCTCACACTTTGCAGTAAGAGAAAGAACAGTAAACACCAGTCTCCATTTTAAAACAATAAGAAGCAATTTGTCAGAAAACTAGCCTGACATTTGATCTCTGTCTTTGAACACACACAGCAAAGCTAAAAACAAAATTTAAACTTAATGCTCATTCACCTTCGGAACTCAAGAATAGTTATCTTGGGGGTGCTTCAGCCTCCCACACGCCCCTACTTCCAGCTCTTTATCTGTTACTCTCTGCAAGTGTGTATATAAAGTTTGTGACAATTTGTATTTTCTTGCCTAGAATTAATAAACCAAACCAGAGTAGAAGAGGTTAAATCTGTGCGGTGAAAGGCTAATTGAATTAGCATTTTGATAGTGGGCCTAGTTTTTTTCTTCTGTAAAATTGTAGTAGTTTGGACTCTGTGAGGCAGTCTTCAGTGATGTTGTTTCTTTTTCTATAGTTTAGTTTTACTATGTTAATTACATTGAACTTGTCCTGCACACAAACGTATGATATGTGTATGCCACTTGACTCAAATATGTTTTATTGGACCACTTTGTCTTCATAGACATGGCATGCATATTTTTCGCAGCATAATCATAAAAACCAATGCTATATGAATATATATCCATGTCTTAAACAACTAGAGTGTTGATTTTCTGCCCTTTTCCTCTAAATAATAATATCAATGAAGTCTGACTGATCTGGTTCGGAGATGAGTTAAGGCTCTAATCAGGACTGCACACGAGACTCCATCAGTCTTCACGATCTCTATATGTTTTCCCCACACAACAGGATATATATGTATATGTGTATGTATATATATATGCGAGACTCCTATTTCAAAATTTCGAATGGCATTCTAAATATGCAAGTATGTCGGCTAATATCCAGGTAAATTCTTCTGCATCTGCCAATTTTGTGATTGTCATTAAGACCACATACATTTTTATAAGCATCGAACTATTAGTGTTAGCTTGAAAAGCACTGTGATTCATATGAACAATTTGCAGGCGCTGGTGATATCTAGTAAATAAATCCCCTGCATTTGCTGGGGTTAACATCATGAGAAAAGGACAAAGCTAACAAAAAAAAGGAAAAAGAAAAAACACTAAAGCTAAGAAACCTGGAACAGCCGCCCGGGAGCTGATGTTTTCTGCCTTCTTTCTGTCTGTCCACCTCTGATTGGTATAACTTATAATTAGCTTCTGCCAGCCGTTGTGTGGCTGAAAAGTGTTGTGGATTACAGAGAAACTCGAGATTTTCTTAGTGCCTGACAAGTCACAACCTGAAAAGCTACACTTAGTCCATTAAATATTTTCCACAGTGACATTTTAGTCCAGCTAGGGAAATATGCCACCTTGCCATTTATCATTTTGAGAGCGTGGATGTGGTAAAAAAAAAAAAAAGGTTGCTACGAGGAACATAGTAAAATGGAATGTCTGTATAGAGGTGAACCGAACAATGCTGATAAATATACTTCACTGAATGTCAGCAAATGTCACTCGAGAAGCCATTTGCAGCTACTAGAACAGCCTCACAAACCAACAAAGACCAGCAAAGCATGCAAAACGAGCTGGGCGGACTCACTTCCACATGAATAGGCAATTAGCGCTCTCAGAAGTTACACCAGAAAGTTGTTAAACTTGATGGAGGGAGCTTTTTTTCTGAAACCACACTGACGTGCATATTGCTGCAGAAGACTGTGACTGGCTTAGAGTAAATGAGAGGAGCCATTGCCAAGTAAAATGATATTTAACCCTTCTGCTTCAAACACATATTTTCGCATTACTTCTATTGTTTACATGAGATCTAGTTTCGACTGAAGATTGTGTTTTTTAAACTGAACCATTTAAGGAGTGTGTCTGATAACGCCGATTCTTATCTAATTATCTATAAGAACCTTCTGGTCGCCAAGATCTTTTTACCTGTTGAATAGTGTAAAGGAGAGAATCTCATCTAATCATATAACAGCATTCATTTTGTCTGAAAGGACCACTGACTCCGAATTCAAGTTTAAGAATTTATTATCGCCAAAAATAACTGAACGTGCAAGCACCTCAACACGAGGTTAAAGAAATAGATGGGCACTAATACAAATAATAATCTACGCAGGAATCTCATCCGACTCAAGATAAAGAGAATAGAAAGTTCTAGAAGGATCAACCAGACTATGATTGCTCCAAATTCTAGATTGCTCTTCATTGGACTAAACAAGCTTTACATCAATTGCTGTCCCTACACTAACGCTAAGTGACATCCCTGCATAACGATTTTCCCAGGCAAGAGTGAATAAAAGGTGTCAGCTGTGAAGACTTCCTAAGAAGTGCAATCACATAATACCTAAGCTCAGCTCTGTCCTTCTCTCAGGTCTCCCCTACCTCTTCTCTGGCCTCCTCCCTCAGGGCACTATCCCTAATACAAAACCCCAATACAATTGTACACGCCTTTGTCACGCCTCCTTGGCCAGGTCTTCTTTCTTGTATTTTTCCATCGAAACGGTTACTTCATCCTGGACGGTTGCGATGGCCTTGAGTCCCAGGCACCTTCTCCGCTGAAAGTATCATCCCTAAATTCCATTTTACTCCCCGTACCATGCCTCCCATCTCTCTAACTTTTGAAAACAAAGAGTTAGTCTTTACTAACGAGACATGTGTCCTTGCACCTGCAACAAGAGATACGTTCAACAGAAACCTTCTACTGTGCTAATTAAATCTACCGTTTGTGCCCAGAGAGCCTTACCAAGAGGAACTTTTCTCGGCCTACAACCTAAGCTAACATAAAATAAACCAGGCCTTCCCTAAGCATATATGTAGTCAGGCCTTTACATATGACTTTTAAACACACATCTTACGTTTCCCTATAAGCATTTTCATTATGATTCATATGCAAACAATGAATTACATGTGCAACTTTAATATGGTGCACGTTTAAACTACTGCAATTACATTTCACACGAACTAATTCCTCTATGCATTATGTTCACATAATTCAATAAGCATTACATTACATCATTATCCTAACACCATTATGCTGCTGAGTTCACTTTGTCTCAGCGAACTATTCATTCTTTACTAAACATGCCTGAGTATACAATGGAATATAAACGAATATATGTCTGAATACATGTGGGTGCGGCCTACCAGTGATTATGATGCACCCCTACAATTCACAAGAACATTTCGCTCTATCAGTTCCCCCCTTTGATGACTCCTGTCATCACATCTCATTCTACTCCCTCAGAGAAGGAACCGACCTAAACAGAACTTTTTGCCATCTTCCCTGATCTAAAATTCTCCATGCTCTTGAGCCTTTGATACTGACTGTCCTGCAGTCTTGCCAATCTCATGTCATTTTCCCTCAACGCTCTCTTGACTCGGCCTGCTCGATACCACTTGTAGGCCTTGATCACAATCCACAAGCCAACCACACAACCCACCAAGATAAGGAGGGGTCTCAGAAAGTGTAGGAAGGTGGAATCTGACTATATGGTTGCCCCCACTTTTTTTATGGTGTTTTGCTGGTTTATGACTTAGTTGGACTGGGATCCTGCTATTCAGGGCCCCAGTCTATCTGCTTTCTCTGTAAAATGGATTCCATGTGCCTTAGGCACATCTCTGATTGGGATCTGGAGTGCCCTTATAAGTCCCTAGTATATGGTATACTATGTACCAAGGGCATAGGTACCTCAGAGGCCTGCCAGGGGCTGCAGCATGTATTATGCCACCCCTGGAAGGCCATCCAAACTGACACCACAGGTCTGCTACTGCAGCCTGGGTAAGGTGGTGCATGCACCTCTTACTGTGATATAGGTTACCTATATCACGAAATACATACACACCTAGAAACCTATAAGTCACTCCTAAGGCAGGCCTTATCAATCCTAAAGGCAGAGTGCATGGTTCCTATGTGAGAGGGTGCCCCTGCATGAGCAGGGCCCCTCTGCAGCGTTCGGAGACCATCTCTGATGCTGTTTGTAGTGCAGCCTGACCATATACTCTTAAGCGCATTATATCCTCGCGGTAAAATGCTAACTTTGGAATGGCTGCACCTAAACATGTCGTGTTTGGTGTCAAACATCTTGGAATACTACCCCCCGCCAATCCTGGCGGCGGGGGTAGCATTCCACCCTTCTAGAGGGAAAGACATGTTAACTCTGGCTTACCCGGTAACTTCTTTCTGAAGCCCTGGCATCACAAAATGGATGCTGCTGCCACAGACACAAGTCTGGCCTCCTGCTGCTGGACGAAACTCCGGCAGGGGAGGCCTGGACAATAGGTTTCCTGTTGCAGGGAGGTGTGACCACCTCCCCAGACAGGATAATGTGTATTGGGGCTGGGTGGGTGTACTCTTAGAGTGCTTTGAAGTCCTGCACTGGGGGAGCAAAGGCTCCTCTGTGCATATGCCAGTTCAAACCAGCTCAGGGGCTACCTGCCCCTGCTCTGGCGCGAAACTGGACAAAGGGAAGTGGGTGTAGCCACCCCTCCCTTGACCCTCCCATAGGTGGGGTCATAGAGTTAGTCCCTCCCTGTTTTACTAGTTAAAATGGGGAACCCTTGCCACAGCAAGATTAGATTATACCTGGACGAAACTCTGAAACAGAATCCTGGACCTTCGACGCTCTACTCACGATTAGAGGACTGAAGAATCTCCCTTGGGGTCAAGGAGTGACTCCCCTGCTTGGCAGGCACCAAAGAAGCATCTGTCCGGTTCGCATCACTGAAGCTCCCGTCGGACGCCGAAGTCATCGCATCACCAGAGGTGGATTCTCAGACTTCCCGAGGCTACCCTGAGTCCCCAGCAAAGCTGAGGCCCGTGGCTATCGTGGGTGACTTGAGACCGTGACCCCTGGACACCGAGCACATTTGCAAGTGCACCATCTTCTGGGTCTCCCAAGAAGTCGTGCTTTGGGCTCCAAGTAGCCCAAGCCTCCAGCACCACCTGCACCGAAGATCACTGGCCCCCACTCCACGAGTGTCCTGTAAGCCAGCTCCACGTGCGGCGTCACGAGGCTCCTTCGCGGTCGCTAGCCTGTTGGCTAGTAGCCCTTAACGAAGGCCAATCTTTTCTTTACTTGGCAGTCTGATTGCTCCAGGCCTGCCCTCACTTACCCTCGCTGGGTGAGTTCCCCAGACCTTGCTGGTCTGCATCATCGACGATCTACATCTTACTCGAGACTTGCCGTTGCCAAGGCTTGTTGGGTCCAATCTGGTCGCCGACACCTCTGCACTCGACAGACATTGAGCAACAGCCTGAATCCGGCTCCTGGTCGCCGACAACGCCTCCCGGACCTCGTGGCTGAAGAGTCAAGACGACTGTCATCGAATCTGAAGCACTCGACATCGGTGGGCATCTGTCCATCGCCTCCCTGGTCACTGGCTAGTGACCCAGACTCTGTCCCCTCTGCTTTCAGGTTCTTCAGAACTCCGATCCACTCTTGGATCCACCCGGACACTTTTCTCCTGGTCGCCAGCAGCACTTTGCAGCAGATCGCCATAAGAACCGACGACGAAACCCGACCCCGAAAGGCACCTATGCACCCGGCTTCCCTGGGTGAGGTAACACGAGTACTCCGGTGCTCCCGTGGGTAGAGACTCTTCAAAGTCCTAGATCTCAAAGGGTTTTGTCCTAGTCCTCTTTTAAGTGTCCCTTTCCTCTATTTTCCCGATCCCGACTTTCTCCATAGAAGTTAACGGCGTATCGCGGTTGTGTATTTACACTGCACGCGTCTCCCGTGGGTCCCCTGTGTCACTACCTTGGGTGGTTCCTTGTGGTCCAAGCACTTCTAGAGGCTCTAGGCCTAGTGTCTAGTTCAGTCGTGGTTCGCATACCACTTTATTGGTATATGGTTTGGTACGCCCCTAGGGCCCAAACGTGTATTTGTGCTATTACTGTGATTTAAGATCTTATAACCTATGTACTTCGAACTCTAGCCTCATAAAGAGACTAGAGGGGTGTGTTTAGTAATAAATACATATATTTTGAATATATACCTGGTGTGGTGCTCTTTCATTTGGTCACTCAAGAGATTATAGACTGGTAAAACAAGCTGCTTTACATTCCTTCAAGACTTAGCCTGAAGGCTGCTCTCCACAGCTACCACTAGGATAGCTTTCAATAAGGTTGTCTTTAACCTACCTACCATAAGAGTCGATTTGGACTGGTGCAAGGTGCCCACTATAATTAGTGGACAGCATATGCCAGGCCAACTTCTCACATTGGTGTGCAGCGTGTGGGATTCCAGCTTGCTATTGTTTTACCAGATAATCTCAATTGAATTGATCAACTGAAAACCACTAAAGGTACCTAAGGTACATATAATTTAAGCTTAGAATATCAGTAAGTTCTACTGAACTTAGAGTTGTGTGTTAAGGGATAGCACAACCCTTTCTACAACTCAAGAGAGTTTAGTAGGCCACACTAGAGTAGGTAGTGCATACACCACACCACACTAGTAATGTCTTTAAAAGCAGGATCCAAAGATGCCCTGCAGGAAGCCATTGAGCTTCCCCCTCCAAGTATGACACACTCCCATTCTTGGAACTGAGAGCTTTGTGTAACGTGAGGAAATTAAGGACAGGCCAAAGTCCCACCACCCAACACCTCCAGGAGTTGTTGGTGGCTTATGATCTTAGTAAGTCCTCAGAGACTGAAGGGGTAGGAGCAGAGGGTGGGCCAGCAGATGAGGAAGGGGCCAGGGGTACTACTACCCCCAGCCCCCTCTGAAACTGACCAGGAGGGTGACAATGACCCTGACCTGGAAAACCCAATCCCTTCTGGGGAAGATGAAGATGAGGATCTAGAGAACCACACCTTTGTCCCCCAGGAGGATTAGTGTGCTCAGAAAGTCTAGGTCTCCTTCTCAGGAGTCTAACCACTCTGGCACCTCAATAGGGAGCTCTGTTTCTTCTCACAGGAGGGAATCCTCTCATGAGAGAAGAAAGAGACTGGTCCAGTATGAGGAAACTCAACTAGAGATCAGGAAGAAGCAATTGGCTTTAGATAGAGAATCCCTAGATCTCCTTAGAGAGAGAAGAAAGTTGGGACTAGAGTCCCATGGTGGCAGCAATATCCCTAGAGATAGGGACAGGTCTTATGACCATAGAAACCTAAACAAGATTGTCCCTCCCTACCAGAGTGGGGATGACATCCACAAATGGATAACTGCACTGGAGAGGGCCTGTAAAGTTCAGAAGGTCCCCCAGAGGCAGTGGGCAGCAATCTTGTGGCTCTCCTTTGCAGACAAAGGTAGAGACAAGCTCCTCACTGTAAGAGAAGAGGATGCTGACAATTACACAGTCTTGAAGAGTGCTCTGATAGATGGGTTTGGCCTAACCACTGAACAGTATAGGTTGAAGTTCAGAGACACCCAAAAGCTCAGACTCAAGACTGGGTTGATTTTGTAGATTGTGCTACAAAGGCTCTGGAAGGTTGGATACATGGCAACAAAGTGCATGACTTTTTAGGATTGTACAATTTGATTATGAGGGAGCAGATCCTTAATAATTGTCAAAACCAGCTTTTGCACCAGTATCTGGTGGACTCTGATCTGACCTCTCCCCAAGAATTGGGAAAGAAGGCAGACAAATGGGTCAGAACCAGAGTAAAAACTAGAAATCAGGGTGGTGACCAGAAGAAAGATTCTACTAAGTCCCAAGAGAAAGGTGGGGATAAATCTAAGGAGAAGTCCCCTACAGGGCCCCAAAATTCCTCTTCTGGGGGTGGGTCCCAAACTCCTTCCTCTCCTGAAAAGAAACCATATTGCCATGTCTGTAAAAAGCCTGGGCACTGGAAAACTGATCCCAGTTGCCCCAGGATTGGCAATAAAGAAAATGTTCCTCCCACAACTACTACCACCCCTCCTGGTACTACCAGTAGTAATCCTCCAGTTGGGAGTAGTGCACCCAAAAAGTTGGGTGCTTTTGCAAGAGGAACAGAGGTGGGCCCTAGTTTAGACAGGGACCCCTCAACAGACTCCTCTGACTCTGATGGTGGTATAGGATTTGCCACCTTTACCATGGGTCCCATAGCATTGGGCAGGTACAGAATGGAGCCAATGATTAATGGTCAGAAAGCTGTGGCATTTAGGGACACAGGGGCTAGTGTCACCATGGTGGCAGGGAAACTAGTCCCCCTCACCAGCTTTTACCTGAGTTTAAATACCAGGTGACCAACATTGATGGTGTCAGAACAGATCACCCCATGGCCATAGTCAATCTCAGCTGGGAGGGGGTCACAGGCCCAAAAAGAGTGGCAGTGTCCCCAACCCTACCTGTAGATTGCCTGATGGGCAATGATTTGGAAATTTCAGCCTGGGCTGAAGTTGAACACCAAACCCATCTTAGGATGTTGGGCGTCCCTGCAAAGGTTAGTGGGGCTGTGATGGCCACAGCCCCAGCCCAAGACTTTGGAGAGATGGAGCCTGAAAGAATGGCCCACTCTCCCCCAAAAGAGAGCAAAAGGGTTGAAGAAAAGTCTTCTTCCCCCAGACAGTAGGTAAGGGTCAGCCTCCTCAGGGAACTGACCCTACCCCTAGTGAAGGAACTGCCACAGAGGTAGTCAGGCCTGGCCTGGCCACACCCCTGATGGCAGAGGACCCTTCCACGGTGGTACCCAGTCTGGAGCAGGTAACCTGCCCCTCTCTACCCTGCCTCAGTCAGCCCAGGGCTGCAGAGGTCAGGGAGGTCAGTGGACCCCCGGGCCCCCTGTCCAGAGGAAGCCCCCATCAGCAGATTAGGGGCAGCCAGTCTAGTAGCCCTAGCCAGGTGAAAATTCCTCTACACACTGAGGGATCCCCCATACCTTTATGTAGGGACCTCCCCCAGAAGGACTCTGGTAGGCAAGGGCAAACCTGGGACCAGAAGGTTCCAAACCTGCCATGTCCCTCCAGTGTTCCATCCAAAGGGACCCAACCCCCAGCTGTAGGCAGCCAAAGGTTGACCCTTAGAGCAAAGTGCAACTCAGTCATGGAAAGACAGGCATACATGGTGACCAGTGATCTGAGGAAACTGAGGCCAACATTCCTAGGGCCTCACTTCCCTACTCAGACACCTCACCAGCCTTGTACTTTACCTAAGCACACCAGAGGTAGTGATTCCCCATGGTGGAGACCCTCTCATACCCTTAGGGTGAGGGATTGCTTAGTGGACCATAACATAGGGGGCAACCATGCTAGTGCAGGTGCTTCCTTATATGGCCACTTAGTCAATATAGGCTCAACTGGCCAAGGTTAGCCTTATCTCCTTTCGTTTGGGGGGGTTATGTAGGAAGGTGGAATCTGACTATATGGTTGCCCCCACTTTTTTTATGGTGTTTTGCTGGTTTATGACTTAGTTGGACTGGGATCCTGCTATTCAGGGCCCCAGTCTATCTGCTTTCTCTGTAAAATGGATTCCATGTGCCTTAGGCACATCTCTGATTGGGATCTGGAGTGCCCTTATAAGTCCCTAGTATATGGTATACTATGTACCAAGGGCATAGGTACCTCAGAGGCCTGCCAGGGGCTGCAGCATGTATTATGCCACCCCTGGAAGGCCATCCAAACTGACACCACAGGTCTGCTACTGCAGCCTGGGTAAGGTGGTGCATGCACCCCTTACTGTGATATAGGTTACCTATATCACGAAATACATACACACCTAGAAACCTATAAGTCACTCCTAAGGCAGGCCTTATCAATCCTAAAGGCAGAGTGCATGGTTCCTATGTGAGAGGGTGCCCCTGCATGAGCAGGGCCCCTCTGCAGCGTTCGGAGACCATCTCTGATGCTGTTTGTAGTGCAGCCTGACCATATACTCTTAAGCGCATTATATCCTCGCGGTAAAATGCTAACTTTGGAATGGCTGCACCTAAACATGTCGTGTTTGGTGTCAAGCATCTTGGAATACTACCCCCCGCCAATCCTGGCGGCGGGGGTAGCATTCCACCCTTCTAGAGGGAAAGACATGTTAACTCTGGCTTACCCGGTAACTTCTTTCTGAAGCCCTGGCATCACAAAATGGATGCTGCTGCCACAGACACAAGTCTGGCCTCCTGCTGCTGGACGAAACTCCGGCAGGGGAGGCCTGGACAATAGGTTTCCTGTTGCAGGGAGGTGTGACCACCTCCCCAGACAGGATAATGTGTATTGGGGCTGGGTGGGTGCACTCTTAGAGTGCTTTGAAGTCCTGCACTGGGGGAGCAAAAGGCTCCTCTGTGCATATGCCAGTTCAAACCAGCTCAGGGGCTACCTGCCCCTGCTCTGGCGCAAAACTGGACAAAGGGAAGTGGGTGTAGCCACCCCTCCCTTGACCCTCCCATAGGTGGGGTCATAGAGTTAGTCCCTCCCTGTTTTACTAGTTAAAATGGGGAACCCTTGCCACAGCAAGATTAGATTATACCTGGACGAAACTCTGAAACAGAATCCTGGACCTTCGACGCTCTACTCACGATTAGAGGACTGAAGAATCTCCTTGGGGTCAAGGAGTGACTCCCTGCTTGGCAGGCACCAAAGAAGCATCTGTCCGGTTCGCATCACTGAAGCTCCTGTCGGACGCCGAAGTCATCGCATCACCAGAGGTGGATTCTCAGACTTCTCCGAGGCTACCCTGAGTCCCCAGCAAAGCTGAGGCCCGTGGCTATCGTGGGTGACTTGAGACCGTGACCCCTGGACACCGAGCACATTTGCAAGTGCACCATCTTCTGGGTCTCCCAAGAAGTCGTGCTTTGGGCTCCGAGTAGCCAAAGCCTCCAGCACCACCTGCACCGAAGATCACTGGCCCCCACTCCACGAGTGTCCTGTAAGCCAGCTCCACGTGCGGCGTCACGAGGCTCCTTCGCGGTCGCTAGCCTGTTGGCTAGTAGCCCTTAACGAAGGCCAATCTTTTCTTTACTTGGCAGTCTGGTTGCTCCAGGCCTGCCCTCACTTACCCTTGCTGGGTGAGTTCCCCAGACCTTGCTGGTCTGCATCATCGACGATCTACATCTTACTCGAGACTTGCCGTTGTCAAGGCTTGTTGGGTCCAATCTGGTCGCCGAGACCTCTGCACTCGACAGACATTGAGCAACAGCCTGAATCCGGCTCCTGGTCGCCGACAACGCCTCCCGGACCTCGTGGCTGAAGAGTCAAGACGACCATCATCGAATCTGAAGCACTCGACATCGGTGGGCATCTGTCCATCGCCTCCCTGGTCACTGGCTAGTGACCCAGACTCTGTCCCCTCTGCTTTCAAGTTCTTCAGAACTCCGATCCACTCTTGGATCCACCCGGACACTTTTCTCCTGGTCGCCAGCAGCACTTTGCAGCAGATCGCCATAAGAACCGACGACGAAACCCGACCCCGAAAGGCACCTATGCACCCGGCTTCCCTGGGTGAGGTAACACGAGTACTCCGGTGCTCCCGTGGGTAGAGACTCTTCAAAGTCCTAGATCTCAAAGGGTTTTGTCCTAGTCCTCTTTTAAGTGTCCCTTTCCTCTATTTTCCCGATCCCGACTTTCTCCATAGAAGTTAACGGCGTATCGCGGTTGTGTATTTACACTGCACGCGTCTCCCGTGGGTCCCCTGTGTCACTACCTTGGGTGGTTCCTTGTGGTCCAAGCACTTCTAGAGGCTCTAGGCCTAGTGTCTAGTTCAGTCATGGTTCGCATACCACTTTATTGGTATATGGTTTGGTACGCCCCTAGGGCCCAAACGTGTATTTGTGCTATTACTGTGATTTAAGATCTTATAACCTATGTACTTCGAACTCTAGCCTCATAAAGAGACTAGAGGGGTGTGTTTAGTAATAAATACATATATTTTGAATATATACCTGGTGTGGTGCTCTTTCATTTGGTCACTCAAGAGATTATAGACTGGTAAAACAAGCTGCTTTACATTCCTTCAAGACTTAGCCTGAAGGCTGCTCTCCACAGCTACCACTAGGATAGCTTTCAATAAGGTTGTCTTTAACCTACCTACCATAAGAGTCGATTTGGACTGGTGCAAGGTGCCCACTATAATTAGTGGACAGCATATGCCAGGCCAACTTCTCACAGAAAGTATCCAAGGAATCCCTTTCCTAGGTTCGCAAACCAACCTCCCACTTGACCAAAACCCTTTCCGACCTTTTCCCAGGCCCCTTCTTCGGTCAAATCCGCTATCTTTGTGTGGATCGTAGTGATATTACTTATATATTTCTCCAGATCCTTGCTACGGTCTGGTATATAAGTGCAGCACTCTTGAACCTTCAACATTTTACAGACTCCTCCCTCTTTTGCCAATAGGACATCCAAAGCAAGGCGATTCTGCAAAACCATTCCCCTTATCGACAACATCTCTCCTTCTACCAACACCAACGACTTTGCTGTGTTCATCGAAAATTCATCCACCACAGTCGCTAACCTCCGGATCTTCACATCATTCAAGACTACTCCCAGACTAGGTATCATAGCTCCAAAGATATCCCCCACAACGATTCCTGCACTCGCAGCTCTTCTCGTTCTTGAATGCGCTCCACCTTCTAGAAGATCTAAATCTTCTGTATGGTAAATCTTTGGAAATATTATTGACAAATAACATGTTCCATACCAATTTGCAGGCAATCTCACATAAGCATTCTTCCCACATATGTAATACACCGTTGGTATCACTTGTACAGGACCTTGGAGAAAATCTTTTGCTACATCTGCCATGGTGAAAACGTGATCACAGGTACTTTGTCCCACTGCTACCTTCTCGTAGTAAGTCTGATAACGCCTTATACACAACTTACCCCTCTGCTCCTTATCTAACGCTATAGGACCATAGCTTCCCTTGGTCTTATGCAACCGTTCTTCCTCTGTCCAATCGGTCCTGTGATGCCCCAAGTCTCGGGAGTGAGTCAGCTTTCTATACCTATCCTCGACCTGATCCACAAACTTTCTCTCTACATCCGACATCAAACAAGTCAGATTGTTTCTGTGTGCGAATGCTGTATCCAATTCCAAACTCGGTATGAAGTACTTCCTCAGTCTGTCCTCGGTCTTATAATAGTCATACTTATTCAAATGCTTGTAAGCTGGGACTTCAGGAAGCACTGCGTCGAAATTGGAAAAGAAATACTCGAACTGATCTCTCTCATAAAACAAACTAAGCAAAAGACTACATGAAATACCATAAGTCAGTGGAAGATGGTGATACCTAATACCTTCATCCACCGAAGTAGGCAACTGCATACACACATAACAATCTTTCGCATCCATCACATCAACATACTCATACAACAACTTAGCATATGCATTCAACTTAAAATCCCCTTTAGACAAATCTACATGTAATCTACGACTTTCTTCTAATAACAAAGCTCTATCAGCTGCCCTGTCTACCCCCTTCTGGCTAGGTGTGATAGGTGTCGGTGTCCCTGTCACTGCCTCTACTTCTTGCTCATGTGAACCAGTGTATGAGACTACAACTACTATGATTATAGAAATTATTACACTACTTATAAGAATGCCTACTATCCACTTTGATCTACGATTGGGATCTCCGGCTCCATGGTTTCGAAAGTTCTCAAAAGTCTTGGTTATCGCAAAGAACCCTGAAAAAGTCTCTGTCCTTTAATTGTGACTTGCTTAACCAGCTCGAGCAACCATGAAATCTCCGGACTTTCCCTTTCCGATCACAATCTTATTTACACAGTCCAGAAAAAGACTTCCCTAGTTTTCGTTCCTCTTCTGTGGAAAGACCCTAAGTTTATTCTTCTTCCACTCGGACCTAGGTTATCTTCTTCTTTTGGACTTTTATTTACAGTTTATAGTTGATCCACAATAAGATCCTCATTGAGCAATACCAGAACGTGATACAAAAGTTCAAGACGCAAAATCAGCACTTCATGTGAAAACGGCTCAACTCCAAAAGGCGGGAATTCGAGTCGATGCAAAACCAAGTTTCGGACTTCACTCAGAAGCGGGGGATTCGGAACCGTGAGGGTCAGTGTTCCTTCTATCTCGAGCCCTGGCAACTGCAGCACCACCTTCACCACCACATTCGGGCTCCGACGGACCACTTGCACTGACCTCAGCCTTCCCGTGCTCACCACCCCTGCATCAAACACAGTGTAAGTCCACTCAGGGGTAGAGTATCTGCGACAAGGCACTCTTGTTCTCTTTGACCTTCGCCGACTGTCTTGTGCTTGGTCTTCGTCACTTGCTTCCGTTTCAGATACTTCAGACACTGGAGCAAGGTTTCTTTCAGGTGCTAACCTCAGGTTCAGTCGCCTCTGTCTTTCAGGCCAACTTTCTGCACTTCTGTTCGTTCCTCTGCCTTCCCCTTCTATACCCAGTGCACTACTTCCTCTTTCTGCTGAATCTGACTTTTCTCCGCCCACTGCACCGTTTCTGTCTTCGGTGTCTGAGTCAGGGTTCGAACTGTGGAAACCCCCTTCGGCTTGCTCTAGTGCACCACCAGCTGTGTCAGCGACCCTTACAGCTTGACTTGTCCCCTCATGTGGCCCTGCCACATCAGCTGGATTTTCATTCACGAGAGGAGCTGTTTCTTCCAAGGGTGCTGAAACTCTGCGGGTATGGGAGGCATGCACCCAGTTCGGCAATCCTCCACACTTCACTGCTGTGTTCGTGATAAGTATCACCTGATACGGGCCACGCCAGCGGGCATCCAAGCAACTCTTCCTCACGTGCTTCCAGACGAGCACCCAGTCACCGGGACACAAGTCGTGGCACAGATCAGTCGAGGCTGGGACCACTGCTGCTTGCACCTGCTGGGATACAGAACGGACCACATCAGAGAGTCCTTTACAATAATCGAGAATCAAATCATCAGTGATGCTTATCAAGGCTGTAGCTGGTACTGCTGGCAATCTCATTGCCCTCCCCATTAATATCTCATGGGGGGACAACCCGGTCTTTCTGTCAGGGACACTTCGCATGCTCATTAGCACGAGTGGCAAGGCGTCGGGCCATTTCAGGGATGTTGAAGAACACATTTTTGCCATCCGGGCCTTCAAAGTCCCATTAACTTGTTCCACCATCCCAGAAGCCTCTGGTCTGTAACTACAGTGGAGTCTCTGGTCAATGTTCAATGCAGCACAAAGTAACTTCATGATTTCACTGTGAAAGTGCCTTCCTCTATCTGATTCCAAAGAGGCCGGGATCCCGAATCTAGGGATGAGCTCCCTCAACAATAACTTAGCCACTGTGAGAGTGTCACACCTGCGTGTGGGGTAAGCCTCCACCCACCGTGAGAATACACATACTAGCACTAAAATGTACCTCAATCCATTGCACTTAGGCATCTCCACAAAGTCCAACTGTATTCTATTGAAGGGCCCTCCTGACCTTCCAATGTGACTTAACGTAACTACAGTTCTCTTTCCAGCATTCATCTGCTGACACGTAACACACCTCTGACATACCGTCTCAGCCATTGCTCGGAACCGTGGGTTATACCACGTCTGTCGAAACACTCTCATCATTGCGTCTCTACCCAGGTGTGCCTGTCCATGTATCAGTCTTGCCATCGGACTCAGCAATTCTTCAGGCAACACGGCTCTCCCATCATTGGATACCCACACATCCACATCTCCTTTCTCACAACCAGCTTTGATCCATCCCTCTCTCTCCTGGTCTGAAACTTCATCCTGCAATCGCTAAGCTCTTCCCAGGTGTCTGCCATGGTCAACATTATGCTGAGCTCGGTTCCTTCTTGGCTCTCCCTATCTCTCTTTCTGTGAATATGCATCCTTGTTCTGCACAGAAGCGGGCAACCTCATCCGCATAATTGTTACCCAATGATACAAAGTCCTCCCCTTTCCCATGGGCGGAACACTTTACAACAGCAATTTCTTTCGGATGCTGTAGTGCATCCAACAGTTGTCTTACATATTCTCCATTCCGAATAGGTGAGCCAGATGATGTCAAAATCCCCTCTGAGACCATAACTGCCCGAAGTCGTGCACCACACCAAACCCATATTGGCTGTCTGTGTAAATCGTGATTCGAATTCGATCAGCGGCTAAACAGGCACGGGTCAAGGCAATGATCTCAGCTACCTGCGCGGAACGTACTCCTTCTAGGCAAGCAGCTTCGACCACTCCTGAAATGGTACATACAGCAAACGCTGCTCTCAATTGCCCCACACTGTCTCTTAAGCATGAACCATCGACAAAGAAAATTTCATCTGGGTCAGCCAATGGTTCATCGACAATGTCAGGTCTCGGTTTGGTGCAAAGCTCGGTCACATCGAGACAATCATGATCCGCACAATCTTCATCATCTGTGTTCGGTGTAGGCATTAATGTCGCAGGATTCAAGACAGAGCACCTTTTCAGAGTCACATTCTCTGCGGCAAGTATGACTTGCTCGTACCTCGTTAACCTATTGTTCGTTAGGTGCTGGGTCTTGGTCCTGGTCATCAATAACTCAACCGAATGTGGGACATGTACAGTCAATGGATGTCCCATTACAATGCTTTCACATCTTTCAATGCTGACACCTGTTGCAGCAACGGATCTTAGACATCCGGGCAACGCAGAAGCTACTGGATCTAAAGTAGCTGAAAAATAGGCAACTGGTCTACGGACACCTCCATGGTTCTGAGCTAACACTGCTAATGCACATCCTTCCCTCTCATAACAGAACAATGTAAAGGCCTTGTTGTAATCTGGCATTCCCAGTGCCGGAGCACTGCACAATTCCTCTCTTAGTTTCAGGAATGATATCAAACACTCCTCGTCCCATGGTACCGGATCACTCACATCCTTGTGTTTTAGCCTCTGCAAAGGCTTTGCTCTCAAGGAGAAACTAGGAATCCACTGTCGACAGTAGCCAACCATTCCCAGGAACATCCTAACTTCTCTCTGTGTAGTGGGTACTGACATACTCATTATTGCCTCAATTCGGTCTGGTGACACCTTCCTCTTGCCTTTTTCTAATCTGTGTCCCAAGTACTGTACCTCGTTCAAACAGTACTGCAGCTTGTTCGGGGACACCTTATGTCCATTCTCTGCTAAGTGGTTCAATAGAGCTATCGTGTCAATTCTGCAAGCATCTTCTGTTTCTGAGGCAATGAGCAAGTCATCTATGTATTGCACGAGAACTGAGTTCTGCGGCAACACAAGACTCTCAAGGTTCTTCTTCAGGATCTGGTTAAAGATCGATGGACTTTCCGTATACCCTTGAGGGATACGACACCATGTTAACACGCGATTTTCCAGCCTGAACGCAAAAAGAAATTGGCTTTCCTCGTGGAGCGGTATCGAAAAGAAGGCTTGACACAAATCGATGACCGTAAACCACTCGGCTTCGCATGGGATCTGGAACAGTATTACTGAAGGATTCGGTACCACTGGACAACAAGGGATAACTATCGTGATGACCTTTCGCAGGTCTTGCACGATCCTGTATTTCCCGCTCGGTTTCTGTAGTCCCATAATCGGTGAATTACAGGGGCTACCTCGGATCTCTTTTAGAATGCCTTTCTTAATGAAGGTCTCGATCACAGGTTTTATCCCTGCAATCGTTTCAGGCGACAAGTTGTATTGAGGTGTCCTGGGGAAATCAACATTCTGTTTCACCTCAATCCGCACTGGTTCAACCCCTTTGATTAGACCTTTTTCGTCGCCTGCGAAATCCCACACCACAGACGACACTGCGTCTCTCAGATCAGGTGGAAGTTCTTCCACTGTCACCATTGGGTACAGATCTATACACAGATGCTGATTGGCAACCTTAAAGTCAGCATCGTCATCTCTCGTCTGGACCTCCACTCCCCGTGGTGTACAATAAATCGTGCAGTTCAACTTGCACAACAGATCTCTCCCCAAAAGGCAAACTGGACTCGTATCACACACTACAAACTGATGTCTAGTTTGGAAGGAACCTATCCTTACTAAGATCGGTTCTGTCAATGGGCTGCTTATTCTCTTGTTCGCTACTCCAACGACCTGGATTGATTGTCCCGAGAGGGGTAGGTTAGGGACTACTGCTGATCTTACAGTAGACCGGGTAGCTCCAGTATCAACCAAAAGTGTGGCAGGATGACCCTCAATATCTGCCTCCACAAAAGGTCCTCTCTGGTCTACCTCCAAGACCGCTCCAAGCGTGCAGTCTTCCTCCCCTTTCAGGCACCGTCAGGATAAAGGGTCTAAGCTATTCTCGTCGTAATCTTCGAACAGGGGCATCTGTTGGTACGTTCGTGTTCCTTGTGAAATCCTCGGAGCTTGGGGAACCTGGGCGTGAGAACTGTAAACCCCCCCTTTCATCGTCCTAGGTCTCGTTATTGTGTTAACTACCTCTTGCGCGGGTGCCTGAGCCCCCTCTTCCTGCAACTGATTAGCTGGGTTCAAAGGACACTCGCGTTTCCAATGTCCGACCTGGCGACAAAGATGACAAGCCGTGGTCTTCTTTAGCGTGGCTATGTCCACTCCTGTCTTGGGGTCTACTGGTTTTCCCCGTCCCTGTCCTTGCCCATTCTGGTTCCCCTGGAAATTTCCTTGCTTTCTTCCTAAGGTCCCTCCACTAGGCTGACCCTGTGCTGTCTGCATCTGGACAAGCATCAATTTATCTTTTAACTTCCGATGTTTTGAGTCCACCTCATCACTACAGTATCTCGCATACCTCAAAATTTCATCTAACGGCTTGTTCTGCCAGCAGATCAAATGATGCTGTATCATGAGGCTGATTTCCATCCTCAGACCCATTACAAACTTTGAGACAAACTGTCCCATATCCTTGGGGTCCAAAATATCTAACCCACTATACTGTTTAAAAACTTGCAGAAGTCTTTCGTAATATTCATGCACCGTTTCTTTGGGTTCCTGTACAGTCCGATCTATCTTAACCCAATCTATATCTTGGGGTGAAATCTTCAGTTTCAACCATGTAATCACCTGCTCATACTTTTTCATAACTAGGGGTGATGGACCATTTGTAACCGCCTCTCTATCCGGTTCCGAAGTCGGCCACTCAATAGCGACTTTACAAGCTGTCCACAAATCTCCCGGTACCACTATGTCAAACAAAGTGTTCAAATCAATCCACAATACTTTTGAAATTTTCACAAACCGCTCAACCTGTTTGTACCATTCTACTGGTTTCTCCCTCAGCCGAGGAAAATCATTTGTAAATGCAGCCAAGTCACCTCTATTCCACGGCACATGCACGTACCCTCCATTCTGTACTTCCCGTAAAGGAAAATTTCCAACACCCGTCGCCCCCCTCCTGGCGGCGGCGTTTCCCTTCTGCTCTCTTTACTGGTTTCTTCTTGGACCACCTTTCTTCCCATTTGTCCAACAAAATCCATATTCTCATTCCTATAATCAGGTCTCTTGTGTGTGTCTTTAATCCTGTGATTCTTTTCTCCTCCAGCTCCTGATCACTATAATGCAATCTATGTGGTCCCTGCAACGCTTTAGTTTTATTCAGGTCCACCTCATATCTTTTGGCCAATTCCTTCAATCTATCATGTGCCATTCTAGCTTTTCGAGTCACATCTTTTGCTACAAACAGCAGCTCATCTGGTCCATAAATTTCTATCCTTTCCAAAGGCAGACCCCCACTGATCATTTCGTCTACCTCTGCTTTCAGCCTCACCACGTCTAGCAACCTTGCCTGTACTGCACTCCTCAGTACATCTCGACAACCCGAGCCATCCCGCTCATCACAGTTACTATTCTGTCCTTGTGACCTATTCTCTTCCCTCATATCCCTGGAACTTGGTCTGTCTTCCGAGACGTTCTGTGCCCTATCTCCTTGCATCCTATCCTCTTGGTTCTTTACTGTTGGTGTCCACTCCCTCAAAGCTGACTTAGATTCCCGCAAAGACCTCGGTCTTTCTGGTCTCTCCTCTTCTCTCCTAAAGGAAGAGTCCGCAGTAGCCGGTAACGGCGTACTTGTCTCCATTGGTCTTGGGAAATGAACCACTCTTACTCCAAACCCATTCCCACTCTCACTGTTTCCTTCCTCCCTTCCCGTCGGTACTGAGCCCCCTTCTCTCACTCGGTCTGGGTCATATACCGGTACTATAGGGCCAATGGTAACCGGTACTGTCAAGGAGTCCGGTAATCTTGTGTTCCCCGCAGGAGGCTGTGTTATCATAGACGCCGTTGCCCCCTCCGTTCCTGTGGAAATCCTTCCCACCACTCTCATGCTAGTCTGATTCTGGCTCTCATCAACTATTGCTACTGCTGGGGTCGTCTTTCCTTCTTCTGAATCTGGATTAAATGGTGGTGGCCTCTCTGCCAACAACCTATCCAACAAGCTGTCATCTAGATCACTGTCGTCCTCATCGATTCTTATTATCTTCCCATTTTGTACTAACAATGGGTACAACTTGTCCACTTCAACCGTTGCCACCCTCCACCGTTTCTCCAGTGCATCCCACTTTGCATCTTGAAATGCCCTGATCGATTTCTTCACCCTTTCCTGACTCTTGTCTCTATTCCTTTCGTGTGCTGCTCTAATCCATGCATGCAATGCCTCAAATTGTGTCGGTCTAGGTAGTGGTCGTAATGAGGCCATTACACTTTTAGCTGGTACAATACTTCCATCCTGAAAGTACCATATCGAGGGAACGACAATTCTCCTTCTGCTTCTGTCATTTTATGCCAATTCTCAAGCCAAATTATAGTATGCAATCCTACATTCTTTGCCATATAATGTGCTGGTGTATCCTCGGGAGGAGCTTCCTCTCCCTCCCGAACAACCACATGTCTATCACCTCTACAAAGTTCCCGTAGAGCTTTAAAACATTTCATGATGAATCAACTTTTTGTTTGCACTCAAAATGTCCGCTTTTACTTCCTGATTTCAATCCACCAATACCAGCGCGGCTCACACCAACCGGCCTATCGCAGCGCGGCACTTGTCTGACGTCACTTTTCCTCCGCTCGCAGCAGTTCCCCTCCTTTCTAATTCACTCGTTCTCACTCGCACCTGTCCCAATCATACTCTGAAATAATGTCCGTCCTACCGAACAATTACCTCTCTGACCGTCGGTCTTACCAATGACCGATCAGCCTCTTGAGCTTGTTGACCTCAATCTGGCAATCGTCTGTCCGCGAAACGACCGGACAATCGCCTTTAACACACTCGATAGGATTCAATCACTCGATGTTCTGCACACAATAACCTACGACCTGCGTTGGTTATTCACACACTCACTCATGTGTTCCCTATCTTCAGTGGGTCTGTCAATGACGTCTCGTGACCCCCACAACCTCTGGTCAATGTTCTCACTCTGGGTGTATTCTACACCACAATAAATCTCCCGGTCCCGCGCGCGCTCACGGTCCGTTTCTCAATCACACAACTCTCTTTCCAACTCCGCAAGACATCACACAACAATAAAACACCGCAATCTACCAAACATCACTCTTTTCATACTCACTCTCCCACGAACTGCTACTTCTGCCGCACCGTCACTTTCCGTCAGTTTTCAACGACCTCCGACATCCTTCTCCCGCGGTCCTCTGGATCTGCGTCACTCGGGCTCTATGGGGCAACTTAATCTCCTATCTTGCTCTAGATCTCCCCTTACCATCAAAGGTAACCATCCTACTCTGCTACCAACTGATAACGCCGATTCTTATCTAATTATCTATAAGAACCTTCTGGTCGCCAAGATCTTTTTACCTGTTGAATAGTGTAAAGGAGAGAATCTCATCTAATCATATAACAGCATTAATTTTGTCTGAAAGGACCACTGACTCCGAATTCAAGTTTAAGAATTTATTATCGCCAAAAATAACTGAACGTGCAAGCACCTCAACACGAGGTTAAAGAAATAGATGGGCACTAATACAAATAATAATCTACGCAGGAATCTCATCCGACTCAAGATAAAGAGAATAGAAAGTTCTAGAAGGATCAACCAGACTATGATTGCTCCAAATTCTAGATTGCTCTTCATTGGACTAAACAAGCTTTACATCAATTGCTGTCCCTACACTAACGCTAAGTGACATCCCTGCATAACGATTTTCCCAGGCAAGAGTGAATAAAAGGTGTCAGCTGTGAAGACTTCCTAAGAAGTGCAATCACATAATACCTAAGCTCAGCTCTGTCCTTCTCTCAGGTCTCCCCTACCTCTTCTCTGGCCTCCTCCCTCAGGGCACTATCCCTAATACAAAACCCCAATACAATTGTACACGCCTTTGTCACACCTCCTTGGCCAGGTCTTCTTTCTTGTATTTTTCCATCGAAACGGTTACTTCATCCTGGACGGTTGCGATGGCCTTGAGTCCCAGGCACCTTCTCCGCTGAAAGTATCATCCCTAAATTCCATTTCACTCCCCGTACCATGCCTCCCATCTCTCTAACTTTTGAAAACAAAGAGTTAGTCTTTACTAACGAGACATGTGTCCTTGCACCTGCAACAAGAGATACGTTCAACAGAAACCTTCTACTGTGCTAATTAAATCTACCGTTTGTGCCCAGAGAGCCTTACCAAGAGGAACTTTTCTCGGCCTACAACCTAAGCTAACATAAAATAAACCAGGCCTTCCCTAAGCATATATGTAGTCAGGCCTTTACATATGACTTTTAAACACACATCTTACGTTTCCCTATAAGCATTTTCATTATGATTCATATGCAAACAATGAATTACATGTGCAACTTTAATATGGTGCACGTTTAAACTACTGCAATTACATTTCACACGAACTAATTCCTCTATGCATTATGTTCACATAATTCAATAAGCATTACATTACATCATTATCCTAACACCATTATGCTGCTGAGTTCACTTTGTCTCAGCGAACTATTCATTCTTTACTAAACATGCCTGAGTATACAATGGAATATAAACGAATATATGTCTGAATACATGTGGGTGCGGCCTATCAGTGATTATGATGCACCCCTACAATTCACAAGAACATTTCGCTCTATCATGTCTATATTCTTTTCCTCTGGCTTAGCCCACATTTGCCTACAAATGTTCAACACATATGTTTACAATACACTAATCAAAATGGTGGCTTGTATGGCTTCCTGTAGACATGATCATGTTAATATCAATTAATATCGGGGAACTGCCTATAAATAAGCTACTCTGAAGATTACGGACAAGGAGATTGCTGACTTGCAATTGTGATAATGTCTCTAGAGAAAACATGTAAAAGATAATTATGTCGAGGGGAAAGCACCCTTCTTTGGCACCCCAGAGAGCACCTGGGACTGACTGGAGGAGAGGCAAACACATACATGCCCCCAGGCCCTGCTCGGGAGGAACAGAGATCCAGCAGAGGGGGGTGGGGGCGTCGTAACAAACGCGGAATCAACACAAAGGAACCACACCTGTTGGATCCAAAGGAACATCACTCCCCCCTCCATTCCTGAAGAAGATAGAGCAGAGGAATCCGACTTAAATCACCAACCCGATGGAAACATACGAGGTGGCCTCTGACTCTTCTACTCAACACTAAACTGAAAGCTTGCAGGCCTGAAAGTGACTGATGAGATGGGCCCTGATTCCAGGTACACAGACACCAATCCTACTGATTTCTTCTCTGCCAAATTGGTAAAGACTGTCAATGACATCTAAAATTCCTTCATCATGGGTGCCACAATACACATCCTAATTTGTGGCACCTGCTCAGAATACCCCTCCCACCTCCCCCCTTACATCTAGGCCCTATAAGATCAAAGGGCTGGATACTGTAGTTAGTGTTTTAACAGGGTTTTTAGTCAACAGGTTTGACTATGGGCAACAGATGCTTCTTAGGTGGAGGTGTGTGGTGGGAGGGATTGGGGGTACAAGTTTTCATGTTTGGGCTTTACGTTTGATTCGGTTATAGTTATTGGCAGGCAGCATTGACACATTCACATTTGCATAAAAAAAACATACGGTTAGATTTGTAGAGATGCCACACCCCAACATGCACGAAATTCTATCCTGGAATATCAATGGGTTCAAAAACAAGATCAAAAGGGGAGTTGTAAGGCAGTTTGTTAAATTACCCCCCCCCCCTTCCACCTGCTCTTTTTGTAAGAGACCCACCTCCTGGAACTAATTGTACGTTCCTGGATCAGTATGGATACAACAGGGAATACCAGGTGGAATTCACAACTGGTTCCCAGGGAGTGGTGAAACCATTTCCTATTACCATAGATCATGCCAGTGAAGACCCCAGGGCTGTTATGTATAGGTGACAGGATGCTACACAGTCAATGATGTTTGCTACTGAGCATGTATGCCCCCCAGCACTTCTGGACACCACTTACCATCAGTAACGAAATTCCTAGTTAACTTATCTTCTAGGAAACTTATAGTGTGTGGGGACTTCAACTCCATAATGGATAAGCAACTGGACACTTGGCAGACCGGATCCTCCACCACTGAACACTCCACTGGCCTCCCTGATTAGGTGGGAACCCTAGGTCTAGGGACATCTGGCAAATTTGGTGAGGGCAAGAGAGGGTATTCACCTTCCATTCACTGGCACATGATCCACTTTCCTAGATTGACTATTTCTTTTGGCAGATTTCTGAGATTTAGGATGCACTGGGCAAATCTGTCCTCCCTTGACGCATTTCAGACCACTCACCACAGATCTTTGAGCTCCGTGACATGGGGTCGCAATCCAGAAGAAATTGGAGGTTTAGCCCCTGGTAGCTCGTTAATGGAGAGCATGATGCCTCACTTAGGTGTAATAAAAATACTGCAAAATTGATAAAACCTCAGTTCAATCCATTGCCATCTTGTAGGAGGCCTTCAAGGCAGAGGGAAGGGAATGGCCTATGGTGGCCATAAAGGTGAAATCAGTGAAGCTTGAATGCCAAACGGTGAAGTCAAGTGCAGTGCCCATCCTTCGGTAGCTGGAAAACGTTCAGCTGCAAGATATGGTTCTGGATTTAGCCAGACACCTGTGGATGGCGAGATAAAGCAGAATTTCTAATTCTTGAGATAAGTCAGTCAAGCTAATATACTGGTGGGCTACTAGTGAAATGCCATTGGGAGCGATCCTGCACATTTCCAACCATGTAGGAAGGATGATCTCTGATGGCAAGGGTTTAGTTGACACACTTGCATATTACTATAAGTCCTCATCCATTAAGCACACCATCTCTGGCAGAAATAAACAGACCTTCCCCTTAGATGTTTGCAGCCCGGAGGCCGAGACAATTTAGACTTGCCCATAACAACGGAGGAAATCAGGAAACCAACATCAGGTCTACAGTCCAGTAAAACACTGTGACCCAATGGTTTCCTGGCAGAATTTTTCAAAACTTTCTACTTCCTACCAACTCCTCACTTAAACTTCTTATTTAAGGAGGCAGCTCGACCCATAGAATAACGGTAATGGTCATGACAGTTAAGTGATGAGATTGCTAACTTGCAATGTGATACTGACTGTAGAAAAGACAGGTATTAACCACTGCAATGCGAAAGACTGTAAGCACCTGAATACACAGGAGTCTCACTGGTGGCCAACACATGAATACTATGAATTCTGAAGAGGATTGCCTGACTACAACCACAATTTCTTTACAAATATAATGTAACAAGGAGACACGTGATCACCATAATGTATTGGCTCATGGTTGATGAAGCAGAGGGAAATCCTACCCTAAAAGAAGGGAAATTTAAGCTAAGCAAGAGGCTTGCTAAAAGAGTAATGTTACTGAATTGTGGCAGTTTCAGGCTTCAATTCACTAACAATGGATGGGAAAGGATGTGTGTAACGGTCAGAGCTGCCGACTTCGGAGCTGGGGAACCAGGTTCGACTCTCGGCGTAAGCTCAACATCCTTGATTCTGGCCAAATCAGTTAATCTTCCCTTAACTAAAAAAAATAATGTGTCCTTGCATAATGTAACACTCATGTAAAACACCCTAATATCTTCCAGTCGAGTTGGCGCTATATAAAACTACAAAAAAAAACACAATGAATATGAAATATATATATTGTGCAAAACAGTATGTAAGGGCAAAATGTGTTTGTTGCACGTTACCATACGATCTTGAAGAAAGTGGTATTGTCATTTACAGAAGCATTGTAACATCATGAGCCACTCACATAATAACAAGGCATGAAATACTGGAGGCAGACTACTGATTCTAAAATTTGACAGTCACCTTGTACCCCCACTGTGAGTCTGCAGTTTTTAACCATGACACACACTCCACAAGTTGAACTATTACAAAGGTTTGTGAATGTGTAGTATGCAAACGTACCAAAGTATCAACGTGGGCCTTTTAGGAAGCATACAGATAAAGGTATTAATTAACATGTAGGGAGAGGAGTTTGTTGTAAATAAAACACATAGGTGTACAAAAAAGATCTGGAAATACTAATTGCTGCCAAGCACATTGCTCGCGGGTAATTGTTACCATGGTGCAACATATTGGATGGGTCATTTTTGTGTGAAAAGCAAACAGAGGGGTAATGAATTTAAACAGGAATTTGCATGATGCCCCTACAACCATATGGTAACTCAACTCAGGAAGCAAATCTTGTGATGAAAGTAGTTGAGAGCATGCATTATTTTGGCATTCCACACTAAGGGGCCCATTAGGATGGCGGGCGGATCGCCCCCGCCGGGCAGGCGGTAGCCACCGCCGCCCCGGCGGGGGCGATCCGCCTGCCATCCATGCCTGAATGACCCCCCGCCATATTAGGATGGCTGGGGGGTCCGCGGCGGACAGGAAGACTGACCGCCGCTTTTCCGCCGGTCGACTCGTCGACCGGGCGGAAAACTGGCGCAATATGGTGGCAGTGTCTGCAAGACACCGCCATCCATATTGCGATGCAGCTGGTGATCAGCCTTTCCATGGCGGCGTTGCTGCCATGGAAAGGCATACGGTCTTTGCTGTTGGGGGCCCGTTGCGGGCCCCCGGAGTGTTGGGGGGTGGTGGGTGCACATGGGGGTACCTTTGGTACCCCTCTACATTGGCGTGGACAAGGTGGCAGGCACCGCGCGGTGCCTGTCACCTTGTGCATGCCAATGCACAATGTGCATCCACAGCATTGTGGCGGGCGGTGCTGTGCGCACCGCCCGCCACAATGCTGTGGATGGGGGATGCCACCGTGGCGGTGGCATCCTAATGCCCACAGCGGGACCGCCGCACCTCTGGCGGACGGTCCCATTCACCGTTACGGGGGCGGGCAGACTTTGTCCGCCCGCCATCGTAATAGGCCCCTAGGTCCTGGAATGTTTCTTTTCGTTCCTTGCTGGTACAAAGCAATGGCCATTTTACGTCTTCTTACCCTTTGATCACTTCGGTGCACAGACAGAGTATCGAGTTGCAAATTTCGACCTACCATAATATCAAGTTGCAAATATCGTAATGGAAGAATATCGACTGCAGGAATATCGTGGTCCAGAATATCGACAGTAAGGTAAGAAATATCGGTTTTTTTAATATCGAAGTCAGTAATATCGTTAGTAAAAATATCGTTGTTTATAATATTGATTTTTATATTAGTGTGATGTATTTTAGTATGTATTATAAAAGTATGTGATTTAATTTTTTTGTATAAATATTACTTTTTATTCATGTATGTGTGAATTTTTTTTATGTTATTTAAATTTTGCGTTTTAGTTCCGTAGTGGGTTGTGGGTTTATAGGGGAATAGGGTGGGAAGTAATTTAAATATAATAAATTGAATATTAATTTTATTTGAAACAAATTTTGCGTTTTAGTTCCGTAGCTGGTTGTGGGATTATAGGGGAATAGGGTGGGAAGTAATTTAATTATAACAAGGTAATTAATAATTGTTATTTATTAGAATTTATAAATAATTATTAAATTAATTGATTATTAGTTGGTTATTAATGTTTAGTAATTAATTAATTGATAATTATGTTAATTGTGTTATATTTTTGGGAGCGGGTTGTGGGTTTATAGGGGAGTAGGGTGGGAAGTAATTTGATTATATTAAGGTCATTAATTGTTATTTATTAGTATTCATACATAATTTTTTTATTAATTACTTATTAATTGGTTATTAATTATTATTAATTAATTAATTGATAATTATGTTAATTGTGTTATATTTTTTGGGGCGGGTTGTGGGTTTATAGGGGAATAGGAAGGGAAGTAATTTAATTTTAATTAATTAATATTTTTTATTAATCAATATTTATGTATTTAATATTTTATAATCTTAATTGTGGTAAATAATTTATTATTAATTAATTATGAATTGGTTATTAATTTTTATCAATTTATTGTTAATTGTGTCATTTTTTTAGCAGTGGGTTGTGGGTTGATAGGGGAGTAGGGTGGGAAGTAATTTAATTTTAATACATTTTTTAATATGTTTTATAAAATATTTATTTAATGTTGTTTTATAGTGTTAATTGTGTGAATTTATTAATTGCTTGTTAATTGTTATTAATTGAGTAATTAATTGTTCATTAATGATGTTAATTGTGTCAGGTTTTACGACATTTGTGGTGTCATTTATAGGGGAATATGGTGTGAGGTAAATTATTTTTTAATTAATTAATAGTTTGTTAATTAATGCTAATTATTTTGCTGGAGTGGGAATAGTCAATTATTCCCCTCCGCTATCCAACATTTTCCCTACTGTTGCACTTGTTGGAGTGGGAATAGTAAATTATTCCCCTACGCTATCCAACACTTTCCCTACTGTTGCACTCCCTGGAGTGGGAATAGTAAATTATTCCCCTCCGCTATCCAACACTTTCCTTACTGTTGCACTTGCTGGAATGGGAATAGTAAATTATTCCCTTCCGCTATCCAACACTTTCCCTACTGTTGCACTTGCTGGAGTGGGAATAGTAATTTTTACCCCTCCGCTATCCAACACTTTCCCTACTGTTGCACTCCCTGGAGTTGGAATAGTAAATTATTCCCCTCCGCTATCCAACAGTTTCCCTACTGTTGCACTTGCTGTAGTGGGAATAGTAATTTTTACCCCTCCGCTTTCAAACACTTTCCCTACTGTTGCACTCCCTGGAGTTGGAATAGTAAATTATTCCCCTCTGCTATCCAACACTTTCCCTACTGTTGCACTTGCTGGAGTGGGAATAGTAAATTATTCCCCTCCGCTATCCAGCACTTTTCATACTGTTGCACTCTCTGGAGTGGGAATAGTAATTTTTACCCCTACGCTATCCAACACTTTCCCTACTGTTGCACTCTCTGGAGTGGGAATAGTAATTTTTACTTTTACGGTATCCAACACTTTTCCTACTGTTGCACTCCCTGGAGTTAGAATAGTAAATTATTCCCCTCCGCTATCCAACACTTTCCCTACTGTTGCACTTGCTGGAGTGGGAATAGTAAATTATTCCCTTCCGCTATCCAGCACTTTCCCTACTGTTACACTTGCTGGAGTGGGGATAGTAATTTTTACCCCTCCGCTATCCAACACTTTCCCTACTGTTGCACTCTCTGGAGTGGGAATAGTAATTTTTACTTTTACGCTATCCAACACTTCCTACACTGTTGCACTCTCTGGAGTGGGAATAGTAATTTTTACCCATCTGCTATCCAACACTTTCCCTACTCTTGCACTTATTGGAGTGGGAATAGTAATTTTTTCCTGTCCGCTATCCAACACTTTCCGTACTGTTGCACTCACTGGAGTGGGAATAGTAATTTTTACCCCTACGCTATCCACTTTCCCTACTGTTGCAGTAATTGCAGTGGGAATAGTAAATTTTTACCCTTATGCTATTTAACAATTTTCCTACTGTTACACTCAATGGAGTGCAAAATGTAGGTTTGAAAATGTATAAATATTTTAGTATTTTATTATATAATATAATGTTTTTATTCTGATATTTTATGTTATAGGTGTATGCATATATATATATATTTTATAGTTAATTTTTATATATTTATAATGTTTTACAATAAATTAAAGTTATTAGTTTATTAATAATGTTACAGTAAATTTACATTTATATATAACATTTTATATATGTATGTTTAATTTTTATAAATTAAATTTGTTTATTATATTTTTAAATGTATATTATATTAAAGTAATTTTTTAAAGTTAATTTTATGATATAATTGTTTTAACATTATTTTTTATATATTAAAAAAACGATATTTTGGACATCGATATTTTTTACATCTATATTTTATTTCCGATATTTTTGTCATTTACATTTTTTTTAAGATAGGATGTCGATATTTTGACTATCGATATTTTGACTATCGATATTTTTGTGTTCTATATTTTTGACTTCGATATTATGTCAGTGATTCGATCACTTCTGGTGTTCCTCAGTGATAAGCACTGTCTCTGCAATGTTCAGTTTTTATGTTGAACACTTGGCCCATCTCATCCGCAAGCCAGACTTCCAGTTTTAATCATATGCTCTCAAAAGTCCGATTAGATTACATTAATTTTTTATTGCACGATTACTAGAAATCATTACAAAAGTTGCACTTCATGATAAAAAATCTCAGCAATAAAATATTTCCATACACATTAATAATACATTAGTAAATTCAGTAAAAAAAAACACAATATATTAAAATCAATTATTTCAATCAAAGGTCAATACGGGGATGGGATTTCTTTACCCCATGCTTGATCAGTGTGCTAAAAAGAAAGGGGGGCAGTGCATCAGGCAACAGCCAGCTCATTTGCCATCTGAGCACAGAAGCATCTAATGCCTCTTCCTTACAGGATTGATTATGCCAGATCAGGGTTGGATCCTGAAAAACTGGCTCAAGTACAGTTTGGGCTAAGCAGAAGTTGTATTCACCAGTGGCAGTTCACTGTTATGGTCCACTCAGCTTTAGTTATCTGATCTTGGTCCCTGAGTGACTGCTCCAACGGTGGTCAAGAGTCTTAGATTCAAAGTACTTTCTGAAATTAAGATGGATGGCCAGGTCTCGGCAGTGGCTTCAACTAGTGCCTTCCACATACGTAGTCTTTTAAAACAGGTCTCATCTTGATTTACTTCAATGCTCTTTATTTTGGCAAAATTAAAATCGCTATTGCAGTGCCTGCAAACTTTCAAGATGCGACAGCGAGACTGGCTACTTTCACTCCTCATTTCTTGAAAGGCTCCTCAACCAGCTGTACTGACTTCCAATTAAGGCCAGATTAAAGTTCAGGATACTTTGTAGCACGCGCAGATGTCTTTATTGTCATTCCCCAGCCTTCCTTGCCTCTCAGATTAAAAGGTTCCACTCAGCTCCACGTCCTCACTGTCCAATGCTTCAATAAAGCCACTTATGGTGGGTTACCTTTCGCCTGGTTAGTCCCTCCACTACTGAAAACCATGCCCATTGCACTTAACCATACCTCTCACCTTGTTTTTAGGAAAGAACAAAATCCTTCTTAATCTATGAATAAATCGCCTTCTGGTATTGAGCTCATCCTCGGTCCTTTTCGCAGTACCATGGGACCTTCGGGTGAAAGGGGGCTCAATAAAATTTTAAGGACATAACATACCCTGAACCCAAGACAGTTATGTTTCACTACACTAGCTTCAACCAATGTGCCCAAATAACCTTATGTGCAAGATAACTCAAAAAGCATTGCTTGGTTACCTGTCACTCCAATATGACAATAAAACAAGAAACAAGCATTTTCAATGCAATAGGTCTCGCTTTTGCGAGAGTTTAAGCGATTGGCATTGTAAATGACAATGCCTTTTATTTATGTGTTTTAAACCCTACACATATATAAAAGGCATTGTTATTTTTAATGGCAATAGCTCAAACTCTCGCAAATGCGAGAGCGCATTAATGTTGGCCCGCCCATTTATTTAGACGCTGCTCGCGGTATTCAGGTTACAGTGAGCAGCGTCTAAACAAAGGGGCACGGACAATATTAAAGTGAAAGCGCATATGGTGCGCTTTCACACAAAGTAAAAATAAAATAATTAAGAAACGTTCTGCGCGGCCGCTGAAGTGAGAGTGGCCCGCTCTATTAATTAATAAAATAAATAAGCGCGCCCGCTAATGTGAAAGCGGCCACCTGTGAAATAAATAATTAAATAATCGCAGCCGCTAAACTGAAAGTCGACAGCGCCGTAAATCCAATAAGTGAAGCGGACTGTGTAGTAATTTAAATAAATACAGTAGTAAGCTTGCGGTGTTCTGCGATGTCGTGGGTGGAATAGGGAAGAGCATTAAGGAAAATAGAGCTCACCAACTTATAAAGCAGAGCATGTAACAACACCAGGAAAAAGGTCCAGTCCTTATGGGGGGTAACAAATGGAGACAAGGCGGTACCAAGGAGGGACTAACAAGCCTCATAATGAATTGGAAGCCAGCGTTTACGAAGGACAATGGCACAAGCCAATTAAAAATATGGGCGGAGAGTGGGCGGAGCTTCTAGTGCATACCCTAATACAGCATGCCGCTAGGCTCGACCTAAAAAAGGTAATTTATGAAGCTTCATCGCCAGCCTGAAGGAGGAAAAAGGACACTAATTAGATCTCTGTTCATCTTGAACACATACAACTGAAAAACAAGCAAGAAGATCTGTACCTAATTGACACAAAGCAAAATGTGTTGAAGCTCGGTGTGAAACATAATTTGTTGCAACTTTTCTGAATATCATTATTATATAATACGTAGAGAGATACTAATCTTGATGATGAGATTGAATTACTTGGTGCATCAGCACTTAAAAAATAAGGTACACATAGCCACACGTTTTCAAGGAATCAACAGAATAATCGTTTTAGAAATTAAGATTATCCTGTCATAGGTGCTTTTAAAGAGTCTGTCATGCTCATCTACTTTCTATGAATTGTCTTGTTCTATCTACTAATATTGGCTACTGTTCTTAGCTTGCCATGAGGTGATAGGTTTCTGTCTTTGCTTTCTTTCTTTTCTAATAAAACACAGGATTATTATCTTTCTCTGTGCTCTGATAAACTTTGGAATGTATCTATTTTTAACTTTTGGTTCTTTCATTCTGAATAAACTTCTTCCAATTAGTTTTTCCCAATTTTCCTATTGTATTCCAACACTTATTTATCCTTTATAAAGGACCATGGTATCTCTTATCTCTTTATTGGTGAAAGTATTTTTTGAATTGCATCAAAAGTTTTGTTTGTTAATTTATGTTTTTGTTTATCTGTGTTGTAAATGCCCCTTTCTAAGGCGCTTTCCCTTGACTTTTTGCTTTTGTCTCGCCCGGTTTTCTGCTGATGTATGTGCTAGCCTTAGGACTTTGAGCACTTTTGACACTGCCATTCAGTGCTAAAGCGCTATGCTTGTCATATACATACTGGTGATTGGTGAAAACATGATTGGCTGATTTGAGTTAGCTGTAAGTCCCTTGTCTAAATCTCACCTTACCCTAAACTAGCAGCTCCGTTGCTACTATAGCAAAGTACACCCTAAATCACACAGTCCATCCCTAACTAATCTGACTTCTCCTTTGGTGCACTGTTCCTCAGCCGAGGGCGCAGATTATACCTAGTAACTCCAGGCACAGAGGGATCAGTGAAAAGGGGCTCCTGGATAGCCCGTATTTCCGGAGGCACTGCTGCATTCAGCACCTCATCATTTGGTCCAGGTCAGCCTAGTGTCACTGAAGGGGACAAACTGAGGCACTGTCTCGCACTCAGAATCCCCTACTCCATCCCTCACGCACTGATCATAAGGCAAAGTTAGAGGTATCCTGTGACAATGAGTCACATGGACCCAGTTCTTTCAGCCATCAATCTTGACTGATGTACGTGTAGCCAGGAGGACCTGCTTCGGCCCCTTCCACCGGGGCTCCAAACTCTTCTTTCGCTGAAAATTACGAACAAGCACAAAGTCACCAGGCTGAATATCGTGTCCGGGACCCTCTGGCGTAGCTGGCAGGGCTTCCCGGACCTGTTGGTGAATAGAACGCAAATTTTCAGTTAACTGGCAAAGGTAATCGATCAACATTGGATACTCAATATCAGTAAACCGCAGAGGACGCGGGACGCCCCAGACATTTGCTGGGCATCCAAACACGACCTCGTACGGTGAGAATCCTGTCCTAGAATGTGCTGTTGTTCTTGTTGACAAAAGAGCTAATGGTAAAGCATCTGGCCACTGTAACCCTGTTGTCTCCTGAATCTTTGCCAATTTCAGTTTGAGAGTACCATGGGCCATCGTGACTACAGGGAGAACATATGCATCTGGCAACATCCATCTCTGCTTCCCTGACTTGTCAATCCAACATCCATCATCGTTCAATTGTGCTGTACTTTCTTGCCACAGGGCTAATTCTTCTATTGTGGCCTCACTTTGTATCTTTTTCACATTCTCAAGTGTATCTTCAAACATGGTAACTTCAGGCACCCACCTAGCGGGACCTGCTACAAACATTCTTTTCATTTTTGTCCGGGCTGTTTCCTTAACTGTCTGATCTGCAAACGCATTTCCCCATCCCACGTCATCAGTAACTTTCCGGTGAGCGGTACACTTTACTATGGCCACTTTCTTAGGGAGTGTCAAAGCAGACAAAAGCCTCAATATAAGGTGCCCATGTTGAATCTTGGTGCCATGCGAAGTAAGGAACCCTCTCTCAGCTCAGAGTCGCCCAAAATTATGGGCGACTCCAAAGGCGTACTGGCTGTCAGTATAGATATTGACAACCAGTCCCTCGCTCAATTCGCAAGCTCTTAACAAGGCAACAAGCTCCACAGCTTGGGCCGATTGATAGGGAACTCGTGATATCTCAATCACTGTACGCAGCGTGGTGATAGCATACGCAGCAGTTGTAGTGCCATCTGATAAATTAAAACAAGAGCCATCGACATATGGTTCCCCTTGTGGGTCAGATAGTAGAACATCAGTCAGGTCTACCCGTCCCTTCGTCTCTTCTTCCGTCCGGAAGATACAGTCATGTTTATCAATCTCATCATTCTCAGAAGGGAGGGGCAGTAACTTGACTGGATTCAGAGTAGCACATCTTTTAATCGTGATGTTTTTGGCAAACAAAGTCAATTCATAGCCAGTCAGACGTGCACTGGTAAGGTGCTGTGTCTTAGTCTTATTCTAAAGTGTGTCCACAGCATGGGGTACCATGACTGTGAGATCAGTATCAAGTACCAGTCCAGCCGATTGTCTGATCGAAACGGCCACAGCCGTGACTGCTCTTAGACAGCTCGGGAGTGCTCTTGTGACAGGGTCAAGAACAGCAGAGAAATAAGCACACGGCCATTGCTTATCTCCAAATTTTTGTGTTGAAACAGAAAGCGTGCAACCAGCCATCTCATGGACGAACAATACAAATGACTTGTTATAATCAGGGGTGCCAAGTACTGGAGCTGAACAAAGTGCAGTTTTTTTTTGCTCAACTGACTGCTGACATTCAGGTATCCAAGGCAGGGGCTCATGCACTTCTTTAATGGTTAGTGCAAGCAAGGGTTTGATTAATAGCGAGTAGTTAGGTATCCACTGGCGACAATAGGAAGTGATGCCTATAAAAGCGCGCACATCTTTCTGGGTTTGTGGAACGGGCATTTTAACAATGGTACTGATGCGCTCAGGAGTCAATCTCCTATCCTCCTTCGACAGTAGGTGACCTAAATAGGTGACCTCCTGTCGACAATATTGAAATTTAGAAAGAGACACCTTATGTCCGTGTCGGGCCAAATGCAACAACAATTTAACTGTACTGTCTTTGCAACCTTGTTCTGTGTCAGAAGCGATGAGCAAGTCATCAACATACTGCACCAATACATTACCTGAGGGAAGCGAAAGGGAATTCAACTGGCTCTTTAAAGCTTGACTATAAATACTTAGACTTTCAGTATAGCCTTGAGGAGCTCGACAGAACCTAAAGCTCCTGCCAGCTAGTGTAAACCTGAACAAGTACCTGCTATCCGGATGAATAGGAATACTAAGGAAAGCATTTTTCAAGTCAATGACAGAGAAAAATTCAGCAAAAGAAGGAATCATTGTCAAAAGAGTAGTAATGTCAGGGACCACTGGAAACTGGGGAACCATTATTTTATTAACCTCGCGCAAATCAATCACAAAACAGTAGACATCTCCTTGATCATCAGAAGAACCTGAAGGCGTCCGTTTAAGAATGGGGAGAATAGGACTATTACAAATATTGGCTGTCGTCTCCTCAACCACTCCCTTCTTGATCAAATCCTGAATGATTTGCAATAAGGCTCGTTCTCATGACTGTGGTATCTTATACTGAGGAATACGAGGCAAAATAGCACCATCCTTAACCTGTATAGAAACTGGTAGTATCTGCAGCAGCCACACATCGGTATCACCTGTCGCCCACATAGTGGATGGAACATCTGCAAATTCAACAGGAAGAGGCGCATCTTTGGACAAACACTGTTTAGCATGTACTACATCTGGGCCCATTGTCATATAGACACCTGCTGGGGAGCAATAAACGGTAGCATGCAATTTCTTCAACAAATCCAAACCCATCAAATTTTCACCACAATTAGATGTCAACAAGAATGGCAAATCCACAGTGAGAGGACCAATAGTCAACGCAAGAGGTTTTGAAATGGGGCTTACAACCGGTACACCAGAAAAACCAACCAACACATTATTATGGCCAGACAGAGCCGTCCCAGGGACCATATTTCGAGAAACAGAACTTTTTGTCGCACCTGTGTCCACCAAAAATTCCTTAGTGGAACCTTGCACACTGGTCTACAGGTATCGGAACTGGTCCCTCACTCTGTCCCTGGCTGTCCTAACTGTAAGACATTCCTGTCACTTCCTCCATGTCATAACCATCATGGTAATACTGTCCATCATGAGGGTCATCAAAGTAATTCTTACTAGAACGACCCTGTGAGGCTACAGCATTCTGAGCCCCATCTGCCCCACCTGTTCCACGACCCCGTCCACGAGAACCTCGTCCTCTCGGGACTGCTACCTTCTGCAAAAGCACAGGACATTCGCTACGCCAATGTCCCTCCTCTTTACAATACGCACACTGATTCGGACCCAAAGGCTTAGTTGTTGGCTGCCTACTAGTGTGTGGAAGCTGTCGGGCAGGACCACCACGTCCTCTCCCACTCCCTCTAAAAGCCTGCTGCAGCAACACCTTCATCTTTAAATCCTTATGTCTCATCTCTGTCCTCGCCTTTTCCTCATTGTCCCTATGCTCATAATATTGTGCCATATTCAAAATAACAGAGGGGGACGAGGTGGACCAAGTACTCTCAGAAGCCTGCAATCGAGTCACAATTTCAGGAAGCAAGTTAGAGACAAATATATTGACAAACAACCGAACACCTCCCTCAATGGACAAATCCTGTCCACTGTAATCCAAAAATGTACCTTCAAATCGGGTAAAGAAATCAGACACACTCTCATCTTTCTTCTGTCGACAGGCTGACAATTTATCCCAGTCTACCTTTCTCGGCGGAATGAGAGAATGCATATACGTAATAATGCGGCCGGGCAACGCTAAAAATTACACTCAAGGCTTATCACCAGGCTTTATTTCCTGGTCCCGTGCCTTAATTTGATCCCAAGTACCACCCAACTCCGGACATGATCTTGAGTATGGACCTGCCTCCAGATAACAACTGAAACAAGAAGACCAAAGAACATTTCAATATCAGCAAGAGTCATCACCGTTGAGGAAGCAGCTTCAGTCAGTTCTTTATATTAAGCAGTAGGATTTTTCCTAAGATCTGGTAAATGAGTTTTAAGGGATAAAACCTCACTTCTTTTCCACAGAGTATAAACCCATTGTTCTTGAAACTGGGCCCCCACTGCCGCTCGAGTAACATTACCTCGCCCATCGGTTACCTCTGGTATCTTGGGATGATATATAGGATGAATCTCTCTCATCAGAAACTGAGACACCGACCTGGGACTGTTCTCATGCAGTCTTCCCCTATAAGCTATTATTGTCGTAACATTGGCAAAGACTTGTTCTGGCCCCAGCTCGTTAATATACACCCAATCTCTAATGTCATATAAAACTTGAGGTGCCTCCGCTTCAAAGTGCTGTTGCCAAAGACCAATCAGAGTAGCAGACATGTGTTTGAGGGCATGGTGCTGTATAAAAGGCTCAAAATCTTTCATAGTCGCCCAGACATCCTCTACACTATAAATAGGGTTATGGGCCCACTGTGCAGCCTGATTAGCTATTACCTTTTTCTCTACATCCCCCACATCAGATCGCACTAACGGTCCCATGCGCTCCTTAAATTTCGTCCAATCCCTGTCCTCAAATCCACGCATCGGTGTCCCACTACTTACTAATGACGGAGGATGAAAAACCACAGTGGGAGAAGCAACAGAAGCAACAGGCACTATCGTCGCTGGGGGCTGTGTCATGGGGGAAAGAGCTGGCGAAAGGGTCGCTGAGACAATAGGTACGCAGGAGTACTAACAGTCACAGTTGCCACAGATGGCAAAAAAACAGAAGGAAGGGGAGGAGGAGGAGCCGAAGCCATAGCTGTCGAAACAACAGCAATAGATGCGGGGACAGAGACAGTAGAAGCAACTGTAACAGGCGGCTGTGAGGGCACCGGAACAATGGGATATATTCTTTGCGGGGCATATGGAGGTGGGGGTTGGGTATCTAACAATTCTTCCACAAAAGCGTCATCTTCTTCCTGAACCACGTACGATTTATCAATATGTAATCGAAACCTCGTTTCTTCACATTCAACACCCTTTTCCTGTTTCTCCCTATCATATGATACAGCCTTCTGAGTCAACGTCTGCATTTTTCCTTTCCGGGCCTCTTTTTCTGCCTTCAATCGCCGCTGTCTAGCTACTTTCTGCCAAGTTCTGAGGGAATCAAACATAGACTGCCTACTTCGTTTCTTAAACAACTGTTCTTGTAAATACTCAATCTTTTGTTCATAAAACGTGCCCATCAACGGCCACTGCAACTCGGCATTGTCCCCCGTATATTTGTGCCATAATGTACTATACATAAGAGGGCCAAGACCATGCTTCACATACATATCAAAATTGGGAGTGCCTTCTGGAGGTGCTGGCTGAGCTTCCAATCGAGCATCTGCAGAACAACAGCGGCAGCACAAAGAAATCAATTTGCTAACACTAGGCATCTTCAAACACTCACTATTTTATGCCTAACAAAACAAATACAAATACTTCTTATCCAAAAACGGCCCTTAGACCGCACCAAATACAAACCAAAAATGGTACCATATCCACAAAGAACCAACACAAACTCACCTGATATATACAGGTCAAACAAATTTATTCTCCACTGCTGACTCTTCAGACCAAACGGTCAGATCCAAGGGTTTTGCCATTTAGGACTCCAGTCAGGATGACCACTGGGCGAGGCACTGTCCGGCAGGACAGAAGGGGCATCTCCAAGTATCAGGAACTCTTCGTGCAGGGATCCCTGATCCGTCCGTCTGACCCAACGATGGCCTCAACCCCCCCGTCCACGGAAGGGGAAGGCCCACTCACCCGAAGGAGTCCCTGTTCGGGCGCCAACTGAAGGAAATGACCCGATTCGGGTCACCCGGGTCACACAAGACCACCTCTCAGCCTTCCATACCTAATGAAGAGTCGGTCAGACAGTAGAGAATACAAACCAATATCTGTTTATTCAGAGTACGCTCACAATGGAGCCCTGTCTGCCCAGTCTCTAAGGAGTGCTGCAGAGGGACTGACATCAGCAAGCATAACAATACATTAAATACACCTCAAAACCAATTAAAGCACACCCACCATGGAATTTTCCAGAGAGATGCAGCTGAACAGTAAAATTACAAAGGAGTAAGTTTCGATTCAGAGGCTGGGCACACATTATCTACTATTCAAGGTCACTCTGCCTGTGCCCGCCACTAGACAAGTGGAAGAAGGCTTACATCTAAAAAGAAAGGTATGCACTAATAGGAGCAGTGCATTCATCAGTGTAGCAGAACTCAGCTCCGAAGAAACATAACCCAGAGAATGCCGTTTCTCGGAAATGGCAAAGAATGAGTTTTGATCACGATACAAAATGGCGCCCATAAACAAAATGGCGCCGCAAATGCTAACTTACATAAAACCATGCGAAAACATAATTTTTATTCCAACAAAGGGTAAGACATATACCTAGGGCATGTAACTCAAATGCTCATCCGTGGGCCTGCAGTACTGGTTGTGCCACCCACAGAGGAAGCTCTTCAAACGTGCCACAGGTTTGCCATGAAGGAGCCTGTGTGTGCAGGTTACTGTTACATGGCTTGTCATTTAAAAAGCTGCTTGGCAAGTTTCTGCATATCTCTTGCTATATCAGAGTACTCCCTGGGGCCAGGGTGCAGTGTCGGAAAGAAGGTAGGGCATGTGCACGTGGCGCTACATGCCCTAGCAGTCAACGGCACAGGATGGTGTGTTTCGGTACGGTAGGACCTGCTTCTCACATTGGATTAACATGAGGGATTTGTGGGAAAGCTATGCGCAGAAGTTGTGGCTGTATAGTGTTTCATATTGATGAGTTGATAACAGCAAATCCTCTCGGGTGGTGCGAGTGGATTCCACATTACTAAAGTGGAAATACCCTTTTGGGAAAGTAGGTATTTCTGTGCTCGTGGTTCAGTGTGCCTGTCAGCCTGTCTTCAACCACATCTGTGTGCTAGGGGGACAGCTACATCTGTGCATTCATGACAAGACAGTCACACACTAGGGGCTCAATGGAAACTGAAGACCTCTGACTTTGAGGGGCCTTCTTGGGATGGATAGGTGGGGGTGGAATTGGCACCTGCATTCCAAGGGGCAGGGTCTTGGCCCCACTAAAGATATTGATCAAGTCCCCGAGGTAGGATGGCAGACAGGACAGAATTTAGAGAGTGCCCGTGCATTTCAAAGGTGGCCTTTTTTGAACTGATCTCATCTTCAAAGGCCATTGTGGGTATAATTACTGGGGCTCTGCCCTCAGGAGTTAAAGACATTTTTGGTATTGGAACCATACTACGCTGTTTCAACGCTGGGACATCGACAAGAGGAACTATTGTGTTAAGAGGGATTGCAACTGGATTATCTGCAGACTTGTGGTAGCCTGGGGCTTGTTGTGTTCTAGGAAGGGGATCCATCACTTGGTGGATTTGGCCTGGATGTTACTGGCCTGCAGCTAATTGTCAACTGCTGCCAATCGTCGTGGCCCAGATCCCTAAGCACTCTCCAAGGGCCGGATGGCTGGCCTCCTATCCACGAGATTGCAGGGACAGAAAGGATCTCCCCCTTTCCACAAGATCTTAAGGACCACATAGGGTGCGGCAGAAGCGGGTGGAAGTGATCATCCGTTTGGACAAGGACCATCCTGGCGTACACCCTGTGTAGAGAAGTGTGCTCATAAAGATCAGCGGCCTACCTTAGGTACCGGAATGTGAGGAGTTCAAAGAGTGCAGGGATGTTTGCCGAGTCCAAGGGACCCATGCTTGCAACCAAAAACCTGTGCTGGCTTGCACTCCATAGCGTGTGGTGTCCAAGGGGTTTTGGGGGAAGTTGGTCGAGTCCGAGAGACCCGAGCTGGCAGCCTAGACTGTCTCTGACCTCCAGATTGGAAGGATGACAGTGCTTGACATCGCGGCCTCAGTCTGAGGTCTCTGGCTCCCGCTCCCCGGGCCCACGCCACAAGGTACTCTGTTGTGGAGAATATCATGACTGGACCCGATGTGATGAATGATGTTAGTACGAAAGCCGTTAAGCCGACGGCTTAATCGTTAATTCGAAATTGGCATTATCGCGTCAGCTTGTAGTATGAAGTAAATCTGTACACTGGTGCATAGAGTGCTACCTAACATACTGTAACAATGAATGCCGTAATCACGCCACTTTCAATTTCTTCTTTTAGTAATTAAACAGTTCACTTACTTGCTTTTTGGCTATCTTTTTTATGGCCAATTTACTCACCGCTTTAGTTTATGCTCCGATCTTCCTCTCACTGGTAACTGCAGACATTGTGGACATGTCTAGTAGTGGGGCCGAGAGTCCGTGGTCCATGTCCCAGCAGCGGGCCAAGTCAGGGAAGGCGCAGGCCCCCCCTGCCTCATGGGTGCCACTGCACCTCTGGGAAGGTGCTGCGTGTTTTTGGCAATCGTGTTACACCCCCACATCCCTAAACCCCCTCATACTCTAAGCCCTAACCCCCTCATACCCTAAGCCCTAACCCCCACACCCTTAGCCCTAATACCGTCCCCACGCCCTTAGCCCTAATACTGTCCCCACGCCCTTAGCCTAAAACCACCCCCACACCCTCAGGCCTAAAACCGCCCCTTCCCTTAGCCTAAAACTGACCCTTTCCTTAGCCCTAAACCCATCCCCATACCCTTTGCCCTAAAATCGCCCCTTCCCTTCATTTAAAAACCGCCCCCTCCCTTACTTCTAAACCCCTCCCCACACCCTTAGCCCTAAAACCGCCCCTTCCCTTATCCTAAAACCACCACCTACCTTAGCCCTAACCCCTCAGGCCTAAAACCGCCCTTTCCTTAGTCTTCTGGCATGATAGTCTTTTCGTAATAAAGCCTTCGTTCAAAAGGAAGTTTCCCGACCTGATGAGTGTCATTGTACCTTGTGATCTTCATGGCTGGCTGCCTGGAGCAACTGCAGCTTCATAGCCACCGGAGGGGAAATATGTCTCCAATTTGGAAGCGTGCCAGCTTCTGATACCACAGTCTTTAGCCTTCAGAGGGATAGTGTTCCAACACTCGTGAAGGTGACGCTGGGTGCCTGAAGACCCAATTTGGAGGGATTAAACCCAGTAACTGTTTCCTTCCACTTTAGGTGGTCCCGTTAATCTAATCAAAGTGTCGCCAGCAGGGGAAATATGTATTGTTGACTGGTGCAGTTTGAGTGACTATGGGGCTGGGTCACGAGGCATAGTCGAAACCTATGATTTCTTGACCATTGCAACTGTATGGGGCATGTGATATTGGGAATGTCGGGTTTCATGAATACCTCTGAATAGTGCATATATGTTGATGCTGTTCTGCTGCTACTGGCAGAGGTCTACAATTGCATATAACTGTAAAGTATATATCCAATATGCAGGTTGTGTTGATTTAATTGTGTGTGTAATAAATACAAAGACCAGTGTTTTATACATACGGTGTTGAGTCACTTTTTGTAGCTTATGCAGAGTGGTGCGAGGGTGGTGTTGTGCCAGCACGTTACACTTTGACTCTGAGGAGGAGCCTGACTGCTCTGTGCTACCCAAGGGTGAGCACAGGTTATTGGACGAGGGTATTGTACTCATCCTATCTAGGACGGTGGATTCTGTCTTGCTTTGATGCTTCCCAGCCAGCCAGAAACCGCTGGGTCTAACAATCTGTCTTTTAATTTTGTCATTTATATGTTCATGTTTCTTTCTTTTCCATTTATTACTGTTGTGACATTTTGGCTCGCCAATCATTGTTAATTATGCCCTGATAGAGTGATTTACGAGATTGTATATGGTCGCAAAACACGTGTTGGCCAGCTGACTTCTAAAAAATGTAATTAGAAATAAACGTAGTCATTTGAGTTCTGGAAAAATGAACATAAAAAAATAAACTTAGCAATGATCAACAATCAAAAGTGTGACTGGACGTTTAATGAACTCTATCTTTAAAACAAATTGATAAACGTTGAAACAATTTGTCTTTCAGTGTTTATTAATATAATGTAATATATTATTACAATACCTAATTATACCATCACTTTAGTCTTTGTGTTTTTTTCAGCGATTGTTTATTGGTTATTTTATTGTGAAGTCCCGCAACGAAGGATTGACAACTGGCCTTTCTGTCATAATATATGGGGGTGTCCTTTTTTAATAAGGCAAACCTACTGGCTTTGTCAAAGGTTCAGAAAATCAATTCATGAATACATTGTTCATAAAGCAATAGAGAATGGTGAGGACCATTAGATGTATTTGATTTTGAGGCAGTAGTGTTTACTATAATTATACAATGTTTGGCATAACATTTTCATATTTTGCAGGTTTCTGAAAAACATTGACATCTTTACAGCATAATCTAGAAAACCTTGCTGCATAATCCTTATGGCCTGACAATTTTAAAACTTTGAGAATGGTTTGGAGACCATCATTATGAGGGTGAAACCTGTATTGCACAAGGAATCATGAAAATGTTTGCCATATTTCACAATTCCACATGAAATATGGAATTGTATACAACTGTATTTTGTGCAATAAAATCACCCAAACTTGTAATACATAATATGTTATATAGTGATGTATTGCTCATTAGTCATGATAGTTAATCACAGTGCTCAGGCACATGCTAAAACAACAGGAAACTTTTATAATCATCAACTTGAATTAGCTGTAGGCTGCCAAACTTCTGCTTAAGCCTACGAAAGGTATAATCACTAGCAAGAAGCTATCAATGTGGAGAAGTGTGGCTCAATGGTTAGAGCGGCAGACCCTGATGCAGAGATCTGGCCCGGGACCAGGGTTCAATTCCCGCCTCGGCGGGTCTTGGGCTCAATTTCCTCGGACCTGATAATTCTCGCCTCGGTGCCTATTCTAATCATGGGTCCCACTCTGCAACTCTGGGCAATAGCTTGCTTAATCTCCACAACGGCCCCAACAGCCCTGGGGGTGCCCAGGAGTGGACATTTCACAGGGAAAAGCCCGGAAGGGTTCCACAGCGGTATGCGTACAGCGCCTGGACACCCCTTTGGGGGTATGGGTGCGCTTTACAAGTACAAATTTCATTTCATCAATACAGCAACCAAGAAAACAGCTATTACATAGCCTTACTTATCAAGTGAAAAAAGAATACTGAGATTGAGAGAGAAGTTATATCACACAAGGAGGTGAAGAAAGAGGCACAGGAGAAAGGTCATGGGTAAGAAAAACACAGCAGGGCAAGAAGAAAAAATAAAAAGAATAATCAATGAAAAAGAAATTATTAGGAATAATTCAACACCATAGAAACAGTGAAACAAATGTTGAAATTACAATTCTCCTTTGCCGTGACACACATTTCAATTAAGCATGAATTGACTGCCTCAAATGTATACAAATCTCCACTTACAAACAATTCTCAGACTGCACATTCAAATGTACAGAAAACAATCTTTACTATAATAGGCTGGGAAATCATAGAAAATTAGAGTCTAAGGCCTTTAGAGATTTGGAAATGACAATTGAATTCTTTGCTAATCTGGGAGCATAAATAAAGTCTGCAAGTTTCCAAGATCATTCAGATACATCACATCCTTTCCAGACTATGAGATACTGGAGCTGTCCTCAATGTATTTTGGAATAACTAATAGCCTCTACCTCAAATTCAGAAGAATCATCTATCATGACTGGAGGTGGAGAACTTGCTCTATCAGATTGCATCCTTAATCCAGAAAACATGAAAGACAGGGTGACTATTATAGTGAGAAGGTAGAACAAATGGTCAGCTGAAAGACCCACCCACCCAGCTATGGAAAATGAATCATACAAACAATGTGTACATTTTGGATGTGACCCAGGATTGGCAGGTATTTTGTAGACAGCCATGCGATATTTGTTAATGGGTGCTTTACTTCTATGTGATTTGTAAAGTGTTTATGTTGGATTTTAGGTTATTATAGAACTTGGTGCGCTTCCTCCTAGATGGTATGCACCATTTAGAGTATTTCTGTAATGGAGCAAACTTCGGGAGCTGAAATTTGAGCTAGCTACATTTGATGGTAAAATCCACTAGAGCTGATAAAAGATTTATCCAGTGACAAATGCAAAATGTCATATACAAATTCAGCCAGAACAACCAATCAAAGCCAAGCATTTTGGTTGTCTATCAAACAGACATCATAATTTGCTGTCTAGATTGATTTCATCTCTCACTTTGTCCATCCGTCTGGAGGTGGTAGCGTGTAGGCTTTAAATGTTTTGCTATGAACAGTGGTTCTTTGTCAGTAATTAGGATTTATGGTAAACCATGTAACTGACAAATATGGACTACAAAAAGTCAAACAAGTTTTTCTGCTGTTGGATGGTTTATGAGGGGGGTGAAATGTCCAATTTTTTTTAAAATAATAACTACAACAAGTAAAGATGTACATCCATTGAATGGAGGCTACTCTAGAATGAAATACATTGAGATCATGTTCCAGGGTTGATTTTCCATTGATAGAAGTTTTAACAAACTGGCTGTAACTGCATGAGAGATTTTGGCTCGTGCACAGATTGGGCATTTTTCATGAACCATTGTAGGAATACTTATAGAAAAGGCCACCAAAAATATTGACTAACCAGTTCAAACACCTTTCTTTGCCTTGAGCACCCTGTTATAGGAGAATCATGAAACCACTTCATAATTTCCTCTTGTATTTCTCCCCCTGGCAAGTTACAGTGGTACAACAAGTTTCTCTTTTAGGATCTTTTGTTCAGTTCTTGCTGTATACTGTGTTGAGTGTAGGTTGTTTTTTGTTTTCTGCTCACAGTTTCAAGAAAATTTGAGAGTACTTCAGCTCAATTGTTTATCATTGTTAAAATAGGAGTGGGTGTGGTAGATGTGTAATTTTATTCCCCAGAAAGCACATGGTTTTTCAATGCTTATTTTCTTGTCTGTAGGTGAAGTCACTGGACTTGTGGAGGGATGACTAAATTATGTGAAAAGAAAAGGCAAATTATGCAGTATAGTGTGGCACATTTTGTGACAGGGTTACATCACTATTTTGTCACTTTACACATGCTGATGCTGTCTGGGCAAACATTTTATTAGTATTAATATCAGTTAAACACCCAAACAGTAATCAGCAACTAAAAAGTATCATGTGGCTGTTCAGCATACGACCTGTCACTGTGAATCAACGTGTGCAGCAGTGTTTTTTAGTTTTGATCTGCTCAAAATACAATCAAAAGTTTTTGTTAATTTATGCAGAAGATGATAGATTATATGGCAAGTGCAGTAAATATATTATTATGTACAGCCCGAGAATTGCAAATTCCAGTGGCTGTCTGTAGGTGACTTAGGACCTGATTAGGATGGTGGTCGGACTGCCACAAACAGGCTGTCGGTGGCCGTACGACTGACATCCAGCAGAGCGGTCCGACTGCTGCATTATGATGTGGTCAGTCTGACTGCTGCGGTCGTAGGGACCGACAAATGTGTCCGACAGGCTTAAGGAGCCCGTTGAGCCATCGGTTGGATTGGATTCCCTACAATAGGGGCGGTGCCTGCACAGGCACTGCCGTAGGGATTACGATGCCCCTTTCCGACAGCCTTTTCATGGTGGTCTTACTGCCATAAAAAGGCTGTCAGAAAGGGACTTTGGGGGCCCCTAGTAGGGCCCCCATACCTCATGGGCCTCTGCAATAAGACCCATTGCCCCCCCAAACATCCATGCCCTGTGTGCCCGGCCTGACTACATGCCGGTCGGTTTCCAACCAGCTGCGATGGCGGTCGGATGCTCGTCTGACCGCCATCGTAATTGGGCCCTTAGTAATTAGCCATGGGAAAAGGCTCAATAAAGCATGTTAGCATTCGTAAACATTACCGTGGTGAGATACTGTACGTTTTATGGTCTGCTCATACAGTAATATGATTACATCCCCCTTGGGTGAAGGTAGTCTTTATGGTCAAAAGTTCTCTATTATATGTGGTGCAGATCTTTACTGCTTCAGAGATTGTACATGTGAAATAGACCACCAGATGCAGGGTTTGGAGCTTTGTAGCCAAAGTGTTATATTCCCAGGTTAGGCCATTGTACTGAAGCAGCTTATTTCTTACATTGTCCTCACAAATAACATTTCCAGGCTGTGACCTTTTGCATACATTTGCACACACGACAATGCTGGATTAGTTTCTCTGAAACTAAACTTTTTTTACATCTAGCTTCGCACAACATTATCACAATGCCCTGAACATCATGAATAAGGTCTTGTTCCTTACTACGTACAAATGTCATCACTCATCACATACTCATCGAAGACCTCAACTTTCACCTCGACAACCTCAGTGACCCCAACTCCGCCACACTCCTGGACAACCTCGCCAACCTCGGACTGAAACAACTCGTCACCACCCCTACTCATAACGCAGGACACACCCTCGACCCCATCTTCACAGGATGTAACAACATCCACTTCAGCCACACCACGCAACCACCCTGGACGGACCACCACTGCGTACACTTCCATGTCGACAAACCCACCGCCCCCAAAGCTGCACCCCACCCTCTGCGAAGGAACAAGAGCCAGGTCACCGAGGAGCACCTCAACTCCACCCTCAACCTTGATGCCCCCCCACCTCGACCGTTGCCAAATCCGCAGCCAAAGAAATTCACAGATGGATCACCAACTGCGCAGATGAGCTCACCCCCTCTGCAACCCCGACAAACAGCGCCCCAGGAAGGCCACCAGGTTCACCACCGACCTCCATGAATCCAGACGCACCTGCAGATGTCTCAAGAAGAATTGGAGAAACAGCAAAACTTCGGAAGACCGCACCACATACAAGAACGCCATGACAGAATACCACAAACTCATCAGATCCACCAAAAGGACCTTCATCGAAAACAAAATCCAACACAACACCAGCAACTCCAAGGAACTCTTCAACATCATCCAGGAATTCACCAAGCCCCCCAGCGAAGCCACGGACGTCACGCCCTCCTAGGACCTCTGCAACAAACTCGGCTCCTACTTCCACCTGAAAATAAGATCCCTCTACGATAACTTCAACGAACAGACCCCGGACACCGACTTCACTGCTCCCCCCAGCAACGACAGCCAGCCTACCATCTCCTGCTGAACTCCAGTCACCACCGAAGACACCACATCGACCATGAAAAGTATTCACTCAGGAGCCCCCATGGACCCCTGCTCTCCGCACATCTTCCACAGAGCCGCCGCCGCCATCGCACCGGAGCAACGACTCACCATCAACGCCACCTTCGAAGCCAGCACTTTCCCCGACGACTGGAAACACGCAGAAGTCAAGCCCCTCCTCAAGAAGCCCCCAGCAGATCCGACGGACCTCAAGAACTACCGACCCATCTCTCTCCTCCCTTTCGCGGCCAAAGTCACCGAAAAGATCGCCAACGTCCAACTAACTAAATTCATCAAAGAGAACTCCATCCTCGACCCCTCCCAATCCAGATTCCGTAGCAGCCACAGCATCGAGACCGCCCTACTCGCCGCTACAGACGACATCCGCACTCTCCTCCACCAAGGCCACACCGCGGCTCTGATCCTACTCGACCTCTCTGCAGCTTTCGACACGGTCTCCCACCGCACTCTCACTGCCAGACTCCACAACACCAGCATACAGAGAACCCTCGACTGGCACCACTCCTTCCTCATCGGCAGAACCCAAAGAATCAGACTTTCACCCTTCCTCTACGAACCCACAGAGCCCAACTGCGGAGTACCCCAAGGATCGTCGCTCAGCCACACGCTCTTCAACATCTACATGGCCCCCCTCGCCACCATCGTCAGACAGCATGGACTCAGGATAATATCCTACACCAACGACACCCAGCTCATCCTCTCCCTCACTAAGGACCCCTTCACCAGCAGACTCAGCTTCCAGGAAGGAATGAAGGACGTCGCATCCTGGATGAGCAGCAGCTGCCTGAAGCTCAAGTCGGAGAAGACAGAAGTCCTCCCTACCCTCCCCCTCTGCATGGAACACCACCTGGTGGCCCACTGCCCTCGGCAGCCCCCCCACCCCCACGGACCACGCTCGGAACCTCAGCATCATACTCGACTCTTCCCTCTCCCTGACCCGACAGATCAACACCGTCACCTCCACTTGCTTCAACACCCTCCGCATTCTTGGCAAAACCTTCAAATGAATCCCTCCCGAATCAAGAAAGATTGTCACTCACGCACTCATAACCAGCAGACTGGACTATGGAAACACCCTCTACGCCGGGATCAACAAATCTCTGCTCCGCAAGCTCCAGACCATACAGAACACCGCAGCTAGACTCGGTGGATGATATTGTCTAACTTAAATGGAATCCAAAGCACTACCAGGTTCGGTGCATGATTGTAGCCTCCATGACCGTCCTGTATGGAGAAGAGAAGACTAGGGGGCTTGAACGGAGAGCTCCGCTATCTGGGGGCATGGAGACTCGACTGTGGACTAACGCCTTGTAGAAGTGCATAGAACGGGTCTGGGACAAGACCCACCTGCTCCACCAACATACCGACCCCACCCCCCACCAGAGTGTTCTGCCTGATGGACCGGAGGCAGCGTTCTAGTTTAATGAACTGTTTTGCTTACAGGTTTGGGCAAGTAGCAGTTGCGCTGTTGCTCTTGGGTTTGAGAGTTGGGGTTCTAAACATACAAACGAGCACCCAGGGGTCGAGAAATAGTTCCACTCAGATGTGGCAGATGGGACAGGACATTAAACATACATGGCAGCCAAAACAGTGCAGTTTAAAAGGATAAAAATCTTATCCTGGAATGTTAGCAGCATGGGATCTACCGCCAAATGCCACAACATACATAGTTATATCAGGCGTAGGGGAGTACAGATACTTATACTCCAGGAGACTCATCTAACTCTTGAGGAAGGTCAGCGCCTTCGTAGGCGCTGGAGAGGCCAATTATTTGCGACAACCTACTCTGATTTTTCCCGAGGGTCGTTGGTGTGGATACATCCTGGGACCCCTTTTGACTTGTTGCAGTCTCAGAAAGATCCTGAGGGTCGATACGTGCTGGTTAAGGGGAGTAGACTGGGTAAGGAGGTAACATTGGGCAGTATCTATGTCCCCAATCAGGACAAGACTCACTTTCTCCGCAAACTCTCGAGCCCACTGGTGGGAATTGCGGCACAAGACATGATACTGGGGGGTGACTATAACTGTGTTGTAGACGTTGGAATAGATAGATCTACCCCTCCGCTACATGGTACAATAGCCAATACTAATGAGAAAGCCCTCTGGGATTGGGCTAAGCACTGGGAGCTGATAGATGTCTGGCGACTGCACTGAACGCACCAGAGATTGCTCTTTTTACTCCTCCCTATACCACTTACACAATAGATTAGACATGTTCTTCTGTTCAACACATCTAAGCCCGTTGCTGCAAGACTCCGAATATTTGGGACGCACCCTGTCGGATCACAGCCCATTACTCTTGCCATTCTCCCCAGTGTCCGAAAAGACGGCCATTCCAGCCTGGCGATTAGATGTAGCTATGTTGGAAGATACTTGCTTCCAATAATCATTACACACCTCTATAACCGAATACTTACTCAAAAATCATAACATTGCAAGCTCTTCCTTAATTGAATAGGATGCCTTCAAAACAGTCATTAGGGGCCACTGCATGGGACAGACCATGGGAGCTAGGAGGGAGATAGAACGTGAACTACAGAAATGCGAAAGCAAGATGTATACTCTGGAAACTAGGCTTGGGGTGCGGACTGACATGCATACACAGTTGTCCATACCCAAGAATGATTATAATAAAACACTAGACAGACTTCGAACACATGACCTTAAAACCTACCAGAAATGGCAGCATGTTTAGGGCGGGAAATCTAGGAAACTGCTAGCTTGGCTGATTCAGCCTGAAATAAGAGGCTCACCCATAACTAGACTACAGGCTAGAGATGGGTCCATGATTTACTCCCCCAAGGCCATCAACACAAATTTTTTTAATTACTACACTGCACTTTATGAATCCCCCCCTGAACGGTTGGCTGAATGCAATAATAATTATCTGGATGGTCTCCAGCTGACGAAAATAGACCCTGAAGCACAGAAAGACATAGGGGAATCTATAGGTGCATGTGAGATCCGAGCAGCGATTAAGGAGATGGCTAAAGGGAAAAACCCGGGCCCGGATGGACTACCGGTGGAATTTTATGCATTCTACAGCTCTCTGTTGGCCCCCCACCTCGAGAAATTATACGCTGATGCACTGAGATCTGGCCAATTGCCTGCATCGACCAGGGAGGCCCTGGTGGTTCCCCTTCCCAAAACTACATCGAAAGCTCCCTCTGTCACGGAATTTAGACCGTTGTCCATGCTAAATTTGGACTTTAAAATTTTAAGTAAAATCTTGGCTACGAGACTACTTCCACATATGCCTAAGCTGGTCCATGTAGACCAGAATAGATTCCTCCCCACTAGATCCACCTCGGGTAATCTCAGACAACTATATTACGCCATGTTCCATCACGATCTCACGATTTATCCCGGTGCTGTGGTCATGGCGGTAGATCTTGAATAAGTCTTCGACTCCTTGAGGTTGGATTTCCTGATTCAAGTAATGCAGGCAATGGGGTTGGGGGACGGATGGATCAGATGGGTTAAGCTGCTCTACACACACCCCACAGTCAGGGTTAGGACGGGAGGAATAATCTCAAGCTCCTACGAAGTGCGTTGGGGAACCAGGCAGGGCTGCCCCTTGTCCCCTCTCCTATTTGCGCTGGCCATGGAGACATTGGCTGAACGGTTCAAGGGGGAGGGAGGGCGACTGGGTCTGACACTGGAAGGGAGGGAGTTTATGATCTCCCTATACCCAGATGATATCCTCCTATATCTGCGGAGTGAAGACAATGGGGTCAAATGTGCACTGGACATCCTGACAGAATATGCTAGCTGAACAGGTCTGAGGGTAAACAATTCCAAGACACACGTCTTTCCGCTTGACCCAGCTACCCCCACTCACCATCATTTCCAAAAGACACTAACTGGGCCTCCAGTTCCTTTAGATACTTAGGAATACAAATATGCCATACTCAGCAGGACTTTTTTGAGGGTAACCTCGGGCCAGCACTGCAGTCTCTTAAATCTAACGTCGCGTTCCTGCGCTCCCTACTATATCAAGGGTGGCTCTATCTGAAATGGTTATGCTACCACGACTACTAAATTACTTTGCTAATTTACCAGTGGTCATCCCCAGGATCTGGTTCAAGGAACTGGATACTTTACTGTGAGACCTGATTTCGGATGGGGACGGAACAAAGTGTCGCTGTCTACTGTGCAACGACCGCTAGAAGGGGGGTGGGATTGGGAGTGTAAGTCACTGTTCCTAATAGAGATGGCCAGCCCAATCAACAGCTAGAGGTATAGGTAAAAGAGTACCTATCTACATAAGTAATGAAAGGTTGGATACAAAAGGGGAATTCATCCTATTTGGAGAGCTGCCCTCACATACCCTTGCAGGTGTCATGCTTCATCATTGGCTATTTTGCTCCTTGTGGGGGTGGTGCTGCAGTCCCCCACGGGCCCCGCGAGAGGGCTCTTTATCGGAGTTCTTTTCAGAGGAACGCCGCAGTGGTGAGTGTGGGTGTGTGGGGATGGTGGGTTAAAAAACACAGTGATGGTACCTTCCAGAGTATTTATTCTTGGGTCCATATGGTGTGGTTAAAAACAGATGAAAAAGAACACAACACCCTGCTGTCAATGAAGTGGGTGTGTGCCTTTATTTAGATTCTTGAGTGAAAAATACAGGTGGTGGGTGATGAGTTTAGGTCTAGTTAGGTCGACATGTTTCACGCCTAAGTGGTCCCTAGTGGTTCCTTAGGCGTTTCGTCAGGACCGTGGTTGTATAATATAGTGAATAAATGATACAGGGGTTTGCGAAAGAAACACACAATACATCCTGTAGAATTACCCTGATTCCGTTTTTTTTGTGGTCTGGGCGACTCTGCACCAGCTCGTTAACGACCACCTTAATAAGGGAATCCAACCTAAAAAAAGAAGAAATAAAGAAGAGGCATGTTGATTACATACTCGCGATGTCACGAGTAGCGAGTCTGTGAGCATATTTTGCATAGTGGTATCGAACCGCTTGTACAGTTAATCGGTACTCGTGGTGGACTTTGTGCGGCTTAGTATGATTCAAAATGTACTTAGCGGTGAGTATCTATGACAAGTGATCAGGCCCCTTGGTGTGAGGGGGTACGTGAGTGTAAACACACTCTGAACAAATGACACATATAAATATATCACAGAGTAACAGCTAAGTGTAAAGACAATAAGACCCTACCCCAGGTAATACAGAGTGTCACTGTCTACTGTCCAACGACTGCTAGAAGGGGGGGGGGATTGGGAGTGCCTGACTTTAAAGCATACTACTTGGCTGCCCAACTGCAGTGGCTGGCCCAGTGGTTAGAAGAGATAGGGATGGAAACCCTGGACATTTCACCATGCACAGATTTGAAAGGGAAATTATTGGCAAAGCTGCTACTTTCCGGGAGGCGGGACTGGCACCAGGGCACTCTGATCACAGTAGCTTTGAAATACTGGAGTAGAAGTTTACTGCGAGCGCCAGGAGCCCCTCTATACGCTCCTGACCTCCCCTTGGTAGGACTACCACGCGGTGGCACTCTTCATCTTTCACTAAGAGCCAGTTGAGGGAGTGGATTAATGCAGGCTTTCAGACAACTAGAGACTGCTATCTAGAGGGCGCAATGAACCCACTGGGTGATTTTATTTCCCAATATGATCTACCCCCAGGGCAATTCCTGAATTACCACGGGTTACAGAAAGTATTTCAGACACAGTGGGGAGACGGGAACCAGGAACCGAGCACACATGCTCTGCTGCAAGCCATTGTAATGTTGAGATCGGCAAGGCACCTATTTAAGTGGATATACCGAGCTATAAGGGAGAGGATGGAGGGACCACTGCTAGCACTGAAAAATAAATGGGACATACTCCTCAGCCGAGACTTGTCAGAAGCAGAATGGAATAAAGCGCTTAGCCTGCCCAAGAAAATCTCTAGAAATTCCAGCTTTAAGTATTCCCAGTTTAACATTTTGCACCTGACTTACCTTACTCCATATAAGCTTAACATAATGCTAGATAGCACCGACAAACAGTGTCCGCGATGTGCAATTCCAGACGCGGATTTTAAGCACATGATGTGGGATTGTCCGGCTCTATCGGACTACTGGCGCCAAGTTACAGAGCTGTTACATAGGGTCCTCGCACGCACTATTCTCTCCACGATTGAAGCATGCTTGCTAGGACTGTTTCCTAGGCCCAAGACAAAAAAAATAGGCATCCGATTCATAGACATAGCTTTAATATTGGCAAAAAGACGGATTGCGCTAAGATGGAAATCCTCCACAGCTCAAAAAATTTTAAATTGGGAAAAAGATGTTACAGCCTGGGTGAGAGCTGAAGAAAGAGCACTTATAGAAGAAGACAATAGAGGTGTGAGATGCTGCCCCATAGCGGACATGTGGTCCGAGGTGATAAGGGAATGGGAAGCAAGAAACTTGGGTGAAAGAGATGGTTCCTCTGGAAGCTCGTAGTTCATGCTCATAGATGACATGACACCCTTGTCCAGCTACGACCGGGTCAAGGGGGTAACCCATAGACAATAAGTTAATACAAATAATATCTACGCTCAAGAATGACTAGGCCAATAAGGAAGACCAGCCACCCGGGTCGTACAACGCCACAGCACTGCATCTGCAACTCTAGTTTATCCCGAACACAAGCTTACACCATCTGTCATCTGAACATCAGTTAGATACCTAATTATCCTTATGGGAACCCCTGGGTGCTCTAGTAGTTTGAAAGTTCTTTTGTTTACTGTTATTTAACTTGTTTAGATGTGAGAATTTTGAAATATTGCTGCGAACTGAATGAACAAACTCCCAGAATTTACAAAATGGCCATTGGGCCTTCCATTCTACTTATGATCTAGACATTACCTTAAAGAATGCTGTAATTGACTTTGATAGATGGCATAATGAGGAAAGTTTTGTATGTACTTACATGATTCCTGAAAGATATTATAATATGAAGGTCTAATGACACATGTATATTCATATAATTTACTAAAACAGAGCTTCGATAAAAAAGATATTTAAAAAAAAAAAAGACACCGGACACCAATATCTCAATGAAAGAATCTCCTTCCACATACCCAAGAGAAACCTCCGATCCGCCGCCCTCGCCGAAACACCGCTCATCAGCAGAGCCAGAACGGGTGGAAGAGCCTTCTCCTACATCGCGGCAAAGACTTGGAACGAGCTCCCGATCAACATCAGATGCGCCCCCACTTTGCACATCTTCAGGAAGACCCTCAAGACTTAGCTCTTTGACGGACCGGAGCTGCACCCCCCCCAGCACCTTGAGAGCCTTAAGGGTGAGTAGCGCGCTTCACAAATCCCTGATTGATTGATCACTATCTTCATCCACGGGGTGACAGGGCTATCTACATATCCACAACATCACTAATCTATGCGTACATCGCAAGACTGCTTTCTATTATAAAAGATGAGCATCCCGATAGATTAGTAGAGGAGGTACTACCGCTGACACCAAAGGTCCTTGCATGCTGAGAAATCACCATGCAGCAGTCTGACATCTCTTGAGGGGTGTCCAGTTCATGACCAAGACCGGGCCCTTCACTCTGTCCCATCAGGTAATGGGGTAGGATCATCCCTTTGGGGGATTTTTGGCTCTACACCTACACACACTCTAGGTACACTTAGAATAGGGTTTGCATAGTAGGAGTACGCTAGATTACTGTCTTGTTTATATGCCTGCATATATACAATTGTTTAGCACCATGGTAGAACTATATCTACTATTTACACTCTTGGTGCTTGTAATCATGTTGCTTGTAATCATGTTTATCTGCTTCTGTCTACGAATCATTGCACCACACGTACTTTATTCGAGAATAACGTTGGTTCAATAAATATTATTGAAAACGTCCCACTGTGTATTCTCTGTATATTTCTCTGAGAATAAATAGGCACGACTGACTGAGCAAAAGGTTCTGTACTGTTTCCACGATTCCTGTGGAATCAGGGCTGTCCTGTTTAGTGGTTATCAGAAACCATTCGCTCCCTGGTAGGTTAGGGGGGCTTATGGTGGCACTGTGAGCTAGCTGGTCTATAGGCCAACATATCCTGCGGGGAATCAGTCTTGACACCAAGCCCTTAGGTTATGGTGTCCGTACAATGCGCAGGTCCTACGGATTGGTAGGAACTACACAACATGGCACTGCCAACGTATTTAATGGTCAAATCTGAGTAGTTCAGTGTGCTTTCTCAGAAGACCCCCTACTCACATTTTAACCTGAGATGTCTGTAGTGGGAAGGGAAACAAATCCGCCTCAGCTAAGTAGGCATACCCAATATATTGGCTGTAGGTTAATCAAGTTTGGAGGATTAGAAGCTCCAAAACTGTGCACTCCATATCTCTATAACCAAAAGGCTAAGTACTACTGCTCTAACAATGACCGAACAGGATGAAAACATTGGAGAACAGATAGATGGACTAAATATTTCAGAAAATTGCAGACCGGTAGTTACCATGAAATTATTATAACATGGCCTCCCGGCAACGGGCAGAAATGTTACCTTCCTGGTTGAGGTACACGAAGCATTCACAACAGAGGTATTCTATACTTGGGTTAAATTCCCACCTGCAGATGCACACACAAGGTTATTTCATGAATACATTGAAAATGAACCACCTGATGAGTATTTTCGAAACGTAGAAGAGCACATTAATTGGTTTAAAGGCACCCTACCACATACAACAGAATATGTGAGACTCGGTCCAGTCAGTAAAGAAGGAGTGACTTGGCCAGTCTTAGCATTATACACACTGCATTCAGATGTTTCTGCCTTAACACCAGCAGGAAAGCGCAAACTTTACTTTTAACGAAGGTGATACAGTACCTATTGCATACAAATCACAGTTGTACACGAACGCTGAAATGCGTTTTGCACCAACAGAAAAAATACTCACAGCAGTACAGACTGCTGTAGTAGGAGAGAGAGCACTAGCACAGGGGAAATACATAATTGTCGTGACCCCGGTACCGACCTTGGAGGCCGTTACGAAGAGTAGCATTCCGAATGCTAAAGTACTACATCCATGATGGATTTAATGGGCTAACTCTCCCAGTGCAACAGATGTAGATTAAAGATTTGATTCTACATTACAAACACACAAACACAAGCATTCCTGCAGTATGAACAAGAAAATCCTCTGCCGAATGAAATAATGCCTCTAGGTCGATATGAATGTATCATTTATACCGATGGATCTGCCCAGCCAGCCATAGGAATGAAACAGCAATATTCTGCGGCATGCGCAATTGTAAAAGGGCGCATGCATGATGGAAAGTTTCTTCCTGGAAAGACACACACACACAGTCTCTTTGAGACTGTATGGCGCAGCTGGCGGAGCTAAAATCCCTGATACTGGTGCTAGAAAATACGGATCACGAATTCCCTACACTAATAGTGTGCGATTCATTTTACTGTGTCCTGTCCTATAACGAATATTTACATTATTGGGGCCTGAATGGATTTAGGGATTCTAAAGATTGCACAGTAAAGCACAAGATGCTCTGGGAACAAGTGGTGAAGCTGAAATTAGGCCTGCCACGGGCTCATCTAATTCATACATTGAGACATCAACGTGTTGACGTTCACGTTGAAGGGAATTCAATGACGGATGAGGCTGCTAAGGCAACAGTGCATACTGCTGCAGTTGCTGCAATAAGTCACTCTAGCACGAGAATAGACGGAACAACTATGATAGCTGTCAATGCCATGCTCAACAGCTCAGCCTTGCCGAAAGGCTTTCCACTCAAGAACTCCTAGAAATTAGATGCGCAAAACATTCTGTAAGCTAAAATTCCAGGAGTGGGGGATAGAGTAATACCAAACACTGATCGCAGATTGGGATTAATACTAGCTGCACATGAGGGTCTGGGTTTAGCACATGCAGGGATCACTGCTACAGTTTCACTTCTAAAGCAGCAATATTGGTGGCCAGGTCTAACTAAACAGACCAAGGACTTTGTCCTCCAATGTGACATCTGCCAGCAGATGAAGGACTCCACTGTAGCACGTCCACCACAAACACCTTTATTCATCTCAGACAAACCTCTCGCATCTGTCTATTTGGATAACTGCAGCCCCTTACACTCTGACAGGGCTTACAAGTACATCTTGGTGGCAGTGGACTAATGTTCTAGATTCCTGTGGGTTTGGCCCCAGCGCTCGACTGACATTTGAACTGTTATAAAGGATTCGCAAGTCTTTATTGGGACATACGCAATTGGCACACTTCACTCCGACCAGGGCCCGGCGTTTAGCTCTTGGGCTTACAAAGAAGCCATGGGAAGTTTGGGTGTTGCCTTGCAGTACCTCTCCCTATCACCCTGAGGAACATTCGGCAGTCAAGAGGAAAAATTGTGACTTGAAGCAGTCCTTAAAGGCAAGGGTATTAGGCTTCGGTGGTGGTTAGGTCAATCACCTATATGGGGTCCAGAGGGCACTTAACAACATGGCAAGAAAATCCCTGTGGGGTCGTATACCTTATGAGCTCCTGTTTGAGGTAAGGATGTGGATACCCAACCTCAATAGTGTCAGCACAGTGGCGGCTGAAACACCATTTGACCTCAATGATTGTTTGGATGTTTTACAGAACCTTAAAGAGTACATAGCTTTACAAAGCAATGTCCAAGCAAAACGCACTGCCACTGAGGAAGTGAAACTGGTAACAGCAAGACCTGCCTGGGTCCCAGAGATTGGGGACCTGCTCAGAGAAAAAATTGTGGACAAAATAGAAGTTGGGCCATCTTACAGAGGGCTTGTACCTGTCCTAATTGTCGAAGGAACTAGAACTGTCCTTCATCCGCCTCTTGCTGGCTGTCGAGAAAAAAGGTTTGTCTCAATTGATCTGATCAAACCACACTATGTCGCCGATTCGCAACAGTAGGCCACGTGGGCTCCTGGGTAGCTGCCGCACTCCTCTCGCTACCTTACAGGAAGTTCAGATGGAAGCTTTACTGATGACTGAAGACTCCACTTTTCAAAGAGAAGCTGTAAACAAAAATGAGATGATGCTTCTCCCTATTGAAACAACTACAACTGTACAGTCAACAAGTACAGAAATTTCAATTCGAAAAATTGACGAGGTCTATGTCAACATGCCACAGATTGAGCCATTTCCCAGTTCTACAAAGCCTGCAGAGCTGCCAAGAATAGACCGGACGGCGTCTGGCTACTTCATGCATTATGACAATTTCTCATCGGATCCAAGTGAACGTCAGCTACCGACACCGCCTCTCCCTTTCAAGCATCAAGTTTATGCTTTCTATCTTTGGCTGAAAAAGACTTACTTCATTGTTCCCTGGATACATCTATGGATTACAATTGGCTCTCTTTTCCTGGTACTTTGGATTGGTATAGTAACTGTCTTGTTCCTACTTCTGAATGGATGCTTTCTCCCAGAATGCTCTGCCGCGCAACTTGTGAACTTGGTTCTTAAGCCACATGCATCCTCATACAGTGAACTAAGAGACATGTCCCTGGTGAACATTACAGCGGTTCCAGTTACCAACAAAATTGAATAGGACAGGTTATCGTATGATGTATATGGTCCTACTGAACATTTGAAAATTCTTTATTTGTTCAAAATTTCTTTAAATGCCATTCTCACCTCTAGCACTTTCTCTGATGATTGGGACAGTGAAACTGTGCATAATTTGCTTTCAGATTTAGAGCAATCAGCTGCATTTTCAAACGATGAATTGTATGATGGTACAAGTAATTTTGGAGACATGTTCTGTTACCAGAATTATGGTCATCATTTTTTCCATAAAGCCAGTATCCCACACGCTGTTTTTAATTACACACAATGGGAACACTGCCCAACACTGCCTAAAGGTAGTTCACAGATGTTTGCACAGAAGTCAGCTTATTTTTCAGGTTTTGAAACATCAGACCCAGCTTCATATTACTATAGGCTTGCACCTTCAATTGCAAAGAAGAATATTCTAACAAATACCAAGCTGATATACTCTGCTTCCTTTATTTCCTATCTGTCTATACAGGGTTTCAACTTTTGGAAAGACACAATAGACACAAAGTCTATCGGGGGGACAAATGATTGGCAGGTTCAGGGGACGGAGGCCTTATTTAGAGCATGCCTCATACCACACCAAATGATTTTCCTGAACACAACAGTGCAACAAACTTCGTGTCTAGGTATAGCAAAAACAAAGGATTTGAGCACACCTCGTATTCCCGCATTCTCACGTTTCAAGAATTGGCAGTACTTTACACACTTTAGTGAGGATACACTAGACACCATGATACGTAATGGTTCTTTCAAATCATTGGACCTCATTTGGAAGGTTTTTTTTTTTTGTGGAGTTTTATATAGCACGAACTAGACCCGAAATTATCAGAGCGCTTTACATGAGCACCAGTTAAGTTACAGATGGACACATTCATTTTTTGTTCGGCATGGGAAGATTAAGTAATTTGCCCAGAATCACAGAATGTTGAGCGTTCCTGCCAAGACTCGTACCCGGTTACTCAGCTCCGAGGTCAACCGACCTAGCCATTAGGCCACATTCTCTCCTCTCAGGGTTGGTTGGTTGGGCCTGTGGACACAAATGGGTGTCAATCTAGATTCCTGGATAACACCAAAGGGTTTAAGATCAATAGGCCTGATTAAAGATCTGTACAAACAGAACACTCGGGTGGTCACATCATATAGTGTTGGGAAGTTATGCCTAGATTAGCTAAAGAACATAACACTCTCCCAGGTGAAACAACACTTGTCCCTCCTTTCTGATGACATGGATCGCAGGGATTTTTTACTAGGTCCCCGGAACCCACGTCAAAAGCGCTTTTTGTACAGCATATACAATGAACTGTGGAAGATTTCTCAACAGGAAGCTGCTGAGAGATTACGTGAGATTGATAGGGTTAATTTAGAAAAGTCTTTGGCTGTGGTTGACAATGGTATGACCACTTTATCATCCAGAACTTATTCACTGGGCAACATAGTGTCTTTCGCAATTGATATAATACAACAAGACATGTCTATATTACAAAATGGACAGTCTCAAATATGGTCAATAGTAATATTGAGCTGACCATGCGCCATGGTGTTGCATCAATAGTACAAATCTGTTTTCAGCATACAATCTAACAGAAAGACAGATGACAATGGCACGTAGAGATGCAAAATATATCATGATGCACATTGAAAAATTAAACCAATTACCTTTCACTGTGGCTGAGACACCATCCACTGACTGGATAATACATGGTTACATCACCCTACCGGTCACAACCTTTCAATTCCAATATTGTCTCCAGTACCATCAGGTAGGCAGATATGAAGCACTAGGGGAAGGGTATATGCATGAGTATTGGGAATTAGCATTCAGGTATAGATGCAGGAATGAGGACACAGAAGCTTTTCTTAAGTGGCTCGGACTGTGAAGATGCCTTAGCGGTTCCTTGGTTTGCAAGTACATTTCTCTCCATGGAGCATGCAATGCTTCAATGGCGAACTTGTCTTGTTATCTGAAGGGTTCCCTAGCTGCTGTGATTCATCTGGTGTTCAGGCTGCTCTCAAATGGGAGCCATTTGATGCTCAATGAGCAAGGTTGCAGCAGAATGGTACCGGTCATCGCTTCTCTAGTGACGGTTAATTCCATAGTCACTTGTTGTACACAAGAACTGTTTCCACCTGCCTGCACAGTTAGGGAGGCAGCGCTATGGCCTTTGATAAATGTTTCCAACATAAAATTTGACTTCTTGAGCAAACTTAAAGCCATACATTTACAGAAGGATGTGGCCTTAACTTCAGTCAAAGAGACGTTTGATCTCCAGGGTGCAAGGTCCTCGTCTGAGATACAGACCCTGCTCCACACTACATTCCCACTGCATTTTGGGGAGCTGGTCCATCGTATCTTTAACATGTCTGATATGAAAGGAATAGTGCACTTTTTAAAATGTATCGTTTCTGGTTTCGTTAGCACCTTTCAGACGATATTCGGAGTTCTACCATCTTTCATACACTCGTGATGGGAAGCGTTTTTGAAGGGCCCCCGCTTGTCCTGCTACTTGTGGTGGGAATACTGATTTTATCCTATCTGCCCCGCAATGGACGTCCCAGTTCAACTCAGAATGGAGCCGGCACTGTTAGTACTGCATTGCAGTGAGCTCATGAAACACTGCTTCGTCACACCTCGGCTTCAAGAACTGAATGAGCACTGGTTCTTGTCGTTCAGGCCGGTCTGGCTTACCTGCATAAAACCTGTCTTCCACTGCCTGCTTTGCAGCCGCGAATGCATCCTGGATATATGTCTCGGATCAGAATTGGTTGCGCCACCGGACATTGAAGTACTGATGGACCCCTTAAAGGCCCATGTGTATTGCTGCCCCCAGCGTATTCCATTGATGATGAACGCATTCTTAGAGCCACCTTGGGATGCTTCAGCTCCTAGTGATGTGAACAACGGCTCTGTGGACAACTTGTGGGACACAACACCTCCCTCAACTGCTGTTTTGGGAACTAGATGGAATCACCTTTGTTCCATAAACATGCTACGAGGTGCACCTCTGGGAATGTCTGAGGATGTGGGCAACAACAATGTTGCGTCTGCCACTAGGAACACATAAACAATTGGCCTTTTTCCATGTGGGAACAATATGCTCTTTTTTTTAAAAAATGTACCAAAACAGCTTTTTCTTTTTCTGGGCACCATGGCTTTCTGAGTGCTTGGGATCTCAAATAATATAATGACTTATAAAACTTTTATGTATTTTATTGGGAAGCCCGCTTTAGATGCTTTTAAAGAGTAGTTTTTTTAATGTTTTTAAACTTCTACTGGTTTTTTTGATAGCTTTTTAGATATCGACCCTTAGTATGAGCAGTGGGTGTTATATTCCCGGGTTAGGCCCATGCAGCGAAGCAGCTTATTTCTTACATTGTCCTCACAAATAACATTTCCAGGCTGTGACCTTTTGCATACATTTGCACGCACGACAATGTTGGATTAGTTTCTCTCAAACTACCCTTGTTTTACATTTAGCTTCGCACAACATTATCACAAGGCCCTGAACATCATGTACAAGATCTCGTTCCTTACTACTTACAAATGTCATCACTATCTTCATCCATGGGGCGACAGGGCTAGCTATATATCTACAACATCACTAATCTATTCGTACATCGCAAGGCTGCTTTCTATTATGAAAGATGAGCATCCCAATAGCTTAGTAGAGGAGGTACTTCCACTGACACAGAAGGTACTTGCATGCTGAGAAATCACCATGCAGCAGTCTGACATCTTGTGAGGGGTGTCCAGTTCATGGCCAAGATGGGGTCCTTTACTCTATCCTTTCAGCTAATGGGGTTGGATCGTCCCATGGGGGGATTCTTGGCTCTACACCCACACACACTCTAGGTACACTTAGAGTAGGGTTCGCATAGTAGGAGTACGCTAGATTACTGTCTTGTTTATATGCCTGAAAATATACAATTCTTTAGCACCATGGTAGAACTATATCTACTATTTACGCTCTTGGTGCTTGTAATCACGTTTATCTGCTTCTGTCTACTAATCATTGCAGCACACGTATTTTATGTGAGAATAATTTTGGTTCAATACATATTATTGAAAACGTCCCACTGTATATTCTCTGTATATTTCTCTGAAAATAAGTGAGCACCAGTGACTGAGCAAAAGGTTCTGTACTGTTTCCATGATTCCTGAGGAATCAGGGCTGTCATGTTCAGTGGTTGCCAGAAACCATTTGCCCCCTGGTAGGTTGGGGGCTTACGGTGGCACTGTGAGTTAGCTGGTCTATAGGCCAACATATCCTGTGGGGGTGTCTGGGATCAGTATTGACACCAAGCCCTTAGTTTATGTTGTCCGAACAATGTGCTGGTCCTACGGATTGGTAGGAACTACACGACAAAAGAACTGCTTTATTGAAACATTACATTTACATTGGGATTTCTCAAGATAGGTGCTTTAATAAATACTGTCTTTAATATCTGAAAAGCCTATCCTTGTTCTTCTTACCAGCAGAATGCTAGGCATATCTTAGTAAGTTGTATTCTGGATTGAATGACAGAGGAGATGTTTTGTATTAATTACTGGCAGAATTTGGCAAATACAATCAATTTCTGGACTTTTGTTCTGTGTCTGGGGTACTGGCCATTCAGTACTACCTTGGCATTTGTGGACTATATGCTAATGTATTGCACAGAAGGGACATCTTGAATAGCTTAACCAAACATTTTTCTGTCTTTGCATGCAGAGGTTGTTTTTTCAGTCGAGCTCGAACATGGGCCTGATAATCGTCCAGGGTTTCTATGTAGTTTAGGGTGTCATCCACATATACCACAATATACACATCCAAAAGATCACAAAAAAGGTTGTTCACAAAAAGTTGAAATGCTGCTGGAGCACTGCAAAGACCAAACTGCATCACCAGATATTCAAAGTGGCCATAGCATGTGTTTTATGCGGTCGACAATTTAACCCCATCTCTTAATCTCACCAAATTGTATGCTCCTCATAGATTGAATTTGGTGAAAATCTTGGCTGTTATGACCTGATCTATTAGAACTAATATTAACAGAAGTGGATACCAGTTCCTGATTTTAATGGCATTTAGTTATGTATTATCAATGCTCTGCCTCTACTTCCCATTTTTTGGGATACAAAAAGGATGGGTGCCGCGGCAGGGAATATATAATGCCTAATAGAGCCTTTCTCTAGGTTTTTGCTCAACTATTGTCACACTAGTTTATCCTCTTTAACCATTAAGGTATATATTATTCCATGAGGGATAGTTTCCCTGGTATCAACTCAATGGCTCAATTCTATTCTCAATGTGGAAGAAGGGGTCTGTGCCTTTCTTGCTAAAGATATCCTTTCATTCTCTGTATGGTTATGGAATCAAATGATTTCTTCCCTTACTTTTGTCTTAGCTTCTAAAGTTATTTTTTTCTAGAGCAAAACAAGGTAATGCTCAGGTCTTTTCCCTTTGTGGCGTGTGAAAGCAATCTTCAGAACAGTATGTTGAGAAGAATGCAATGGATGGACTTTTCCGGTATATGCAAGAGTTAAAATCCTGGTTGTTCCAAAGCATATTGGAAAGGCTGGAGCATCAGTAATGTCAAAGTATATCTCTTCTATATGACCAATTTAAGTGGATTTTGTCAATGATTTTGTTTCAGTGCAAATGGCCACAATAACAGTAATCCATACAATTTCCACATCTTCTTTTGTTAAAAGACATCTGTATTTTCTATCATAATTTATGGTTCATGAAATACCAACAAGCACCAAAGTGTATGATTGGCCCTCCAGAAGTACATAACAGGGCCTATTCAAAACAATTAGCCTTGTAGCTAATGGATAGTTTGGTAACCACTAGGCTCATCCCTGGTCGCTTAGTCAGGGATAAGATATCTGTTTCCCAACAGATGCGGGCAGGATCAAGTAAATTGGCCTGTTTTTCCACAGTAAAGGCAGAGCCCTGCATTTCCTCTCCTTTTTCTTCAGTTGTTAAAGATGTCTTTGTTCCTCTAATCTGCATTGTTTTCTCTTGATTAGCCAGCACGTCTGCAGCTTCTGATAGATTGGTAACCCAAGTACAACATAATTTTGTTTATCTGCTTTGCAGTTTTTTTGCTGGGTTTCAATCTGCAGCATTAAATCTATCAACTCTGTAGGCATACTAGGCAAGTCACCATCAAAGTCAACACATCTAATAGTTCATCACAAAAGCACTGAGAAACATACCAATAGACACATCTTCTGTCCAGGCACCACTGGAAACCAATTGCTGAAACTGAGTAATTAATAGAGCTTATCTGTTCCCTGAATGAGGCTTAACATGCCAGAATGTGGTGCTTGAGCAATGTGACATTTTCCAAAACTTTGCTTCAAACTAAGTGAGGAACTGCTTCCAAATTCAAAAGCCAAGGACTTTGATAATATAATATTAAATGTGTTGCCCACGTAAGGGGGCCCTTTGCTAGATATAAGAGTACAAAAGCAATTTTGGCAGGATCATCAGGAAATCACAGTGGACAGGTCAGAAAGTATAAATTACATTGCGCTTAGAAATGTCTGAAACTGTTGTGGGTTCCCTCCAAACTTTTCTGGGGTATGAGATTAAGGATACTATAGGAGGTAGATGTTATGCCGAGAGATGTCCCAAGGATACTCAAATGTTCCTCACAGTTTTGCATCCATAAGCCACCATCTCCGAAGTTCAGGAGGAAGAGACGGCTTTCACAGGAGGTGGGGAAATCTGATTTTAGACGATTTAATAAAAATGCCTGCCATTTCTAGCTCTTTCTTGATTTTTATAAGGACCTGCACCATAGCTACTATTATACTTTCAGACAGGTCAGTTGGACAGGGAAACTGTCAAATTCCTGGTCTGTAGACCCACTGAAAGCCTTCACCATCCCTGAACTGTTGTGTGAATGAGCAATGAAAACAAATGCTTGAAGTAGTGCAATGAGAAAAGCGAGGGGTTGGGATAATGATACACCCGCACTGGCCAACAACAGTATTAAGCAAAGTAGGATTTCAATGGTGCAGCGAACCTGAAGCACAGCTCCTCTATACTTCAAATGGAAAATAATTTCCAATCAAATGACTATAAATGGTTCAGCACTCAATCTTATAGCTGTAGCCCAGTAGCATTTGTAGTTCTACATGGATTTTCATTCAATACATGACAGTGATGTCCATGGTGCAACAGCACTTCAAATATAATGAATGCACATGACGAAATTTCCTTTGATCAATCAATCTTTATTTATTTTCTTCTTATAAGCAGAACGTCATCGGAAAACATAGTAGCCAAAGCGTTTAGTCCAACAGGGACTTCTTCAGGGCTCTAAAATATGAATAAACACCACCCGTTCCTTATTGTCTACCGGTAGTGGAATATTCCAGGTTTTGTATAACGTGTAATACAAGAGTTGAGATATGTTTGTCTCTCCTGCATGGGTACTCACGGCGTCTGCTTCAAATAATCAATTTTGGCAGGATCACCAGAAAATCACAGTGGACAGGTCAGAAAGAATAAATTACATTGCGCTAGAAATGTCTGAAACTGTTTTGGGTTCCCTCCAAACTTTTCTGGGGGTGTGAGATCAAGAACACTATAGGCGGTAGATGTTATGCCCAGAGATGTCCCAAGGATACTCAAATGTTCCTCACAGTTTTGCATCCAGAAGCCACCATCTCTGAAGTTCAGGAGGACGAGACGGCTGTCACAGGAGGTGCGGAAATCTGATTTTAGACGATTTAATAAAAATGCCTGCCATTTCTAGCTCTTTCTTGATCTTTATAAGGACCTGCACCATAGCTACGATACACATGCAGACAGGTCAGTTGGACAGGCAAACTGTCAAATTCCTGGTCTGTAGACCCACTGAAAGCCTTCACCATCCCTGAACTGTTGTGTGAATGAGCAATGAAAACAAATGCTTGAAGTAGTGGTTCGAGGATGGAAGTCAAAGGGAAAGAGAAATACTGGACTGGAGTCCACTCTCAGACTGGATTGGTTGAGGATCAGGAGTGGTACAAAAGGCCTTATGATTTGAAGTCTGGGGATTCACTGCATGGGCCGTAATAAATCAGGATACCAGGGGAGCATCCCTAGACACCATCACAAGTCAGATCGGACAGGACCTAAGGAAGTAAGCCCAACAGAGAGAAGATACCTGAAGATATCATAGACAATTATAAAAACAGCAGTAGTGAGGCAGAAAGGAGCAAGAAATGTTAGAGAACCATAATGGGAAGAAAATAAAAAACATGGGGGATGACATACGGAGTGTAAACTAGAATGAAATGGAGAGTCAACAACTAACAGCACATTGCCAGGCACTATCTCCATAATTGATTGTTTCTTAAATTGTGGGTTGCATTCTAAACCTGATCCCGTGTTTCTGATGTACCAGGATATTGACACCTGCCTGGAAAGAAAACAAAACAAACTCCCAGCCCCGGCTCACCAAATTTAGCTGTGTTCAACTGAAAGCTGTGTGCAATGGTATATAGTAGGAGTGCGCAAATCTCGTGTCATTTTCTTTCACGTAATGACGTAAAATGTCAGCAAATTGACATGAAATTACGCAGAATGTAAATGCGTCATTTTGCGTTATACTGTAGAGCGAATTGCCTCCTCATGTCAATTTTTGGTGCGAGGATGAATTTAAACAAGCACCGCCAACAACAGCTCCTCATGTTCTGTGGTTAGTATGTATTTGCTGTACTTTTTGGGCAAAATGGTGCATTCGGTGTCATTGTTTACTACAAATGGAACATAATTACTCAAAGTGGCGTAATTTCACATAAGAAGCACGACTCAAAATTTCTGAAATTACACAAATGACACCCCCGTAATTTAAATTTCGCCCATATCTAGTTTAGAGAGGGACATGGTCTGAGTGTTTGATCAGCAGTTAGAAATGTATGTTGGATTGTTTTGTGAGGGACAGAGGATGAGCATAAAATTTAGATGTAGGGCAAGCTATGCATGCTGTCAGAGTCCCTCCAATTGTGTTCAAAAGAGCGAGGTATTCAACTAATTTGTGATGGAGGGGGCTTGAGACACAGCCCAGGCCAAGCCAGAACCTACATTCTGTCTAAGTCCACAGAAAGAGGCTGTACATGACGGACAGATGTAGGTATAAGAGTAGTGGGTTGCAGTGCAACAATATATTGCACATTTCCTTATACTGCATTGGAGGAACTACAAATCTAGATACACTTAAACAGATTAGGAAAAAGAAGAAATGCCAAGCAGTGTAGTGACTACAACAGAGACCATAGGTACAACAGACCAGTGTCATTTAAAGCACCAACACCATACAAACATAATTGACTCTTTAAAAGAAAAGGTATCACTAAGTGAAATTTATTCAAAAGAAGTCATTAACTTCATGTCAGAGAAAGTGTATTTGTAAAATGTACTAACTGAATTAGATGAATACCCAGCTCTTAATAATACACAAAGGAAACAACATTTTCAAGAACAAATATGAAGGTTAATTTAAATTACAAAGGAAATCACATTTGCCTAAAAAAAACAGCTGTGCTAGAAAAGAAAAACATTAATGAAAATATCAGACAAGCATTTACTAAAAAGAACAGGAGAAGTAATATGTTATCAGAACAGCTTTGTTCTATAATGATGTTGAGATTGGAAAAAAAGACGGATACTGTTATTGACATAGTAGGAAAAATGAATAAATGTGAAGAGGCATGTGAGAAATTGGGTTATTGGTTGAATTATGTGTTACACCTGCTCAAGCAACAGCCATAATCTCTGTCAGGGCGAACCACAAAAGTCACTAAATTAACCTGTGCTAAACCCTCTGGTAACTTGGCATAAAAGCAGTCAGGGTTTTCTTAATATGTAAACTATTTATGCAGCACACACAAAGTAATAAAGTGAAAATGCAGCACTAGAAAAATCCCACACCAATTTAGAAAAATGGAGTATATTTTGATAAATTATTTGACACCAAAATGACCAAAATCAAATTAGAAGAACCAGAGTTAGGAATTTTTAAAGCTTGAGGTAAAAACTAGCGCCTAAAACAACAAAGCACGAACCGCAGACATCTAGTTGCGTGTGACCGGATCAAAGTTGAAAAAATGGTGGATCGCGATGGAGCGCAGATTGGATACAAAGAGTAGATTGGGCCGGTCGGCATTTATGCTTCGGAATTAGAAGACATTTTGAAGAAAATGTTCTGAGAAGGTAAAGTTCAGCGGGGCAAGGCTGCAGACAGGGTCCAAGGAGTGAGGATTGTCATCAGGGTACTGCTGGACAAAATTGAGCCAATGAGAGTTCCACAAGGCCAGATACCTCTTTGGTGAAGGACCACTGAACAGGATGTTCTGCTATGGAGTCAGGGTGACTGGCAATTCACCTTGGGCGGATAGATGAGCAGATTGGTCCCAGTCTCCTCTCGGTTCTCAGGGCAGTGTTTCGCCAAAAGGTTTGGCTCCTGGCTAACTGGGCACCTTTTGTACCAGCACCAAGGTTCCTAACTGGAAGGGCACCACTTCGGGGATTCACTCAGGCTGGGTCCAAGCCGGGGTTCACAATGGTTGGAGTCTTTTCTGTCCCTGAGTTTCTGATCTAGAGGCCAGGCAAATTGCCCTTGGAGTCACTCTGATAGTTCTGGGTTCAGCAGTAGAACAGGGCTCAAAACACATGACAAGCTTCTGAGGGTTCAAGGCAGAGTTCAGGCGTCAAAACAATCTATCCAGGTGCAGCAAAGAAGTCTTCTGAAGTACACAGAAGGCCACAGCAGCAGGAGGTCCTCTGAGAGTCCTTTCACAGGTCCAGAACGTGAACTGGAGAGTGAGTCTGAGGGTACTATATTTATACCTGGTGCCCCCTTTAAAGTTGGAAAAGTTCCTAGAGAACTCCCTTTGAATTGCTTGAGGTTTCCTGCTTCCCTTGCCTTGGCTCCAAGCTGGCTGCATGAACAAAGCAGTGGTGACAAGTCCTTTGTTTGAAGGCAGTGCCCAGCCTATTCCACTGTTGGTGGGGCTGTACCCAGCTCCGTCCCTCCATCCTGCCAGTTGATGGCCCATCTGGGCACACCTAATCGCTGTATTGTATGGGTGTCTGGGAGGAATAAACAAAGTCCAACTGCCAACTTCACCAAATCATGTGACACAGGAACAGGTTGCAGGCACCAAATAGTTAAGGCAGCAAAATGCCAACTTTCTAAAAGTTATGTCAACATAGGAGGTTGGGCCCTTAACAACAACCACCATGGACCTCTGTAACATACAAGCAAAAAAACGATTGGTGGCTGTGTAGTTTAGAAATGTATTTACTTTGTCATAAAGATCATTTTGCTCAATAAACATGACCTCAAATTATCTTTGACACATTTATACATCATTTTTCAAGTTTCATTTTTGCTTCAAAGCAGAGAATGATACCAACTATCAATTCTGCAATACACAAATTTTTAAACCATTGTGCTCAATATAAAGCTAACAAAAACAATTACTAACGCATATACAAAGACAAAAAGGAAAAAACATGTGATTTTCAGTGTTCAACCAGTCCTAAAATTGGAGGGCCAGAGCGTAACATTGACAGAAGACACTCTTGGTGCACAGTATGGGGGTCCGGAGTCATCTAATATGGGCTAGAAGGAAATCATTAAAACCAAAATTAATTGTAGTTCTCCATATTGATGTGCGTTATGCAGGGATACCCCATTATTCTATGGTCTACGCGTTTCAAACCCAATTAACTTTAGGGTTCTCCTCAGAACAAAGGGCTGGGCGATTTCTGAAAGTGAACAAAGAAAAAGGGAGTTGTTTTTTACTTTTAATAAAGAATATTTTTAGAAGGACTCTCCAAAAACTCCAGCATTCATATGTGCATTGAGTGGAATTTTACCTTAAGTGACTGAGGCGATTTCTCTGTGGTTTCCATCAGTTTTTTGAAAAAGAAGAATCCCTATTTATAAAGCCAGGAATTCTTGATATGGGACTGAAAATGGAAAACTATATGTCCTCACAAATATTGGGCAAAAGTTGTTATTGCCAGTCAAGGAAACCCATACATTGTCTTACAGGGCTTTACCTTCAACAAGCACAGGCTATTTCACGGCGATGTTGCTTCAGCATGTAGATATGATTGAAAGGCGTGTGCAGGAGGAAGGTGCTAATTTTTCTTGATATATAGTTGCAGGGCTTACTGTTTAAATTGTTGTAATTATTGTAACTCCGGTCAAGGCGATCGGATGCGGATAGATTGCATAAGCCGCTTTTACAGCTTAATAGCACCAAATTTAGAACAAGGCGTCTGCCTTCCTGTCAGTATTTGTGAAAAGAAACGCGCTTAAATCTGAACATGTGAACAGAATTAGCACTTACTTTGCAAATGGATGCAGATTTCGTGTCTCTCAGACTAGGATTCTTCCTGCTTCAGCATCAAGATGGCAGCCAGCTTTGAAGAATATATATTCAGGCATGCTCAGTCAAGCGCCAGATTCTAGCGCGAAGGATTGTAGGAGTTGTAGTGCGCACGAAGTTGGGGCAGTGATTCATAACTTTCTGTTGCAACTTGTTGATTTCAGACATTTCATTGAGCCCTCTGCTTGCTGTGTTAAATTTTAAGATTAGATAAGCCTCTTTGAGCATTAGTTTGGTTTCAACGTCGCCTCCCCTGGGATCGGCTTGAATAACAACGCGGTCCAATGAAAATCTTTTTCAGAATGTCCCATTTGTTGGAAATGATTAACCATGGGTGCTGAGATGGTGTTTGTAGGACTTGGCCTTTTTGCCAAAAGTTCCCTAAAACTTTTTGCTTTCCCCCTAGACCGTTTTCCTGACATAGAGTGCCAATTTAGATGCTTTGGGTACTTTTCCACTGCTGATCAGTGTCAAAGTACAGTAGTTCCCTGTGTAAAGTGTAATGGTAATTGGTTGGCCATGATTGGTATGTTTGCCTTACTAGTAAAGTCCCTAGTGATGTGCACTGTGTGTGCCAGGGCTAGTAATGCAAGGGCGCGCGGAGAAGGGAACTCAGGCCTACAGTATAGAGCCTGCGCGCAGTTTGCTAAGTTAGCATGTGTCCTGACAAGTACAGCTACTTGTCAGGCCTTACTTTCCCTCTAACATGCACCGTGGGCACCCCTGTGGTAGGTCGCCGGTAACCCCTGGGCAGGGTGCTGTGTAAGTAAAAGGCAGGACATATACTGAGGTGTGTGTTATGTCCTGACAGTGAAAAACACTCCATTTCGTTTTTCACTGGTGAAAGGCCATTCTGCCCATAGGACAGAATGGGGGAGGCTGGGTATTGTGTTTGTTAGCCTAGTTTCCCATAAGTTTGGAATGGAGAAGTGAGGTTTGGTATGTATGAACTCACAGCGTCATAACCCATCTTTCTATGAAAGTGGTTTTGTCACTGTGTGTTCAGAAGCCGCTCTTTTAGAAAGTGGCTGAGTTTTGTGCTTTAAGCTTTTCTGTGTGTCTTTGTTGAATGTGGATTGACTGTCTGGATCTGAGAGGGGAGGGGGTGAGATGGCACCAGGCTGACCTGCAGCTGGAGAGTATGCGAGTAGAAGCCCCGGAAGGTGAAGAGGCCTGGGTTGCGGCTATAAAACAATTGACCCATCTCCTGCTGAATGATTAAGGGTCCAGACCCCCAGCATCAAAGGGAGAAAGGTGACACTGGGAGGGAGACACCCAGAACTGATTTAGGCAGGGGTCAGGGACCCCTGAGCACAACGAACTTCAAAGACATTTAGGGGTATATCTATGAGAGCTGAAACCCCTGAACGTTGGAATGAAAGAGAAATGGATTGAGACTGAAAAGGCTTGGACCCATTCTGTGGTCAAGAGGAACCTCTGCTAAAGAAGGAGCAACTGAAGAGACTGCTGGGGGAGACCAATCCTTGCTTCGTGATCTGGGGCTGGTCTGCAGTTTGCTGTTCTAACTAAGGGAGAGGCTGTTGGGACTGTACTTTAAGGCGCTGGGTCCCCCTGCTTGAAGAAGACTGTGCTTTGTGCTGTGTCTTGTAACCCCAAGGGCCCGAGGTGAGCTGGCTCCCTGTTTGGAAACACAGGAACATAAACATTTCCGGAGACGTTTCAAGCAACGCGGTGGGCGCGTGTTGTGGCAGCTTGAGACCCTCAGAAGGTGTGCCCTGTGATCTTGGACACACGGAGGAGAAGCGAGACTCGGACGCGCTGGGTGCGTGTCGTGGTGCACAGGAGGCGTTGGTGAAGAGCGCCTGGTGAACGTGTGCATCGACGGAGGAGTGAGTCTCGGACGCGCAGGGTGCGTGTCGTGGTGCACAGGAGGCGTCGGTGAGGGGCGCCTGGTGAAGTGTGCACCGGAGTTGAAGCGAGACTCGGACGCGCAGGTTGCGTGTCGGGGTGCACCGCAGGCGCTGGTAAAGAGGGCGTGGTGAGCGGGTGCATCAGAGGTGAAGAGAGTCTCGGACGCGCTGGGTGCATGTCGTGGTGCACTGGAGGCGTTGGCGAGGAGCGCCTGGTCAACGCGTGCATCAGAAGTGGAGTGAGTCTCGGATGCGCAGGGTGCGTGTCGGGGTGCACCGAGGCGTTGGTGAAGAGCGCCTGGTGATCGAGTGCACCGGAGGAGAAGTGAGGCTCGGACACAGTGAGCGTGTCGAGGTGCGGCCGGAGGCGTTGTTGAAGAGCGCCTGGATATCGGGGCACCGGAATTGGAGTAAGTCTCAGTGAAGCAGTGTGCGTGCTATTGGTGCAACCTGGGACTGTGGAGGTGATCGGCTGATCATCGTGTGCACCGGAAGAAAATGAGTCTCTGCAGCGTGGTGTGCGTGTCTGGGTGCCAACTGAGACCGCAGAAAGGATTGCTGGTTGAACGTGCACTCGGAGTCGACGTGAAGTCCCATCAGTGTTGTGTGTGTGGCTTCGTGCCAGAAGAGACCCGGAGGGTGCGGTGGTGAATGCGCACCCGGAGTAACGTAATCTCAGGGGCATGGGGTACGTGTGCCCTGCGGCCGCCTGAGACCTTCCTAACAGTCACGGCCAGGACCGGCAGCCCCAGAGGAGCTGAGCTGCCAGGCCGAGCCACTGAGGCCCATTGAGAAAGTTCTGCACGAAAGGCCTAGTTCATTGAAGTAGGAGAGGAGAGTGGGGTCGCGCCCCCCAGGTAACGTGGATCACTGCCTGGGCGGGGTGCGGGCTCGGAGGGACACTCTCTCGGCCTCTTAGTCCTTCTGATGATGTGAGCCTTTGCTTCGGCTCAGATTGGGGCCCGTACTGACCAAGGAGTGGTGGTACTGGGGCCCGAGTGGGAAGCTGTACTGTATTTCATCATAAATACGTGTGGTGGCAACTGTTATCGAAGAGGCTGACTGTCGTAATATACATTGCCAATATTGCTGCTAACGAACTGCCGGACTGTCTTATGACGCCTGACATTATTTCCGCCTAACGAAGTACACGATTGTAGCGCTACGCATTGCATTATTTCTCCCTTGCAAAGTACAGGATTGTAGCGGCCCGCATTGCATTATTTCGTCATTGCAACGTACATGATTGTAGCTACGCATTCCATTATTCCTTAATTGCAAAGTACATGATTGTGGCGGCGCGCATTGCATTGTTTCTTCATTGCAAAGTACGTGATTGGGGTGTGACGCATTGCATTATTCCTTCATTGCGCAGTACATGATTGTAGCGGTACGCATTGCATAATTTCTCCCATTACAGGTACCGGAGTGTATCGTTACGCATTGTATTATTTCTCCTGTGCCCAGCACAGGATTGTATCGCCAAGCAGAGCACTATTGTTTGTCCATTGCAACGTGTGTGATTCTAGCATTACGACCAGCATAGCGTTTGGAAAGCGGAGGTTGGGATTTGAACCTACCAACCAGCCGGAACAAATATTACCCTTTATTATATGTTGGCTTTTGTAACGTGTGGTCTGATCGTATATCTTTCTATATAAAGTTTATACTCGTTTTATCAAACTCGTGTGGAGTCCATTTGTGGTGTCACCAGGGGGTTTCTGTGGGCGTGGTTGCACAGACTGTACACTCGTGCCTTGGAGATAGGCCTGGCTGCTCGTGCCAAGCTACTAAGGGGGTGAGCAGGGCTATCTCAAACGGTGTCCTTACTTGGCCTAACGTTGAGTGGGGAGTCCCGGGTCGCGCATTTGTGACAGTGACACGTGACGGGGACTCTGGCTTCCAACAGTGTTCATTTTTATTTGTGATCTGTGTTGAACAATGCAGTGTTTTACTTCCTGGTTGGTCTTTCCGATGTAGATTTTGTTACATGGGCAAATTACAGCATATACTACATTTTTGGTTCTACAATTTGAAAGTTCATTGTGTGTCCAATTAGTTTTTCCATCTGTGAAGATACGTCATTCAATTGTCTGGTTGTAGACAATGCATGGTCCGCATTTGTGGTGGCCTTGTACTGGCTTCATATTCCGTGCTGCTAAAAGGTCACTACTCTTCTTTGGTTGGGTTAAGCTCGCCCTCACTATGTGTGATCCAACGTTTCAGCTTTTTTTCACAGCAAACATGGGGAGGTCAAATCCACATTCAGAGTTTTTTTATCTAGTGCCAGTTATTGCGTATAATTTTTCGAAAACTCGTCGTATGCGGACAATATGTGGATACATAAACCAATTTGTTGCTGGATTTTTTTGTTTTTTTCTGAAGGAGGTTTTCACGTGGTGTAAACCAGGCTCACCCTTGTGTGGCATTTTCAACATTGTAACTTAAAATCTGACTTCACCATTTTTAATTACAATTTCTCACACACCAAACATGGAATACTCACCTGCTCCTAATCAAAAGGTAGCACTTATTAAATGTAATAAGGCTACCCAATGTTATCCTATAGGAGAGGCAGGCTTCACAGCAGTGAAAAACAAATGTAGGAGTTTTTCACTACCAGGACATGTAAACCTGGAGAATACATGCCCAACCTTTTAATTACAATGCACCCTGCCCTATGGGCTGCCAAGGGCCTTCATTGGGGGTGACTTATATGCAATAAAGAGGGAGTGTAAGGCTTGGCAAGGGTGTTATATTGCCTAGTTGAATTGGCAGCTGCATTTAGGCTGCAATGGCAGACCTAGGACATGATTTAAGGGGCTACTTAAGTGGATGGCACAATAGGTGCTGCAGGCCCATTAGTAGCACTTCATTTACAGACTCTGGGTATATGGTATAGCACTTTACTCAAGACTTATAAGTAAATTAAATATGACAATCAGATGTAACCCAATTTTACCATTTTTTAGGGAGAGAGCACAAGCACTTTAGCGCTGGTTAGCAGTGGTAAAGTGCACAGAGTCCTAAAGCCAACAAAAACACATTCAGCAACAGAGGAGTGAGAAGGCAAAACGTTTGGGGACCATCCTAAGGCTGACAGTTCTAACATGTGTCCCTCCAGCTAGTCAACCCCCTGGGACTTCTCATCACTAAGGCGGAAGAACCTGGACAGTCCATCCAAACTGGAGTGGTCTGAACCAGGACAGTGAACCACTGTGAAGTTCATTCCCTGTAGGTAGATGGACCACTTGAACAGTTTTGGATTGTCAACCCTTCTTTGCATGAACCATCTGAGGGGCCTGTGGTCTGTCTGAACGTGGAAGAGAGTCCCAAACAGGCATGATGGTTTCAGCTTCTTCAGTGCCCAAACCACAACAAAGGCTTCCCTTCCAATAGCATTCCTCCTCTGTTCTCTGGGAAGTAGCCTCTTAGAGATAAAAGCCACAGGTTGGACTAGGTCCTCCTATTTCTGTGATAAGACTGCCCCTATGCCATGCTCTGAGGCATCTGTCTGCACAATTAATTCTTGGGAAACGTCAGTAGCCTTGAGTATTCGGTCTGTACACATGACCTGTTTGAGGGAGTCAAAGGCTTTCTGACAAGCCTCTGTCCAGATCACCTTCTTGAGCTGCTTCTTGGAAGCCAGCTCAGTTAAGGGGCAACAATGGTGCCATACCCCTTAACAAACCTCCTGTAGTAACCAGTGAGGCCCATGAAAGCCGTCACTCCTGTCTAGGTTTTGGGGAGTGGGGTCCCAGGCTAAAATAGTCTCTATTATCCCAGCGAACAAGGTGTCCCAGTTTCATCACAGAACCCTGCCCTATCTGGTACTAACAGGCCTTGATAGTCGGGCATACCTGCTGCAAGGCCTGAAGCCTTTCTTGCAGGGGAAACAGGTGGTCCTCCCAGCTACTATTGAAGACAGATATGTAATCCAGATAAGCAGTATTGAAGGCCTCTAACCCAGGTAAGACTTGGCTCACCAACCTCTGGAAGGTAGGAGGGGCATTGTTAATCCAACTGGCATCAATCTGAAATGGAAGTGGTCCCCCTGGGGTAGAAAATGCTGACCTCTGTTTTGCCCTCTCTGTTAGGGCAATATGCCAGTACCCAGAAGTCAGGTAAAAGGTACTCAGAAACCTCGCAGCCCTCAACTGATCGATATGCTCATCAGCTCTGGGGATGGGGTGAGCATTAGTCTTGGTTACTGACTGAGTTGAGGGTCCCCTGTAGTCCACACAGAACCTGAGGGAGCAGCGCTAGGTGGTGCTGCTTTGGGCACCAGCACCACTAGGCTGGACCACGGACTACTGGAGTGCTCAATCACTCCTAATTTCAACATCTTGGAGAGTTCCTCTTTGATGCTTGCCCTCACTTTGTCAGACAGCCTGTAATTTTTGTTCTTGACAGGCAGACTATCTCCAGTAGCAATATCATAGGTATACAAATGTGTAAGCCCAGGAGTGAGAGAAACTGTGAGGCAAACTGTCCCAGCAACTGATAATAGTTCCTATTCTGTTCTGGATCAGAGTAGGAGAGCGGTTGACACCTTCCCCTGCCCCATCTTTCTCTTTGGGTGACAGGAGGTCAGGGGGAGGTGCACTCTCCTCTTCCTCCCCATCATCTTTCATCAACAGCATGGTGACCTCGGTCCTCTCATAGTGGGGTCTGAGATAATTTATGTGGAGTCTAGGGGTCTTGAGGTCCATCAAGTACGTGGCATCACACTTTCTCTCAAGTACCTTATAAGGCCCGGTCCAATTATCCTGGAGAGCCCTGGTCTCCGCTGGCTCCATCACCCACACTTTTTGGCCAGTTTGAACCTTCATCAGAATGCCCGTCTGATCATACCACTGTTTCAAAACTTCCTGGCTTGCTTCCAGGTTTTCATAAGCTTTCTTCCAGATTATGGCCATCTGGTTTCTAAGAGCTAGCATGTAGCTAACCACATCCTGGGGGACCTTCTGGAAGCTTGCTCCCACCCCTCCTTTACCAGACTGAGAGGGCCCCTGCCAGTCTATCCATACAGATGTTTAAATGGGCTAAATACAACTCCCTTTTGTGGCACCCCCCTATAGGCAAAAAGCAGGCAAGGCAAGACTGCCTTCTGCCTCATGGGCTCAAGCAGGCCCATAATCATGCCTTTTAAGGTCTTATTGAACCTTTCAAAAGTTGCAAAACCAACTCCAATATAAGTCATTTTGGGGGTAGTCTACTAAAGAAAGACACTAAAGGAGTTACATTCACTATTCCTACTTCAATCTAAACCTAAAGGGGTTACATTTACTATTCCCACTCCAATCTAAACCACTTTGGGGAAGGTGTTGGACAATAAAGGAGTCACATATACTATTCCTGCTCTACTCTAAATCATTCTAGGGAAGGTGTTGGACACTAAAAGCCTTATATTTACTATTTCCACTCCAAACTAAACCATTTTGGGGAAGGTGTTGGACACTAAAGGGGTTATATTTACTATTCCCATTACAATCTAAACCATTTTGAGTAAGGTGTTGGACACTAAAGGGGTTACATTTACTATTCCCACTCCAATCTAAACCATTTCAGGGAAGGTGTTGGACACTAAAGGGGTTACATCTTCTATTCCCACTACAATGTAAACCATTTTGGGGAAGGTGTTGGACATTAAAGGGGTTAAATTTACTATCCCCCCTCACATTTCAACCATTTTCAGTAAGGAGGTGAACACTAAAGGGATTACGTTTACTATTCCCACTCCAATCTAAACTATTGGGGGGAAGGTGTCGGGCACTAAAGGGGTTACATTTACTATCCATGCTCCATAGTAAAACTTCATAAAAATTGTTTTCAAATAAATAAAAACATTACTTATAACACACTTTTACCACATCATTATTTCCTTTAAACTTCACATTACAAATTATTATGTTAAATAATTATTTCTAATTTATAATCACTAAATTAATTGTGCATTACATTTAATATTATAACTAAAAAATTACATAAAATCAAAGTAAATCTAGAAATATTCAGATTAATTCATTGAAAATATTATTTAATATTATATATTCAATATAGCATGTATATATTTTAATATATATATAAAATATACTCATTTATGATCACACACATAACTATATATATTACATTCACAATCACCTAATTTAACACATTTTCTCTAATTAATAACAAAGTATGTGTATTACTAAAAATAGAATACATTATAAAAATCTAAATTATTATTCTTCTTTAAAGACACATTTAATACATATTAAGTACATTTTCAACATAAAAATTAAACATAAGAAACCAAATTTCAAATTTTGAAATATAATTCTTAAATATTTTAAACACAAACGTTTTTTTACAAAATGTAACTTTATATTATTTTCTAAAGTAAAACAAAAAATATAAATTGTAATTAAAGTTTAATAAATAAAACATAAAACTTGGAAATTTAAATGCAAACATAAATAAAAATTCACAAAATAAATATTTTTTTATGTTAAACATATTTATTTTGACATATCATTTATTTACTTATTTAATTTATACTTTATCTTACAATTTTTCACATTTAGTAAATTACACACACAAATGTACATTGTTTAAAAAATATTACAGATTATTTACATCAATAAAAACATATTTTAAATTAATACAACTAATTTAAAGTATTAGTTAAACAAATTAAATAAAACAATTAAACAATTTAATAAAAACAAATCAACATATTTCATAAAAATTGACGTATAAGCGAATCAATGTTCACTGATTTTAATAATCTCTCTAACCTTTTCCCCTGAAAACCCAACATCCCACTCCTATAACATAAATACTTATACTTTAATTATAAACATTAATAATATTAATAACAAAAAAATAATTTGTACAAATAACTAAAACTATTTATAAAACATACTAACACAACAATTGACATACAAATAAAAGAAAATAAATTTAAAACTAGATCTTTAAAATGCAGTTTAGACATTTACTGTACCTAGATACAAATAGTATCATTATATCCTGTCAAACTATATTATAGAATCATCTAATGATGCGGTTCCTGATCAAATTACAAAAATTTCTAAAAGCATGACAATGTGTTCCTTATTACGGTAAAAGTATACTCTTTGTGCCCTGAAACCTTTTTTGTTTTCCTCAGCAAAATATTATCCAATTTGTCTCTCCCTTATAATATATACCCATTATTTGAACCTGTATCAAACCTATTACCGTGACCAGTATATGGAGGGCTGAGCGGCACCAGTGTCATAGTTGCACTACCCTGGCAATCTGGATCCAACAGGAGCCATGCTAGTATATACACTTCCCTAAACCCACTGGTGACCATATAAAGGATATCTATGCTGGCCAACAGCAGATCCAGGAATAGGGGAATGGTACAGGAGAGAGAGAAACAGAGACAATGCATATGTTGACTCTACCAGTTCTTACTTGCTCAACCCGCAATACAGAGGCATTGACATCTACACAAAAAGAAATAACTATTTTACTAGTTGTTTACTGTTCATTGTTAATATTATCAATTGAAAAAGGAACCTAAGCAAGTAAGGACTATATCACATTTACGGGCAAACCAAAAGGAAACTATGCAATTACTGTATATCAAGATAACATACTCGACAATTTTAATATTTTTTATCACAAAAGATATATTTTTATTAAATAATTTATCTCAAATAGGACAATATTAAATCGTTTACAATATAGAACCAACAATGTGATTTGATATAGTGTCCTATATTACATTGTGTATATAAATTAATACATGGGAAAACAACAGGAGAGTGAGGAAAAAAGGGTAAATGAGGGTGCGTCCTTTTCCCCAAAGTAATAATCAAAACAACTTGGACGGACCCGCAGAGAGCGGTACCACTTGAGTTGACTCACCTAGCGAGTAGCAGAGAGCAAACATCCAATGGATTTTTAAGAAGACCCCTTACCCACTAACCTAATTGGTGGCATGCTTCACCATTGGGGTCCCAGCTGAGTTGCCGAATGCAACTCAGCTGTGCTACGACGCCTGGTTACAGCAGATCGGGTTTGGTGAAGTGAAGTGAGTGCTCTGAGGGAAGGGTGCTCAGAGAGTGGTGAGATTAAAAATGTCTCTAAGATATGCCCTGGTGAAAAACTTTATTATAAGGGTCTTAGGACATGATTAAAAATGATATTGGGATATATTGAAGAATAGATTGTGCTTCAATATCCCTTAAAAACTGGTCAACATGTTTCAGCCTCTTACGTTAGTCGTAAGGCTTTCGTCAGGACCAAAGTGTTGGAAAAACCAGTGAAGTGGTTACAAATGTGGAGGTAACCACGTGTGTGGAATATCAGCACACACCCTAAAGTGTGCTGTGAGTGTTGTGGGAAAACGGTACTTACGGACCCACTGCTTGGTTTGTTATAATAACGAAGAGTAAAGCAATCTATTTGATGCTGCAGGGAGGGGGCCTTGTGTAGTCAAACATTCGTCAAGGATGGACCCCCATATTCAAACCTGCAACGCCCTTCACAGGATCCCGCCGAATATCATTTTTAATGATGTCCTAAGACCCTTATACTGTGTTGCTGTCAAATTGTTTATGACCTTTTTGTTATTTCTATAACAAAATCTTTTTTTTACATTATTCATTTTGGTTGGTTCAAATTAGGGGAGTGCACATCTCTTTTGTATCTTCTTTTCTTTTTTGCACGGTGACTGATAAGGCAGTTGCACACACAACAAATCTTAAATAAGGTCGCTAGAGTTCTAACCTACCTACTATAATTGAAATTTTAGAACAATCTTCCTGTAAGGCGTGAATATAAAATAAAATAGGTAGGCAGCCACATATAGCTGAGATTTTTTCTTTTGTGTTCTATATAGTGAATGTTGGGACGGTCTCCTGACGAAGGCATTCCAGCCGAAACGCATGTAGTGTGTCAACCTACCGCCAGCCTTCTTGTTCATCTCAGCTATTCGCCTTATGTATTTTTCTATTAACTATTTGAGGGTTTTATGAATGACTGAATTATGCATCTTCTCAAAGTGAAAAAACAAATGGGAAATAAAATACATGAATGCATAATTTAGAGTGTATTAATTTATATACACAATGTAATATAGGACACTATATCAAATCACCAAGCAAGCCTATGCACACGCTTCTTATACTTAATAGTTATAATAAATATTGAAACAATATAATTATCAATGGCACAAATAAAGTTGATCCTTTGTTTGATTTGTGTTCTTTTTTCTTTTTATTCCGACAAGATTGCCCAACCAACACATGTTTCGTCTTAGGGGAATACCCTTAGACTTCTTCAGGGCTAAAAGGATATATAACAGAACATAATATATCTTGATTACTGAATACATTGTGAATACAGCGAGGTCAGGTGAACATGTAACATTCACCCTAATGTGGAAACCATAAATCCAAACGTGCCTCCTATTGTGATTGCATATGACATTCCTATGGTGGAGTTTTAAACCCATTCAGGGTGTGACACTCCAAGTCGTGGTGGAAGCAAGTACATTTATTGTCTCTCGGGTGTCACACCGAACATCTAGTGTATCAGGTGACAATCATATACAAGATCGGTTTGAATTGTGATCACCGTTGTGAGAAACACGTAATATCACCAATCAACATTACCATTATTGGCGAAATAGAAGGAAAAGGAACAAGAAGAGAACATGAAAGTAAAAACATTGTAAGGGTATACAATCATCGCCTTGAACTTAAGCATAGTGAAAATTATGTTGAGCAAACCCGGCGTGAAGATACTAAATCTGACAATAGAGGGATAAAATAAGCCCCATACTCCGAAATCGAGTGATAATAATGTTTGTGATGTGTATGAATGCAACACCTCCGTGAAGATCAACATAATGGTCGGGGGAGGCATACCTGTCCGGCTATCAGTGTTTAATGCTAAGAATTTCTAGAAGAAAAAAGTATACAAAAGAAGGAGGCCATCTGTGAAAAGGTGATTCTATATATAAAGCATGATGGTTACACCAAAAGGATTCAAATGAGCAGGTGAGAGAAGATATCTCACCTAAACACCGGTTTTACTTCCGTCCCCGCTGCTTCTGAAACATAATCTGCTCCCGAATAAAATATATATCTCTCCTCGGTAAAGTGCACGATATTTAATCCCTGTTTGGGTAAGAATTGAATCGGTTTCCATAGTAAGTTGTAAGGCTGAGAATCCCTCCATCCCTATTAACATCTAAAGTTAGTCCTTATAGTCTCACCTCTTGGTATTAGTGAAAGTCTACCGCAAATCTCTCGATCGGTAAGGAGTACAAGTTGCTTCAACTACTCAATGTTCCATATCTTGTGACTGTCCCCGTATGCGGGTACCTGCGGGGGTCAATACAACTCCATATCAGTATCACCAACATGCCAGTCGGTGTCCCTACATCACTCTATCGGCCCCTTAATCTGAATGGATTACCTTAGGCGTGTGCGCCGGTCCACCGTAGCGTGCTCTCTCTGTTTCCAAATCCGGAACACATGAAAGTCCCGCCCGTGTCCTTTTATAGTCTGCGCGGCCCAATAAGCTAGAATGCTAACCTTATATCCGGTGTGGGTGATTGCAGTGTGCCGTAAGGTGACCCAGGTGTATACTTGTTATGCATATATCGTGTTGCTTTAGTGGTGATTTAGGTGTGAGACCCGTGTGGTATCCTTGACGGTCTATTACTAAGCTGTTTATCAAAGCAATTGGGTCTGATCCAAAAACCGTTGTGGGTACACGCTAGACTGCTAACTTCACATCCGGTCTGGGCATCGGCAGTCAGCCAGAAAGGAAACCCCGAAGGAGTTCTTCCTACACAAAAAGTACTGTGCTGTTTAAAAGTGATTCCAGTGCAAACGCCTGGTGATCTCTGTGATTGAAAATATGTAATTACACATATTTTTTGCATGTGGCGAAACGATCATGATTCTTAGGGATGCGACCCCGAGTGAAGTGGCGCATTCTATAAACATATTACCATCCAAACATACTAGGTCTGTATGCTACACCAAATTTATATTATACATTAAAATATATCTTAGAAATGAAAGGTAAGTCTATACTCTGATCGTTAAGCCGGGTTCAGCTCAAAACCATATGCTGTTATGAAAGTCCTCCTTGCAGCATGTATGCCATTCTCAAGTATACATAGTACAACATAACAGAGAGTTTTACACTTGATGTTGGTATTATTGCCCTCTTCATAAGCTGCTGTGAAAGTCATCCTTGTGGCATGTATGTCATTCTCAATTATACATATTATTACATCACAGAGAGTTTTACACTTAATATTGGTATTCTTGTCCTATTCTTCTTGTGTTCGTGCGGGGTATGGTGTGATGATTCACTCCAGACTCTCATTCTATATGTTGCTCTTAAGTATATACCCTGTACCATGTCACAGACAACTGACACTCGTCAGTATCCCTGTCAAAGACCTTCTCTTGTGGGTGTGGGAAGTCTTGAGTCTGATCTTTTATCCTGCCCATCTATGCAAACTTGCTGTCATTCTGATCTCCATGAGTGATTCAATCGCCAAGGAAGTACTGCATTTCATGGTCAGTGTTTAATCCCCATTCTACCGTCCTGAGACGCATAATCCAAGTTGCCTCTGTACGTCTGAGTCTCAGCTCCCTGATCCCACCCCTTGGATTCTGGGGGATCTGGTCAATTCCATTGAAAGAGAATTGTTTATGGGGTCCCTGTTGACTGCATGCAGCCGCATGTACTGCCATGGGATATCTATCATCTTGTTGTTTCAGTGCTCTCGCATTCTCACTGATTCTCTCCTTTAGTGTTCTGGGCAACGTCGTTATCAAGAACAGGGAGGACTATAATCAGGAGATTACTGCACAACTAAATGATAACACATGCTATGAGAGACTTGACATGAACCCCATTGGTCCACTAACTATCAAGATAAATAGACATTTGAGAGAGTGGTTTTCTGAAGGACTGTTGGATGAGGAGGATCACATGTATCTCAAATTTTTCAGACCCACCTACCCTTGTCTGTACACTTTACCAAAGGTACATAAACACCTTCCGTTCCCACCTGGTAGACCAATAGTTTCCAGCATAGGTGGTCCCACGGAGAGGTTGGCAGAATACGTGGATCTGTTTCTCCAACCCATAGTACAAAACATGCCATCGTACATCAGGGGCACAAAACATATCCTGGGTATCTTATCTGACTTGACATGGGAGGAAGACATGATCATGGTGACCTTAGACATAGTAGCACTCTACCCGAGTATCAAACCAGAGTTTGGCACAAGAGCTGTGGAACATCATTTACACAAAAGACCAGCAACACAATTACGACACACAAACATGTTGATGACTATGATGGACTTGATCCTCAGTAATAACGTCTTTTTGTTTGAAGGTCACTGGTTTAGACAAAAACAAGGGGTGACTATGGGCTCTAAGTTTTTTCCATCATTTGCTAACCTTTTCATGGGGAGATTGGAAGACATGTGGATATGGAGTGATAGAGGTAGTCCCTGGAACGAATATATTGTTTACTGGGGACGGTACATCGACGATTGCTTACTACTCTGGTCAGGTACTGAGGCAAAACTTATAGAATTCTGTGATCACATGAATATGAACACCATGGACATAAAATTTACCTATCAACACAGCCAAACACACATTGTATTTTTGGACATTGAACTATATGTGAAGGACAGTAAACTGCACAGTAGATTACATCGAAAACCAATGGCCTGTAATTCTATCTTACATGCCAACAGTGCACATCCACCCCACCAAATCCAGGCCATACCATATGGAGAATTTGTGAGGGCCAGGAGGAATTGCAGTGAAGAGAGTGAGTTCCACACATGCCTGGCAAGCATGAAAACAAGATTTGGGGAAAGGGGATATGGTCCCCTTAACATATTGAAGGCAGAGCAGAGAATAATCAAGACATCGAGAACAGAAACACTACGGAACAAGAAGAAAGACTTGAACAAAAAACAGCCTGTGAGACTGGTGACCAACTACAACGGTCTCACCAGAACCCTAAGTAAGAGTTTGAATAAACACTGGGAGATTTTGAGAGCAGACAGAACACTAGAGGAATTCACTACCAATAGACCCTAGATCACCTTTAGAAAGGACCGGACCCTGAGGACCATTCTGAGTCCCAGTGTCCCCAAGGACAAGAGAGACTATGACTGGCTAACTGCACGCTCATTGGGATTCCACAAATGTGGCTCCTGCGGGGTATGCAGATGGGCTCTGGACAACAACAAAACTTTTGTAGGACATGGTAACCATGAATACACGATTAGGTACAACATAAACTGCAACTCGAGATTCATAATCTACATAATAGAATGCAGGTGCAAGAAAATCTATGTAGGTAGCACTATCAGAACACTAAAGGAGAGAATCAGTGAGCATGCGAGAGCACTGAAACAACAAGATGATGGATATCCCATGGCAGTGCATGCGGCTGCATGCAGTCAACAGGGACCCCATAAACAATTCTCTTTCTATGGAATTGACCAGATCCCCCAGAATCCAAGGGGTGGGAACAGGGAGCTGAGACTCAGACGTACAGAGGCAACTTGGATTATGCGTCTCAGGACAGTAGAATGGGGATTAAACACTGAGCATGAAATGCAGTACTTCCTTGGCGATTGAATCACTCATGGAGATCAGAATGACAGCAAGTTTGCATAGATGGGCAGGATAAAAGATCAGACTCAAGACTTCCCACACACAGAAGAGAAGGTCTTTGACAGGGATACTGATGAGTGTCAGTTGTCTGTGACATGGTACAGGGTATATACTTAAGAGCAACATATAGAATGAGAGTCTGGAGGGAATCATCACACCATACCCAGCACGAACACAAGAAGAATAGGACAAGAATACCAATATCAAGTGTAAAACTCTCTGTAATGTAATAATATGTATAATTGAGAATGACATACATGCTGCTAGGATGACTTTCACAACAGCTTATGAAGAGGGCAATAATACCAACATCAAGTGTAAAACTCTCTGTTATGTAGTACTATGTATACTAGAGAATGGCATACATGCTGCAAGGAGGACTTTCACAACAGCGTATGGTTTTGAGCTGAACCCGGTTTAACGATCAGAGTATAGACTTACATTTCATTTCTAAGATATATTTTAATGTGTAATATAAATTTGGTGTAGCATACAGACCTAGTATGTTTGGATGGCAATATGTTTATAGAATGCGCCACTTCACTCGGGGTCGCATCCCTAAGAATCATGATCGTTTCGCCACATGCAAAAAATATGTGTAATTACATCTTTTCAATCACAGAGATCACCAGGCGTTTGCACTGGAATCACTTTTAAACAGCACAGTACTTTTCGTGTAGGAAGAACTCCTTCGGGGTTTCCTTTCCGGCTGACTGCTGATGCCCAGACCGGATGTGAAGTTAGCAGTCTAGCGTGTACCCACAACGGTTTTTGGATCAGACCCAATTGCTTTGATAAACAGCTTAGTAATAGACCGTCAAGGATACCACACGGGTCTCGCACATAAATCACCACTAAAGCAACACGATATATGCATAACAAGTATACACCTGGGTCACCTTACGGCACACTGCAATCACCCATACCGGATATAAGGTTAGCATTCTAGCTTATCGGGCCATGCAGACTATAAGAGGACACGGGCGGGACTTTCATGTGTTCCGGATTTGGAAACAGAGAGAGCACGCTACGGTGGACCGGCGCACACGCCTAAGGTAATCCATTCAGATTAAGGGGCCGATAGAGTGATGTAGGGATACCGACTGGCATGTTGTGATACTGATATGGAGTTGTATTGACCCCCGCAGGTAGCCGCATACGGGGACAGTCACAAGATATGGAACATTGAGTAGTTGAAGCAACTTGTACTCCTTACCGATCGAGAGATTTGCAGGAGACTTTCACTAATACCAAGAGGTGAGACTATAAGGACTAACTTTAGATGTAAATAGGGATGGAGGGATTCTCAGCCTTACGACTTACTATGGAAACCGATTCAATTCTTACCCACACAGGGATTAAATATCGTGCACTTTACCGAGGAGAGATATATATTTTATTTGGGAGCAGATTATGTTTCAGAAGCAGCCGGAACGGAAGTAAAACCAGTGTTTAGGTGAGATATCTTCTCTCACCTGCTCATTTGAATCCTTTTGGTGTAACCACCATGCTTCATATATAGAATTACCTTTTCACAGATGGCCCCCTTCTTTTGTATACTTTTGTATTCTAGAAATTCTTAGCATTGAACACTGATAGCCGGACAGGTATGCCTCCCCTGACCATTATGTTGATCTTCACGGAGGTGTTGCATGCATACACATCACAAACATTATTATCACTCGATTTCGGAGTATGGGGCTTATTTTGTCCCTCTATTGTCAGATTTAGTATCTTCACGCCGGGTTCGCTCAACATAATTTTCACTATGCTTAAGTTCAAGGCGATGATTGTATACCCTTACAATGTTTTTACTTTCATGTTCTCTTCTTGTTCCTTTTCCTTCTATTTCGCCGATAATGGTAAAGTTGATTGGTGATATTACGTGTTTCTCACAACGGTGGTCACAATTCAAACTGATCTTGTATATGATTGTCACCTGATACACTAGATGTTCGGTGTGACACCCGAGGGACAATAAATGTACTTACTTCCACCACGACTTGGAGTGTCACACCCTGAATGGGTTTAAAACTCCATCATAGGAATGTCATATGCAATCACAATAGGAGGCACGTTTGGATTTAGGGTTTCCACATTAGGGTGAATGTTACATGTTCACCTAACCTCGCTGTATTCACAATGTATTCAGTAATCAAGATATATTATGTTCTGTTATATATCCTTTTAGCCCTGAAGAAGTCTAAGGGTATTCCCCTAAGACGAAACACGTGTTGGCTGGGCAATCTTGTCGGAATAAAAATAAAAAAAGAACACAAATCAAACAAAGGATCGACTTTATTTGTGCCATTGATATTTATGTTGTTTCAATATTTATTATAACTATTAAGTATAAGAAGTGTGTGCATAGGCTTGCTTGACAGTTTGTTGGACTCTAGGGTCTTTCATGAGGGCTTAGGGTGTTTCCCTCACCAGTTGCACCGCTAGACATATAGATTTGCTGGGAAAATTGACGGTTAATTGGTAGGTGCCACTGTCTCCCATACAAACAACCCCCCCCCTTTTTTGATTACTATATCAAATCACATTGTTGGTTTTATATTGTAAACTATTTAATATTGTCCTATTTGAGATAATTTATTGAATAAAAATATATCTTTTGTGATAGAAAATAATAAAATTGTCGAGTATGTTATCTTGATTTACTGTAATCGCCTAGTTTCCTTTTGGTTTGCCTGCAAACGTGATATATTCCTTTCTTGCTTAGGCTCCTTTTTCAATTGATATTTATTCCCTGCGTTCAGTAAGTTCACCTTGTTTGCAGGGGCCCCTTTTTTCCAAAATCACTGTAAAATTATTACACATGATATACCTCATGACAATCATTATATAACCCCTCTGTATGGTGGATTACAACTCTATGACTTCGTAGAGCTGAAACATAAAAGCAACATTTGTACAAAACCTGAATTGGAATATACGGTTTTACAAAACAAGATCCCATTCACTAGGGGCATTTTGTAGTAGGTGAAGTAGTACTCCTATAGTAAAACTTCACAATCTACAAAATGCAGTTCGCAGACCTACAGCTAGAGATCTGCACCTCAACTATCCTTTCTGGTAGGAGATCTCTGTCCGGTGTTCGAGATCTCCACACACAAGTATAGGATTTAGTAGTAAATGTGGGAGAAACAAGGAGCAGTGGTGGGGAAATAAGTAATAATCACTGAGAAAGGAGTGGGGATAAAGGAAGTTTAAAGAGGGGGTTAGTGAGGGACATGCTACTATAAAACACACCCACACAAGGGTAAGACAAGTGCTAGTCACAAAATAACCTTTTAACTATGCGACAGCCTTAATAGTGGCAATACCAGCTCAAATGTACTCCAGCTCAACCTTGGATCAAATCAAACACCACACGTCATCAACCACTGGTACTGCAACACACTCCCATAGAAAATAATGGAGGCAAGCTATAACACTAACACCCTAAAGGAAAAATGTGAAAATAATCAAACTAATTCTGAATATTAAATATTGATCTCGAAAAATCTGCTTCTATGGGTGATTAGATCTGCACATGCAAACTTACCTTGGTGATTATGGGCCCTAGCCTGTGATCTGAATGATTCTCCATACATATTGTTGGCTGCAAAATAATAGTTACATTTTAATACTTTGATTTGATTCCTGAAAATATGCTTTCACATTCCCTTCACTGGCAATTACCATAATGGCATATGACATTCAAGTAATGCAAACAAAGGGACCTATTCACGGACTGTATTTTGTAGTACATTTAACAGTACTACATTAGAAGTACTCACATACTACAAAATGCTATTCACAAGCTTACACGAGAAGCCTTTGTCTTCTCTGATCTTTTCTGCGCAAAGATCCCTGCCTCAATTGCGGAGATCTCCGTATATGTCTACGAATCTAGTAGTGGTAGAGAGAGGGACAGGGGGAGTGGCTGGAAAATGAAGAATACTTATTACAAAAAGGGATAGGTTTAGGAAAGAATAAGGAGGGGATGGGGGTACTAAGGAGGGATTTAGGGAGAGATATGTACCCACCCACAAAAGAGTAAAGCCATTCCTGTTCACAAACTGCACTTTTTAACTATTACAAGCAAAAAGGTCAAAAAAACTTTGGAAACGTACTCCTACTCGTACCTGAAGTAAATCCAGCACCACGCATGTACTGGAACACTCTCCCGTAGAAATTAATGAAGGCATAGGACATATTGTTAAAATAAGTGAATTTATTTTGAATTTATTTTGAGTTTTTAAACATACATAACTGTAATGTAACATTAAAAAGTATACATGTATATATATATATTTCACACGAAAGATCCTCACGCTTGAAATGAGGAAACACGAGCCACTCCAATGGTTTTACAAGATATTTAATCTTCAGGCAGAAAAATACGCGTTTCGACCGCACAAGCGGTCTTGATCACATGACACCCAGCTGGGGTCATGGAACTTTTAAAGGGAACATCATTGGTTGTAAAGTGAGTCTACGCATAGACACAAAGAAAATACTATGTGAAATGTGCACACATTCTGTATATTCATAAAAAAAAAGTGAAAAGAAATATTTAACAACAATTTGTCATTTGGCGTCAGCATACATTTAAACAACATGTTGCATATATACAGCGGAAAAGTCTGCCATTGAGCATGGGTAAATTTGCTAATTATGAATGGTTCAAGGGTATAGTACCCACATGAATGGAACAATTATAATGTACTACCCACAGTGTACCCATGTTCCAGGCTGTCACATTGCGTCATAGAGTGAAAAAACGTAAAGGGTGTAGTACCCAATTGTGGCGCCGAGTAGATCAGCTATCAATGGGCGAGATGTGTTCAAAGGAACAACAAGACGCATCCGTGCTCTTAGAATTATAGGCTGTGAGTAGGCAGGAACCTTGGGTCCTCTATTGCAAATAGTGCCTGTAATACAAATAGAGAAGTATGATCATTATAATAAGGCACGACTATATATTCCTTATAAGTGGTTGCAACATGTATCATGTAATACCCCAATAATTGTTAAACAATATTAGTGATACAGAAAGAAAAAACAGTGCAAAAAGTTACAGTGCATTAAAGATAGTCATTTAAAAACAACAGAAGCTAGGAGTCTTGCAGTTCAAACAATTGGTCTAAATAACGCTGTTATAGGATTCTAAAGGTGAGAGTGCATTTCTTCATCAAGGTTAAGCCCATTGGGAAATTTGGTTCCTGCCTGTAGGATAAATCTGGATTCTAATCTACGTAGTGCCGCTGTTCTATTGCCTCCCCTCTGGTGTGGTAAAATCGTGTCCAGGCCAAAGAATTTAGCTTTGGTCCAGTCTGCATTGTGTTTATCGGCAAAATGTTTGGCTGTACTGTAGCTTGCATCTTTGTTGGTGATGGCTCTCCAGTGTTCTAAAATTAGTTTTTTTTACAGGGAACGTGGTAGAGCCTATATACCAGAGGTTACATGGACAGATGATAGCGTACACCACGAAGTCAGTGGTACAGGTAATATATTTGGGAATAATCTAATTCTTCCCTATTCTCTCGAGCGTTACTTGGGTCGTATTCTCACTATTACGGCAGGCCTTACATTTACCGCATCTGCGGAATCCTTTGATTTGTTGTAACCAGCTAGTCTCTATATATATATTCAAAATAAGATATTCCTTCCTCTCAGGAAATAATCGTCCAGCACTCCCAGGCAGGTTAGGTCACTCGGTTTTTATTTAAATGACAAACATCAACGCGTTTCAGCAGTCTCAGCTGCCTTGCTCACGATATATGATATATATATATATATATATATATATATATATATATATATATATATATATATATATATATATATATATGTAATATTTTATTACCTTTTTAATTTTAAAATAAATACAACTTTATTTATTTAATATCATGATAACTTAGATTAGTTATATACATAACTTTTCAGTAATTTTTATACTTAATAAATACATATAAACATTTTGTTTTAGGTGAGATTTGTTCTAATAAATATTTACAAGATAGTTTTTATTTATTTTACTACATTTCAACCAATTAAATATTTTGTTAAAAATTAAGTTAACAGTGCAGTAGCATTTTTTTAAAGAATTTTTCTACATTTAAAATAAATATGTAAAATTAACTTGCATTAGTATTTAGGATAAAAATAGTTTTACTTGTTTTTTTTAAACTTGAGTATTCTATTAAAATATTTCCTATATTTTACCAAAGGGAGAACTCTGCCCCAGAGGACCTTCACCAACATGTGAAAAGTTACTAGTAGATACTTGACACTTATAAATTTGGCTCCACTGCCTGTTTCTCTGGGTGGGGATATTTAAGGGGCTAATATATATGTTGACGGTAAGGATACTCCATCGCAACAGGCAATAGGAGTACACACTAGCATTAGCCAAGGGTTCCAGGATCTCAGGAACAGCATTTGGCGGTCAGACCTCACACCAACAGAGCCACCAGTAGAGTCCAGGGCTGATCTAGTTGAAACTGGTCAGCTGGGTTTTCCAGGAAAGTGGTATTCGTGAAGCTTTTGGATCCTTGTAGCATAACAGGAGGGCAGCCCACTGACACCTGGAGTCTACTTCTTAGTCCTGGGTACAAGTGGGAGCAGGTCCAGCCCTCAGGGTTCTCCTCACAGGCCACATAATCATGTTCAGTCCTTCTTCTGTCTTCCACAGGCCCAGAGATGTTCTGAAGAAGGTTCCAGGGGTTGCAACTTTTCCGTCTGACCCATCTGCCAGAGACAGGGTAGGCATCTTTTGAAGATATGCGAGGCACTGTAAACTGTCCCCAGGCCATCCTGTTAGGGAACGGTCAACTTCTCCCTACACCTAAGGCCTTTGTCTCAACTCTGGGAGCCAATTCCCACCAATTTACACCTAATCAAGGAGCTATTCAGCTCCTGAGTAACATCTGGATGCTCAGGCAAATGAGCTTCTAGAGGTTTTAGGCAGGTTAATGGCAACTTTTTAAAAGTACATTTTGCTAAATATTTGTCACAAATTTGACTTTACCAATGAAACAGATGTGTAATAAATATTTTTGGGAATGTCCAAGAAGTTACTTTTAATCTGGTTTCTTGTCGGAGACAACATTATTTAATTTTAACATTAACTGTCAGTATTTCCCTATGAAACAGCTGACCTTGCTACAGTGAAAATAGCATTTTAGTTCTTTTCACTGAAAGGACATATTTTTCTTTAAACATTTATATGTCCTACTCTTAAATACCATGCACCCTACCTTATGGACACTTAAGGCTAAATTAAGGGTGACTTATAAATATTTAAATGGATGGTTTAGGCCAGTCAAAAGGGGTTATTTTCACAGGTTAAATTTAACGTAAAACCTCCATAGCCAGGCTACTCGTGGCAGGCCATCAGTCATGTTTTGCATTGTCATTTTAGCAGTGACACATTATGTGCTGCAGTCCAATAGTGACATTTAACTTACAGGCCATGAGTACACTTGGCACCATCAAGTAGGGACTTATAGGTAAGTTAAATATGCCAATTATGAGTATAGCCAAATAAGAAATATTTTATGGGCCAGAGCATAGGTACTGAGGCTTGGGTAGCAGAGTCTCAGTGCACAGAGTAAAAAAAACCAGCAGCATCAGTCCAACAAAATAGAAGGTGATTATGCCAAAAAGAGATATTTTCTCACATCTGGTGTATGCGTGCTTTAGAAACTCCAATAAGGAAAGATAGAAAATGATATATTCGGCAGTGTATGAAGCCAATCTTGGGCATTTGAGGACAGTTCTTGAAGGTAGAACTGCTTACTGATACTATTTTAGCAGCTGGATCAGATTGGATTGCACATGAAATGATAAAGCCTAGACCTACATGTTTATTCCTTGTTTAGAGACTAATGCCCCAAAAGCGTGGTGGACTGCACTAATAATACTGATTAATAAACCTAGTCAAGAAACTTATTGTGGTAAATTGTATCATCCTATTTACATGCTTAACTGTAATAAGAAGCTTCATGTTTGTGTAACTTTACTCTTTTTCGGTATTCACAAAACTGCAATTTAATAGTAACTTTACACCTGCGTGATATCAGACATCAGTTCTTCACCGCTGCAGTACTAGACATGGAAGACGTCTCTATCCATTATAGTTTGTGCTAGCAATTGTAAGAAACTGGGTTGTTGGTTGAGTGGTAACCCTGCTCAAGCAACAACCACAATTTCTTTCAGGTGAACCAAAAAAGTAACTAAATGAACCTGTCCTTACCCCTCTGGTAGGATGGCACAAAAGCAGTCAGTATTAATTTAGAGGTAATGTGTAAAGTATTTATGCAGCACACAGACAGTAATGAAGTGAAAACACAGCACAAGAAAAATCCCACACCAATTTTGATAAACTATTTGAAACCAAAACAACAAAAATCCAATGAGTAGAACCGGAGCTATGCCAAATCAGCGGCAGCTGGTAAAAGGGGTTGATTCCTCCTCTACGATACAGGGTGGGGGGGGGTTGCTAAGGGTGAAGGGGGAGTGGGGTGGATTATGGAGGGGCTGGAAAAAGTCAACATGGGGGTACATAGGAAATCAAGAGGCAAGTTTGTAAATAGAGCTTATGAATATGGAATAAGTACAAGAATAAAGACGTACATTGGGAAGGGTAGTAACAAGATGGAAGGGAATAATCTTTGTTATGGATTGGATTAAGTGTAAGCCTGGGCGTAGTTCGCGAAGTAGCGCTACGCGAAGCTACTCAAAGTGCAGTTCGCACTACGCGAGCTACGCATAGCACTACGCGAACTGCGTAGTGCGCTGTTCGCAATGATTGCACAGTGCCGGATGCTTGTCCGCACTGTGCAATCATTGAAAACGGCATCTTGCACAGTGCGAGCTGTCTTTTACTGCCGCTCGAGTAGATTTTTACTCGAGCGGCAGCTTTCTCAACGCGGACTGGTAGTTTCTCATCGCGAGCGGTCGCGAGCATACGCGACCACTCGCAATGAGAAACCTGACCTCCCGCGTTGAGAATCTTGCCGGGAGGTTTATTTTCAACGCTCGCGATCGGCAACTTGATGTTGCTGATCGCGAATGAGGAAAAAGTCTCGCCGGGATGTCATTTTGCTTGCTCGCGGTCGCCAACTTGACGTTGAGGACCGCGAGCAAGCAAAAAATGACCGCTGCACTATGCTACGCTACGCGTGTTTGCACTGTGCTACGTGCAATTCGCGTTGTGCGAAGTAGCGCAAACTTCGCAAACTACGCGAGCGTAGCGTAGTGCTTTGCCCAGGGTTAATTAAGTGTCTTGCTTGGAATGTTGCAGGTCTCAACAGCAGAATTAAGCGGCAACTTGTCTGTGAAGAGTTAAAATTGTATAGTCCCCAGATAGTTCTGTTAACAGAGACGCATCTCTCATACAAAGACCGCAATCTTCTTAAACAACTGGGGTATGAACCAGTTGTGTGTACGTCACAAGGTACTTCAACGAGGGGTACGGCCATATTAAGGCACAAACGTTTTACATGTATGATTCATAAGACACTGGCTGATCAGAGGGGTAGATGGGCAATTGCACTGCTAGAAATTAGAGGGAAGAAATATGTTTTTTGTTCATTATACGGCCCTAATATTGACGATCCTACTGTTATTGATGTATTGAACATCGAAATGTTAAATTGGGAGGGGGAGCAATTGGTAATGTCGGATTTTAATTGTGTAATGGATTATGGTATAGACTCAACTAGACGTGGAGCTACTCATAGAATGCGGAAGACTCGGGCAGCAATCTTAGAATTGGGGCGGCTCCAGTCTATCAGAGATGTATGGAGAAACTTAAATCCAACTACCCCAGGTTACACGTACTACTCTGCCCCACATAGGCTCTATTCCAGAATAGATATGGCATGGGGGTCGGAACAAATAATGTTGACATCAGACATGGAAGTATGCCCACGAGTTACTTCTGATCACAATCCTATACTATTATCGTTTAGGTCTACTGCCGAATGTAAGACACTTAGACCCTTCTCTTTTCCTAGATATCTTCTCTCAGATAGTGTGTATTTGGCTAATATTAGGAAGCAGCTCAAACTATTTTTTAGAGAGAATATGGGGTCAGCCTCCCCGCTTACGGTCTGGGACACTATGAAGGCAGTTATAAGAGGTACAACCCAACAATACGTATGGCAACAGAACAAAGTGCGCAAAGCCGCAAGCAAGGAGGTCATTCAAGTTATACGTAAAGCTGAAGAACAACACGTGGAGGCAGTCTTGTGGGGCACTAATGATCAGGGACAGTTGCTTCTCTCTCTTATAGATGCTAGACTAGCTTCGAAGAAGACATTTAGGGAGAGAATTGTGGTTAGATATAATAAATACCGCTCTACTCAATACGAATTTGGCAAACAAATAGGAAGGGTTCTGGCTTATAAGGTTGCAGAGGATAGAGCTAAAACTCAAATAAGAACTATAAAAGTGGCAAATGGCACTCTGTATTCACATCCATAAGAGATTTTAAAACAATTTTTCACTTACTATCAAGAGCTATATACACCAACTATTGAACCAGAGGAAGATGACATACAACGGTATCTTCAGGGTAGTCATCTTACAGCTGTGTGTGAAGAGACATCTGCTTTATTGGAGAATGACATATTGAGGGAAGAAATAGACTTGCCAATATCTACTCTGCCATCTGGGAAGGCGGCGGGGGAAGATTCCATACCCATCGAATTTTATAAGCTCTTTAAAGATATTTTGATTTTACCGTTTAGTTTAGTTACACAATGCATAGGCTCAAGCGGAAAGATACCTGAGTCCTGGAATATGACGCAGATAGTCTTTTTTTAAAAAAAGGACAAACCTCCTGACGAGTGCGGCTCTTACCGGCCAATCTCATTTATAAACGCTGACGCCAACATTTTCGCAAAAAGTCTGGCGAATCGTCTTGTTCCAATTATGCCTGGGTTGGTATCTCCTCATCAACAAGGCTTTATTCAGGGTAGGGACACTACAGCTCATGTTAATATGGCAGTGGGAGCTTTCGATATGACTGGGAAGATGTCAACTCCTCTTGGTATGGTTCGTTTGGATGCCGAAAAGGCGTTCGATTGGGTGGGGTTGGATTTCTTGTGGGCTACACTTGCAGCATTTGGGGTTATGGGACAATTCAAGCAATGGATACAAGCTTTATACCATAAACCCCAAGCTAAATTACTATATTCAGGTTTGCAGTCACTAACATTTCCAATCTTCTATGGTACTAGGCAGGGCTGCCCCCTTTCACCTCTTCTGTTTGCTTGATATATCGAGCCATTTATTCGTGCTCTGCAGTTTAACTGTCAAATCACTCCATTAGCGTCAGGTACAACTTCGCCTAAGGTCACTGCGTATGCGGATGACATCGCGGTCTTTACAACTGAACCAACTAGAGCGATAAATGTCATTGAGGACGAAGCAGCCAAGTTTGGTTCTATCTCAGGCTATAAATCAAACATTAAAAAAACACAAGTACTTCTTAACTTTAAACCCGAAAAATCAATTCTTGGTGCTTGCTCTGTAGCTACTTATTTACGGGTCAGACTCTCTGCACAGATAGATCGGATTTTTGCCCTAAATTATGAATCTCTACTGAAAGATACAGTTAAACGGTTAAAGAATTGGCATAAACTCCATATAGGTATTATAGGACGATCTAATATTATTAAAATGAAGATACTACCCAAATTCTTATATTTATTTCGATCTATCCCCCTGCGGGTTCCCAATGTTTTTTAAAAGAGATTAGAGGGCGTGTTAAGTAGTTTTATGTGGGGTTACAGAAAAACTCGACGAGCAATTGATTTGCTAAAGCTTCCATATAGTTAGGGAGGACTTGACTTTCCTGACTTTAAAATGTATTACTGGGCAGCTTTTGCTGTGCGTTTTCGCAGCCTTCTAAACCCTGTTCATAAAATCTTCTTTCATAAATTTATATTTGGAGAGGATAGCAGTATGTACTTATATAGAATTAACGACCCGAACTACTTTAAAAGAGTCAAGACTATAAGAGATAGGATATATATATGGCGTGCTATATCTTCTAGATGTACTATATCATTTTACTATGATAAACTTCCCCTATGGGGCAATCCGATATTCCTGTAGGTGTTTCAGGATGCTGTCAGTAAACGCTGGGCTAGCTATGGGATCACATGTCTTGGTCATCTCTATGATCATAATGGCTTTGTTTCTTTTGAGAATTTGCAGTTTCAGTGTAAAGTATCTGATTACATGTTTTTCAAATATCTTCAGATTAGGGACTACCTTGTGAGACATCTAGCCCTGACAAAAATATCTTGTTCTGAGATTTGGGACTGCTTGCATGGGGAGAAGACAAAATCTTTGATAAGCCATATGTATAAGTGTCTTAATAACTACAGACAAAGTGATTGTGAAAGACTGGCGGAGCGCTGGAGTAAGGCTCTGGGGACAGGGATTATGCCTATCGCTATTGAACAAGCATTAAGCACCATAGATGACTCAGTATATTCTGTTAGCCTGCGGCTACAGCAATTCCGTACAATATGCTTGCTGTACCATATGCCAGAAAAAATTGCAAAATGGACTCCGCTCGGTCTAGGTGGCGATCGGACGAAATGTCCCAGATGTGGTCTGTATGCGGCTAGTATAATGCATATGTTTGCAACTTGTCCGGAATTAGAGACATTTTGGAAAAAAATAGGCCAGGTATTCTCTCAGAAACTTGGGATAGATTTACCTGTTACGGTTACAGAAATTATGATGGGTTATAAGAATACGAATCATAGACTCATGCGGCTATCTTCAATATTACTGGTCGCTGCGAGGCTGGTAATTGCCCGGGTATGGATCTTTCCAAAATCTCCCTCTAAAGTGATTGGTGGATGTTGGTCAGGAAAACGTATGAAATGGAAAAAGCTTTGGCTAAAGCAAGGGGTATCCGTTCCCTGACGAAATTAAATGCAATATGGGGGCATCTCACTTGAGAAACATGTTTTTTGAATACTATTATTTGAGACATTGATAATAGTCATGTTTTCGCGATCCCTTATGCTAAATTGTGTACGTCGGTTTTGTTCTAAGCTCTTGAGTCATGCTTTCTTTTCCTTTTTTTTGTTTGATGTAATACTGTGTTAAGCTTGTTGCCCTCTTGTTGACAAATAAAGAAAAAATGTTAAAAAAAAGAACCGGAGCTATGTATTTTTTAATTTTAAGATCAAAACTAGTGCCTAAAAGATCAAAGCGCTAACCACGGACATCCAGTGAGCGCCAGTGGCTTACAGAAAGTGGATCGGGCCCGGAGGGTGCTTACTTAGAAGAGGTTTCAGGAAAAAATTGTCTTAGAAGGTAAAGTTCAGCATGGCAAGGCTGAAAACAGTGTTTGAAGAGGAGGTGTCATCATCGGGGGTCCACTGGACGAAGTTGGGGGTGAGGATTTCTACGCAAGCACTATGGGCCCAATTACAGGTTTAGCGATCCTGGAGCTGGCCGCCACACCACTGCGCCACTCTAGGACATTAAACAGGGTTGCCTCCCACCTTCCAATTTTTAAGTTTTTTGTGCTCTGGTGGGTGGGTGGTATGGTGGTCCTGCAGCGGTGCCTTTCAAAGGCAACTATGTATGCCTTAGAAAGGCACTGCCGCAGGATCACCCCAGCACGTTCTAGCACAGCATGGACTGTGAAATCCATGCCATGCTAGAACTGGGGGTGCATGCACACGGGGGCACAACATGTACCCCCATGCATAGAGCACGAGGAGGCCCTGTAGAGCCCCTTTGTTTCATGACTGTCAGCATTTTCATGGATGAAGAACCTCCATGACACCACTGGTGGTCCTGAAATTCATAATATGCATGGCAGTGCTTCAGTGGCACCGCCAGCATATTGTGAGCCCCTGACCACGGCAAGACCGCCAGGGTTCCCTAGCAGTTGAGGCAGTGCAATGGCAGTCCAACCACCAAAGTTGTAATATGGTGGTCGGACCACTGGTGTGACGTTGGCTGGACCGCCACCACCGCACCCCCGTAGGTCTGGCGGTCCTCAGACCACTAGACTTGTAATCAGGCCCTTAGTCTGTTTTTTGGAAGTCGAAAATCTCCAGTGGGACGAAGCTGGAGGTTGCAGCCGACAAGAGTTCAACGAGGCTGGATACTCCTTTGGTGAAAGACTGCTGAAAAGGATTTGCTGCTGTGGAGAATTATGTAGCGAGAGCAGCCACAGAGTCAAGCCGACCAGCGATGCACCTTGGGTGGATAGACAAGTAGGTTGGTCCCGATCTCCTCTCTGTCTTCAGAGCAGTTTTGAGCCATAAATGTTGGGGGGGTTAAAACTCACTCAGGCTGGGTCCAGGTGCGGGTTCAAGATGGTAGGAGCCTTTTCTGTCCCAGAGGCTTTGATCAGGAAGCTAGCCATCTAGCCCTTGGAGTCACTCTGCTAGTCCTGGGTTCAGCAGTGGAACAGGGCTCAAGTAACAGGCAGGCCTCTGAAGGTTCAAGGCAGACTTCAAGCAGCACAGCAGTCTTTCTTGGTGAAGGAAAGCAGTCCTCATATGTGCTCAGCAGACCAAAGCAGCAGACAGTCCTCTGAGAGTCCTTCTGCAGGTCCAGAAAGTAAACTGAAGAGTGGGCCTGAGGTTTCTATTTTTATACCTGGTGCCTTCTTTGAAGTAGGAGACGTTTCTAGAGAATTCCCTTCGAAGTGCTTGAAGTTTCCTCTCTCCACTGTCATTGCTCCAACATGGCTGCATGAACAATGCAGTGATGACAAGTCCTTTGTGTGAAGGCAGGGCACAGCCTATTCAGTTGCAAGTACGGCTGTGCATAGACCAGCCTCTCCATATTGCCAGTTATGGTCCATCAAGGCACGCCTACTCCAGCTATTGTGTGGCTGTCTGGGAGGAATAAACAAAGTCCAATTTCTATCTACAAAGTTAATGTCCAACTTTTTAATTGCAATGCACCCTGCCTTTTGGGCTACATGGGGTCTACCTTAAGGTGACTTATATGTAAAAAATTGGAGTTTAAGGCTAGAAAAGGGGTTTATTTGCTAAGTTGAATTGGAAGTTTAAAACTGCATTCAGGCTGTAAGGGCAGATGTGGGGCATGTTTTAAAGGGCTATTTGAGTGGGTGGCACAATAAGTCCTTTAGGCCCACTAGTAGCATTTAATTTGCGGGCCCTGGGTATATGGTGTTCCACTTTACTAGCGGCTTAGTAAACTAAACATGCCAATCAGGTGTAAGCCAATTTGACCATGTTTTAAGGAGCGAATGCAAGCATTTTAGCACTGGTGAACAGTGGTAAAAGGCACAGGGTCCTAAGGCCAGCAAATACTAATTCAGAAATAAATAGCAGGGTGAAGGCAAAAAGTTTGGGGTGACCCTGCAGAGAGGGCCAAGTCCAACAGTAATCAAACATCCAGAGTAAAGGTTGTGTGTTGAAAAGAAGAATATACAATTTGCCAATAGTTTGTGGTTTACTAAGGGAGGGCTCTACACACATGATTTGATTCTGTATTTAATTCTAACTCAAGAAATGCTGAATCACTCCTACGACAGATCACCCTAGCCATGTCTGAGTTTGGTAGATGGTCAGGGTATAAAATAAATGAATCAAATTCAATCAGAAGTCATGCAAGGTAATAGCCCAGTATTGCATGAGGATACAACAGGGTTGCACTTTCCTCACCTCTACACCATTATGCTGGGATCGGTATTATGCAATTTTTGCTTCTGGAAAGGAGAGTGCCAGTATTTTAGACAGTGGTTACCATTAAGACAGAGTCAACATAGGACCTGTGGTGGACTAGCCACTGGTGGTTGGCTGGAGCTGCTCCAGACAGCTGCAAGCACTTTCAAGCATCAGGGCAGGTATTTTGGGTTATGAAAGTCAGAGGTGAATTTAGGGCACATTCCTCAGCTACACAGGCCGATGAAACATTCTTTCATCTTGATTATTCATCCTCATTTTGGGTCACCAGGCTTGGTTCCTGAGCCTTGCTGCTTCCTGCTTCATTTGTCATGATTTAATTATATAACATCTTGAACCTCTCTGGCAATCTCTCCTTCAGGATTGTGCCTTGTAGGTTCACAGCCATCTATCTTTGAAAGTCAATAAGTCACCTTGCTTGTAATTTACAAAGTTGTTATTGCTGTGCATCAGCTCTCTTGTGCTCCAATGTCCCTAGCCCACCAGTTCTTAACCTTTTGATTTCTATAGACCCCCAATGAATGACTACTAGACACTATGGACCGCCACCTAAGCAATTTTTATGATTTGATCCTCAAAACAATACACAAAAATACAGTATACATCAAACATATACATAAATTATGAAATAGTTTGTTTAATACACAGGCAGAAATATACAAAAATGTTCATTATAATGTTAATGGGAAGGTTGGAGCATTTCAAAATGCGGATTTATTTCTAAAAGACAAAGCAATATGATGGGCTCTAGCATATTGCTTTGACTTTTTTCCTCCTAATGTATGCTTTATTTTTGTTGGTGCATACTAGTGCTTAGATTGAGGTCACCAAATTTCCATACTACTATTTTCTGTACTTGAGGTGCTCCAAGGGATCAAGCTAAGGATACCAAGTTAATTTTTAACTTTCAGTTTCACATCCCTTCACATTTAGAGAACGTTGTAAAATGTATCTTTTTAGGTTTATAGTTAATTAATCTGCTAATTTAATTTATTTTTTTATACAGTTGCAGACCCCCTGAGTTGCTGTGGTGGACCCCCAGGAGTCTACGGACTCCAGGTTAAGAGCCACTGTCCTTTACATTATCACCATTCTTGTGCAGCGATTGTCCTGGGAACTGCACCAGTGTGTCCACCATATCAAATAAAGCACAAGAGCCACTTCAGTTGTCTGTCTCTCTTTCCATTCCCCTTCACCTTGGGCTGTCTTCCCTCTCTGTGTGACTTTAAAGTGAGAGGAGTCTTGTTGCACGAAAGTGAGTTGATTAGTGTTGAGGATTATCAAAGCACTTCAGACCCTACCACTGATTGGCAGGATTAAGGAACTTAAATGGTCATTGCCCCTAAATTCAACTTAATTTTCAACACCCTATCTGTTCATATCAGGAGCAGCTTCTTCAAAATACAGAGGGGCCGATTCCGATCTCGGTCGGAGGCGCACCTAACATCATTCGGTCGGGAAAAAAGCCATGCGAATGCCTGTTTCCCGACCGAACCGCACATTATTCCGAACGAGCAAGTACGATGCGCATAACAGCATAGATTCCGACCCAGTCGTACTCACCCAATCCAGGTCCTGTTCCCCGACCGAGCCGGATCCGTAAACACAGAATCGAGTCGCAAGGAAGCCAAAATGCAGCCCCGTCCGGCCGGACAAGTACGATGCTCTTCCCGTACGCGCTGAACCCGTCGCTACGCACGGCATGTCAAAGCATCCGGTCGAGGCGCACATAAGCTCCGATTCGCGCCACAACACGATCCACGGCTACGAGACGAACACACCAGCGACGAGGACGAGGCGAAGCAAAGAGAAAGACGAACGAGACGAACCAACCATGAATCCCTTCGTGCCGATCCTACCAATATTCTACCTCTATTACCGGAAAAGGCACGGACGCGTACGGCGCAGAAGGTAAGTCAGACACCAACAACAAAAACAAACTACACGTACCCGACACATCACACACAGAGGGATGCAGAAATACCTACACCAGCAACAGCAGCACCATAGGGGCGGGATGGCCATCACCAATGCCACACATACACATAGGGGCCTGTATGCCTACCACTACTACCACCCCTACCCAGGGTGGGCTGGATGCCTGTCCCTACTACCACCTCTACCCATGGGGGGCTGGATGCTTACCACCACTACCACCCTTACCCAGGGGGTGCCAGATGCCTACCACTACTACCACCTCTACCCATGGGGGGCTGGATGCCTACCACTACTACCACCTCTACCCATGGGGGGCTGGATGCCTGTCACTACTACCACCCTTACCCAGGGGGTGCCAGATGCCTACCACTACTACCACCCTTACCCAGGGGTGCCAGATGCCTACCACTACTACCACCCTTACCCAGGGGGTGCCAGATGCCTACCACTACTACCACCTCTACCCATGCGGGGCTGGATGCCTACCACTACTACCACCTCCACCCATGGGGGGCTGGATGCCTACCACTACTACCACCCCTCCCCAGGGGTAGCCAGATGCCTACCACTACTACCACCCTTACCCAGGGGGTGCCAGATGCCTACCACTACTACCACCTCTACCCATGGGGGGCTGGATGCCTACCACTACTTCCACCTCTACCCATGGGGGCTGGATGCCTGTCACTACTACCACCCTTACCCAGGGGTGCCAGATGCCTACCACTACTACCACCCTTACCCAGGGGTGCCAGATGCCTACCACTTCTACCACCCTTACCCAGGGGTGCCAGATGCCTACCACTACTACCACCCTTACCCAGGGGTGCCAGATGCCTACCACTACTACCACCTCTACCCATGGGGGCTGGATGCCTGTCACTACTACCACCCTTACCCAGGGGGTGCCAGATGCCTACCACTACTACCACCTCTACCCATGGGGGCTGGATGCCTGTCACTACTACCACCCTTACCCAGGGGTGCCAGATGCCTACCACTACTACCACCCTTGCCCAAGGGGTGCCAGATGCCTACCACTACTACCACCCTTACCCAGGGGTGCCAGATGCCTACCACTACTACCACCCTTACCCAGGGGTGCCAGATGCCTACCACTACTACCACCTCTACCCATGGGGGCTGGATGCCTGTCACTACTACCTCCCTTACCCAGGGGTGCCAGATGCCTACCACTACTACCACCTCTACCCATGGGGGTGCCAGATGCCTACCACTACTACCACCCTTACCCAGGGGTGCCAGATGCCTACCACTACTACCACCCTTACCCAGGGGTGCCAGATGCCTACCACTACTACCACCTCTACCCATGGGGGCTGGATGCCTGTCACCACTACCACCCTTACCCAGGGGTGCCAGATGCCTACCACTACTACCACCCTTACCCAGGGGTGCCAGATGCCTACTACCACCCTTACCCAGGGGTGCCAGATGCCTACCACTACTACCACCTCTACCCATGGGGGTGCCAGATGCCTACCACTACTACCACCCTTACCCAGGGGTGCCAGATGCCTGTCACTACTACCACCCTTACCCAGGGGTGCCAGATGCCTACCACTACTACCACCTCTACCCATGGGGGTGCCAGATGCCTACCACTACTACCACCCTTACCCAGGGGTGCCAGATGCCTACCACTACTACCACCTCTACCCATGGGGGTGCCAGATGCCTACCACTACTACCACCCTTACCCAGGGGTGCCAGATGCCTACCACTACTACCACCCTTACCCAGGGGTGCCAGATGCCTACCACTACTACCACCTCTACCCATGGGGGCTGGATGCCTGTCACTACTACCACCCTTACCCAGGGGTGCCAGATGCCTACCACTACTACCACCTCTACCCATGGGGGTGCCAGATGCCTACCACTACTACCACCCTTACCCAGGGGTGCCAGATGCCTACCACTACTACCACCCTTACCCAGGGGTGCCAGATGCCTACCACTACTACCACCCTTACCCAGGGGTGCCAGATGCCTACCACTACTACCACCTCTACCCATGGGGGCTGGATGCCTGTCACTACTACCACCCTTACCCAGGGGGTGCCAGATGCCTACCACTACTACCACCTCTACCCATGGGGGTGCCAGATGCCTACCACTACTACCACCTCTACCCATGGGGGGCTGGATGCCTGTCACTACTACCACCTCTACCCATGGGGGGCTGGATGCCTACCACCAACACCACCCCCACTCATAGGATGGACAATGCATGACACAACCAGCACACCACAACCTAGGGAATGCAAGAAAAATACATCCCCCCAACACCATGACAAGCGTGTGTAGACTGTGTCAAATGCCTACAACACTGAACATGACTTTGAACATACAATGTGACCCCCTATCACATGTGCCACACATATATGTGTGTGGCCCCCACAATGCAAGCAGGCCATGACCATTGTGGCAATGGGGATCAAAACCCCATCATCACAGTGAGTAAAATGTAAGTGTGGGGGCCCATAGCTGAAGCACATTCAGAACATTGTGGCAATGGGGTCTAAACCCCCATCATCACAGTGACCAAAAGGTAAGTGTGTGGTCCATAGCTGAAGCACATTTTGAACATTGTGGCAATGGGGTCCAAACCCCCATCATCACAGTGACCAAAATGCAAGTGTTGACAAAGAAAAAGCTGCAACTGCCAAACTGCATGGATGATTCCTGGTCACAGAACATAAAACACATCAGTGGCAAAGTAGTGCATGTGTCCCATTGCAACATAGATTGGGGGAGGCAAATACTGCAGTGCAAATAAGACATACCTTTGGCCATGTGCAGACAAACAACACCCATGGGGGCTGACACTGTCAACATTCATCAATGACACAATGACAGAAGTGACCATCAGAATGCAGAACCACATATTTGCACCAATAGGCACACAAATGCAGATACCCTGTGGAGACTGTAGATGTGAGGGGAACAGATACCATACCATGGCAGCAATGGGACACACAAACCATGATCATTGTGCTGACCGATGACCTAGGAGTCCCAGGGACAGCAGGGAAACCCACCAAACAACATACAGCCAATGGCACACCAAAGATATGCCAATGCAGTGGTGCAGATGCACAAACACAAACAGGCAGACCCACACTGCACATCAACCACAACAGGTGAGGGGGTGCCAGTGTCCCCAGGCAACCACACAACACATGAGGAGGCCTGAATACCAATTAAACAGATGTGCATACAGTGCCACACAAAGGTAACTCATGGATCCAAATCCCCTATGTGGGCAATCAGGCATTGTCAGATGAGAGGGAGCACAAATCACACATGTCACACAAGCATGTAGGAACAGCAACTGACACAGCAAGACACAGACACACCACAGCACTACCCCCAGGGCCCCCACAATGTGGTGACCCTGGGCTGCATTACAATCCCACTGTGATGACAAAGCTAAATGTCGTTCACACTGTGAACCACAGTCATGTGTCCTGAGCAACAAACTACCATCACACCTACACAAGCACAAATCAATCAGCACGGCCAGTAAGCCAAGGCCAACATGGAGGCAGGGGTCTAGCCGGGCAACAACTCTCATCTGCACACACTCAACACCACACACCTCGACCTCCAACAATGTGCAGCAGTGAAGCACACATGCACTGGTGACATTGCACATGCACCCATGACAATCCCAGGGCGGTGGGTGGGAACCAAGGTGCAGAGACACATCACACATGGCCACTCAACAAGACTCCTGAATGTCTGGCACACTGCACACTACGCTGTACATGGACATGACGGCAATACCACACCAACCAATGGGATCCCAGCCACAGTCACACACCAATGAAGAAGCCAAGGTCACCCACAAAGAACACACATAGACAACTACCAACATTGCAGCCCGGACCCTGAGGAGTGCCAGCAGTCACACACACAACGTGTCACAATCACTGAAAGATAACACAAACTGGAAATCACATGACAGGTGTAAACAACAAGTGCCAAGGGGAATCCTGACTGTGACCCATCTGCGTCTGCACACAAACTCAGCCCTGACAGCAAACACACCTATGGGTGACACCCTGATGACCAGTAATGTGCCATGCACCCACATCACAGAGAATCCAGGGAGAAGACTTGGGGGAACATAGGTCAACTCAGCAAGCATCACAAACAGGTACAACACCAGGGATCCCAGCATGCACAGCAAAACGGAAGTGAACACACAGACATGCTCATACAACACACACCTTGGGCGCAGGCAATGTCACAGGAGTACACACTGCCATGAGGGGACTCCACTCCTGTGTGAGGAAAGCTGTGCCATATGTTGCCTCAGTAGGGCTCCATCATGTCAGCTGAGCACTTGGTCACACAGTCAACAATTAGCACCAAATGAAGGCTCCCGTCACATCAGCCTGGTCATGGGAGTGCCAACGAAATCATCAGCACAGATCCAACACACTTGTATAGCAATGTTGCACTGACAACACAGATGAGTCCTTCCCCATTGATGCCCAAACCTGCATGTCCAGTGGAGATGGCCACACGGTCAGGGAAGTAGACTAATTGAACAATGGCAGGCACAACAGATGTGCAGGGGTGGAAGCCACAGATGTGAAATTGCTAATGTAAGTAGGAAATCCCATTGCCAAATATTGAACACATGTCACCCTCAGATGCTGCTAAGGATGACATGGATACACCACAGGCTAGGACACATTCCCCTGGACCACATGTGTTCCTGCACAGTAACACTTCATTATCATGAGACCAAATATCACCATCACTGCAGCAAGGGCATGGTTAGCATCATCAACAACATGTACATCAGAAGCAAAAGCACTAGAGAACAGAAAGGTGCTTTATTCAGCATATGTGGGTCTAACAGTTGATGTCCAGCAAAAAATTAACAAAGGCCAATGGCCAGTCCAACATGAAAGTCAAAACAGGGTGACAGTGGCAGATGTCACCCTACGCATGCCTGCACTGATGAAAACCAGGGACAATCCCTCGGAGGGGCAAACGGGGGGCAGGCCAGGCACCGCAGGGACAGGATCATGGCTCATCAGAAGGAGGCAGGGAAGGGGTGGTGGGTGCTGGAGAGCCACTGACAACTGCAGTGGAGATGTCTGACATGGTGTGTGCCGGCACAAGTGGGGGCATGACTCTGATGGTGTGGGTGCCGGCAAGACTGCAGGGGACCGTGCAGATGGAGTGGACAGGTTCCCCACTGCAGTGCCCAAGTCAGACAGGGTGGTAGTGGACTCCACTGCAGTGCCTACCTCCAGGGGAGGAGAATGGGGATCAGGTAAGGTGGGCAGGACAGAGGGGAGGACACCGTCTCCACACCAGTGGCACAGACAAGCGCAGCGGGGGGTGTGGGGCCGGAAGAGCAAGTGGCAGGGGAGAAGGCCTGATCTTTTTGGGGATGGTGTATCTGTGGGTGGGGGAACCTGGGGCAGGGTGTGGTGGGGGCACCTGTGGAGTGGGGGCCTGAGGGATGGAGGAAGGAGACTTGGTGCCTGAGCTGCAGGGCGGCGGGGTCTTGCTCTTCCGGGTCCGGGGGACTTGCGGATGGGGGCGTCAGTCGGTCTGCACCTGGGGAGGGTGTCCGGTGGTGAGGGGCACTCCGCTCCGTGTGGGTGGGCTTCCTCTTCCCCTGAATGCTGGATCAGCTGGATCGGAGGGGAAGAGGCCGAGGTCACTGAGGAAGAGCCACTGGGTCTTTGGGGTTGCAGGTGAGGCAACGGAGGGGGCTTTGGAGGGAGAGGCAACTGTGGACTGCGCAGTGCTCGTGGATGTGTGTGTGTGTGACTGGGCCCCATCCCCTGTGAGTGTGGTTTCAGTCCCCTGACTGTGCGTGCGTGTGAGTCTTGTCTGTGGCGTGTGTGTGTGTGTGCTGCTCGTGTCTGTGCTGGTGTGTGCCTGTGCCGGTGTGTGTGTGCTTGGGACAGGTAAGGTGCTGGGGAGTGTGGATGGGGCAGAGGCAGGAGGGGGGAGGGACTGTTGGAGGAGGGACACTGCTGCCGTCAGGGAGGAGTCCATGGACCTATTGCCCCTCTGTAGGGCAGACATGCCCGATGAGATGCCCTCCATGAACGACACCAGCTGAGTCAACAGAGTGGTGTGTGCATGGAGGACACTCAGCATCGCTGTCTGCCCTACATGGAGCTGGCGAAGGAGGTACACAGACTCCTCACTCAGGGCAGCAGGGGACACAGGGGCAGGGGGTGCGGTGCCTGGCCCGAAGGAGACACGCTCCTGAACATGGGAGCCTCCACGGACCTCGGGAATGGGAGCCGATGGGAGGGCGGTGGTGGTGGTGGTGGTGGGGACAGCAACACTAGCTGGGGTGTGGTGGCTGCTGACACCCGCCTCCATAAGGGAGTCATCTTCTGAGCTGCTGTGGTCCTCAGCTGAGGTGGGTGGTGCTGAGGACTCCTCGGTGTGGCTCCCCTCGCCCTCCGTGCCACTGGGTCCCTCCGACCACTCCTCGGCTGCTGACCCAGTCTGGCTCTGCGGCTCCTCCTGGTCCGTGGAGCTGTCCCCTCCTGTGGCCGTGGATGTATCTGCAAACAATAGGGAAACAGACAGACATCAGTCACCTGCACCGAACGCACACACCACAGTAAGTACAGCACAATACAGAGCAAGGCCTGGCATCCTTAGTTGAACATTGCTAAAATTGCCCAAACAGAATAGGAGAAGCCAATTGTCAGTCTGATCGTCAACCATGGCACTCACATCCCACCTGGCCTTGCACCCATCTGTCTGGCGTCCGTTGGCTGGCAATACCCCAGTGTGGACACATGCACCACCTACACAGTAGTTGGACGGTGCAGAGAACACGGTGAAGCATGTGAACATGCACACATCACAACTCTTGCCACTGAGTCAGTACAGGTGCCCGGATGAAAGTGATGCCCAGAGTCAGATATATGAAATGCATGTGATGCATACCAGCGACAGACACCATGATGCACCCATGTGCTGATAGCCATTGCCACTATGGTGTGCATGTAGCACATGTCACTCCCCTGCAGGATCACTCATAGGAAGTCACATGCCATGGCACAGGCATGCCTGCTAAGTCATACATCACTGTCTCCAGTCACATGGGCAGGGTAGCCACACAACAACAGTCTGCACTGTGTCACAATAGTAGGTCATGGGGAATGCAAGTCCTGGAGCTGAACAAGTGCACATGTACATCCCCCACACACCACATCATCTGAACCCTTATCTGTCCAGGTCATACTGATTGGACATATGGGTGACCTGTAACACAAGCCTCTGAACCTGAGCACCTCACAATCTGCTGTGAATGGGAAACAGCTGCATGGACTTCACATTCGCATACCCCAGTCTGCACGGTCAGGTGTTCAAACACCTATGTGTCACACAAGTATCGTCTCCTATGGTCACATCTCCGGTGGCATGCTGAGCCCCAACCGATAAACACCCCAGCAGTCCTGACATCGAAGCCACAGCACACTGACACAGAGGCTGACACCTGAGGGGACATATCACTGAGCACAACGTGTCAGCTGATACACGGGAGTGGGAGTACAGAGTGCATTGCATGGCCTGGAGTAGGCATGACTGTCCTGCCCCACATGAATGAGGGATGAACCCTGGACAGTAGGCAGCTGGCTAAGTATGTGTGACACACGTAATATACACACTCCTGGGGCCCAAACATTGTTTAAAACACAAATAAGGCTGTCCCTAGTGAGGTTTCCTACAAGTACCTACAGAATCTCTAGAGATGTATATCCACAGGGGGCATCTCAAAAAGGTGAAAGACTGGCCTCACACACCACCTGGTGTCATGCTTCATCATAGGCCGTCCTCGCCCTCTAAAAACTCCGTTTGATAGAGGGCGGGCATACACCTGAAGACAGAGATGCACTTCTAAAACTAAGTGGTGGCCCGAAAAGTGAGTGAAAGTGTAATTTAAAAACCATTAAACTTGTCCCCAAGGAGTTTAATTAAGGGGCAGATCTATGGTATTAAAATAGGTGAGCGGTAATCTGGGAATACAATATCCCTTTACCGAAATAGATGGTCAACATGTTTCTGCTCTACGTCCCATATAGGTACATAGCATTCGTCAGGACCGAGATAGATATTGGGCTCTACCTTTATACACAATGTGCATGAAAGGGTTACCACTCTACCAAACGGGGGTGCAATTACCAACTCCCCATATAGTGCAAAATCTAAAATATAAGAGTATCTAAGGACACTATCCTATAAGCTTCATGGGAGGTCGAGGGTGGAAGAGCCTACTGTGGCTTATTTGTCATATTCAGCGCTTCCAGCAGTTCCATCTAGGTTCATCCGCTTCGCCTCCCCGCCGGCTTATAGGATAGTGTCCTTAGATACTCTTATATTTTAGATTTTGCACAAACTGCAAGGACACAGTACCCAAGTGACACAATTCCCTGACTGCAAGGGCCACACCTGGGTATCAGATGAGGAGTGGGCAGTGCACAATCGAGGGACATGGGTCCTGGACCACATGACTGATGTGCTGTGGAAGTTTAACCAGGCCAGAGGAGGGCACATAGCATGGCAGACAAAGTACACAATGCAGTCATGGACTCACCCCCTCCGTGCTGCTCCCTGGCCTTCAGCTGCCCATCCAGATCAGGGAAGACCACCGCCAGGATCCTGAGCATGTGGGGGTCAGGGGTCCGGTGTCCGCCCCTCCTGCGAGGAGGCGACAGCTTCAGCTGGACCCGTGCGATCCTCCGGGTCCAGCCCCGAAGGTCCTGCCACCTCTTCTGGCAGTTGCGGATCCGGCGCTTGTAGTCCCCATGGATCTCACTGCCCGGACGATGGTCAGCCATATCTTCTGCTTCTGGTGGGCATCAACCTGTGAGGATGACAAAGTGAGAATGCTATTACTACACATGCAACATATCCGTGCATTACACAGTTGTGTATACATGTCTCAATCACAGGGGCACATGATGTACACAGGCAGTGCAACGATGGCCATGGACAGTATGCCAGCAGTTACTACATGGTATCATTGCCTGGGAAGTAAAACCTTGTTTAAATGCACTGTCACTGCACTATACCTGTCCAGTGCATGTAACTACACACTATGGGGGTGACAACTACTCAGTGAGCCTGCTAGCCAGTGGCGTGCAGACTGTTAGCCATGCTAGTCAGACAACATGCACATTTAGGAAGGCAGTGGACAGAACACTCACCTGCTCCCCTGCTTTCCCATACAGCTTGCTGTACTGTGGAAGGAGGCTGTCCAGCAGGGCCTGGTTCTCCTCAGTGCTGAAGGCTGGGGCTCTCTCCACAGTACGTGCCTTTGCAGGGTCCAGAGGGTGCAGATACAGCAGCAGTGGTGGTGGCAGATGTCGTCCTGGAGCATGTAGTGCAGGCAAGTGAGCTCTCAGGCGAACAGCCAGCATTATATGTGTGCTGCAGAGGCAGTTACTGTCCCATGTGTCCAAAGTGATAGGTCCAAGTCGTTAGCATCTTCTGAATCTGGCCAATCCATGGAATTGCACCACTTACACACGCCCACAGCATCCTTCAAAAGTTCAACTTCATGACACCCATGAATTTGCAACATTGTTGTGGGTGACCAACTGAATTTCCAGCATCAGACTCGTTCAAGATTTGAAAACGCGTCCGTTGCCAGGGCCAGGCCATAGCCAATGGGTGCGCACCGATCGGTCCATTGCTGTTCAACGCGTACCCAGGATACAACACGTACCCGCACACATTGAATGCAATGGGCCAGCCGGGCACACCGATCGGTCCATTGCTGTTCAACGCGTGCCCAGGATACAACGCGTACCCGCACACATTGAATGCAATGGGCCGGCCGGGCACACCGATCAGTCCATTGCTGTTCAACGCGTACCTAGGATACAACGCGTACCCGCACACATTGAATGCAATGGGCCGGCCGGGCACACCGATCGGTCCATTGCTGTTCAACGCGTACCTAGGATACAACGCGTACCCGCACACATTGAATGCAATGGGCCGGCCGGGCACACCGATCGGTCCATTACTCTTCAACGCGTACCCAGGATACAACGCGTACCCGCACACATTGTATGCAATGGGCCGGCCGGGCACACCGATCGGTCCATTGCTGTTCAACGCGTACCCAGGATACAACGCGTACCCGCACACATTGAATGCAATGGGCCGGCCGGGCACACCGATTGGTCCATTGCTGTTCAACGCGTACCTAGGATACAACGCGTACCCGCACACATTGAATGCAATGGGCTGGCCGGGCACACCGATCGGTCCATTGCTGTTCAACGCGTACCCAGGATACAACGCGTACCCGCACACATTGAATGCAATGGGCCGGCCGGGCACACCGATCGGTCCATTGCTGTTCAATGCGTACCTAGGATACAACGCGTACCCGCACACATTGAATGCAATGGCCAATGTGTGCGCACCGATCGGTCCATTGCTGTCCAACGCGTGATTGCGAATACAACGCGTACCAGCACACATTGAATGCAATGGCCAATGTGTGCGCACCGATCGGTCCATTGCTGTCCAACACGTATTGCGAATACAACGCGTACCAGCACACATTGAATGCAATGGCCAATGTGTGCGCACCGATCGGTCCATTGCTGTCCAACGCGTATTGCGAATACAACGCGTACCAGCACAAATTGAATGCAATGGCCAATGTGTGCGCACCGATCGGTCCATTGCTGTCCAACGCGTATTGCGAATACAACGCGTACCAGCACACATTGAATGTATTGGCTCCTTTTCTTTTCTCCTTATATACAAACGGAGTAGAGAAAGTACTCTCAGTTGTTACAAATGATGTTCCCCTTTTTGAAGATCAGAAAATACCAATATTGGCTTATGCTGACGACGCTGTGTTAATCGCCAGGACAGGGTTGGGGCTACAAAGGTTGATTACGGCATATGTTTCCTTTATGGATTCATTGCAAATGAAAGTGAACCATAACAAGTCCTTTGTAATAGTCGCCGGGGCAACAAAAGAGAAAAAAGGATGTATTTTCATGCCGAGGCGAAAAGAATTGAAGTAGTAGACTCTTTTCCCTATTTGGGGATTCTTTTCGATAAAGACTTATCGTGGGTCAAATTGGTGGAAGGTAGAAAGATGGTGATGGAGAGGGGCATCATAGCTTTGAAATCTTTTACAAAAAAACTGGGGCGAAACCTTTAATGCCGATTAAAAACATTTACCAAGCTAGAGTAAAAGCTGCAGTGAACTATGGGGCCGGCGTTTGGGGGGTGGCTGAATCCTCATCTTTACAGACTGTTGAGAATAAATTTTTTTAAATCAGTAGTAGGCCTCCCACCCTCATTCACAAATTATATTTTACATTCGGAACTGGGTGTCCCTTTTGTATCAGACCAGATCCAAATAGCCCCAATATTATTATGGCATTCAATTTGGAGAAGAGAATCTGTCCCACTTACGCAATCAATAATAAAGAGCTGCCTAGCTATGGATAAGTGGAGGAGGTCTAGGTGGCTGAGCTATGTAGAGTCTGTATTAAGAGAAATTGGTCTTCCAGAACTTTTTAATGATCCTTTGGCATGCAAGAACATCTCTAAGCAGAAGGTTATTAACATGTTTTTGCTGATGACCGAGTACAAACGTAATGAATATTATAAGGAGAAATATGCTGTCCGGTCATATCGCAGTAACCCCCACCGATAGAGGGGAGTTTTCTTACCTTGCATCTGTAAATAGATTACAACATAGATTCATCTTGCTAAGGTTTCGAACAAATTTAATTCCCTGCATGTTAGGATACCCGGAAAATTCTTTTAATTATGCTGATTTAAGCCCATGCCCCTGTGATAATTCATCAGCGCAAACCGAACTGCATATAGTCCTATTCTGCAGCCTATATGAGAAGGAAAGGAAGGATTATCTGAAACCAATTTTAAAGAAAGGAAATTTTAAGCAGTGTCGGGTGGCACTATATTTTTAAAATCATTACCAGATCCTCTGGTATGTTTTTCTGTGGCGTCCTTCCTATGGGCCTGTATGAGGAAGAGAAAGGGGAGGGCACACAGAGCACTGAGATGACTTTTATAGACGAACTGTTTTTCTTATAACTGATTGTGTAAATAATAATATAACTGCTAAAAATAGTATGTGAAGGGATTTTAATGATTTTAAAATTAAGAATTATTTCAGAAAGGTATGTAATTTGAGTGAAAATTTTATAAATGTTTATTAATTATGATGAATGTATTTGATCTTTTATGATCATTTATATTGTGGTCGAATAAAGAATATGACTATGACTATGAATGCAATGGCCAATGTGTGCGCACCGATCGGTCCATTGCTGTCCAATGCGTATTGCGAATACAACGCGTACCAGCACACATTGAATGCAATGGCCAATGTGTGCGCACCGATCGGTCCATTGCTGTCCAACGCATATTGCGAATACAACGCGTACCAGCACACATTGAATGCAATGGCCAATGTGTGCGCACCGATCGGTCCATTGCTGTCCAACGCGTCCCTGTACATGTCACTGGCATATGTCACCATGCCTGTCACAGGTGAACATATGCCAGCCACATATACTTCCCAGGGAGTGAGGGGCACACCTACAACACCACAGCCTGTCCAAACTGTATCCTAAGGCATGTAAGGCTGCATTACCTATTCCGTGTATGGGGGTGAACATGTTGTTCTGTGGGTGTCACTTGGGGCAGCCACCCCCAGGCTGTGCACGTGTCCATGGGGACAGTATCCTTGGTGTTTCGTGTACATGACCACTGTGATGTGCAACTGTTCATATCTGAGCATGTGGCATGGTCACATTTCACGGTGGTGTATGTGTATGTCATGTCACATGCCCCCTGAGTCCAATGTGGGACGGTATGTTTAACCCAGGGTGACCCATTGGCACAATAGTGATGGTCCTCCACAGTCTGTGTGCATGTTGTGTTCACAATGTCTCGGATTTCATGTGCACAATGGGAGACAGTCTCCACATCCACGTTGTTTGTGCATGGACTTTGATGTTGTGCGTGTGTGTGTCACAGACGTCCATGTCTGTCCTGCCGAGGCAACAGGGACCACTACCTGTGGGGGTCATGGTTGTTTTGCTGTGGTGTATACATGATACGCCATGTCATGCCAGTGTCCATGTGGCAATACAGGGTCCCTGGGAATCTACCTGTCGTTGAGCTGTGATGCCTGGGGCACAACTGTCCTCACATGTCACTGTGGGGTGTGTTTGTAACGTGGCAGCAGGAGATGGGAAATGTGACACGTCCTCATGATACCCAATGGCACAACCTGGGACCTATTGTTGCCACTTGTTGAACTGTGATGATGGATGTTGGCCATGTATGTGCCATACATGTCCTTACGGAACTGCACACATCATGTACTTGTGCCTCATAATGATGTATCGTGTGATATTGAGTGTGTACAATGCCACATATGTGGGGTGAGTGACAATCTTTCTTTCTTCACCTATGCACTGCAGGGCACCAGCTGTCCATAGACCATTCCCTGACCTGGCAACGATGGTGGAATGTGACAGCATCCGACGGTACCGCTTCACCAGGCAGCTGATTGATGATTTGGCAGTGCGCTTGGCACCACACCTGCAACCTGGCCGGCCGTACCCTACAGCGCTGACCCCCAAGGTGAAGGTGATGGCAGCCCTACACTTCTTTGCCACCGGTACCTTTCAACACACTCTGGCGACTGCTGGTGGGATGTCACAGACCATGTTCAGCCGTGTGCTCCGCGATGTATTGGAGGCTATGTTGATATACCTGAACCAGTACATCTATTTCCCTAGACTCCAGCAACTCACTGACGTGAAGAGTGACTTCTATGCCCTGGGGAGGATGCCGCATGTCATTGGCTCCATTGATGGGACACATGTGGCTTTGGTACCACCACAGGCCCAGGAGCAGGCATACAGGAACCGCAAGCACTACCACTCGGTCAATGCACTGGTGGTCTGTCTTGCAGATATGACCATCTCACACGTGTGTGCCCATTTCCCCGGTTCTGCACACGATGCCTACGTGACGAGGAGTAGTCGCATCCCGAGGATGATGTCACAGATGCCGAACCAGCGTGCCTGGCTTGTTGGTGTGTACTGACTTTGTACCATTGTGTGTGTTCTGCAATGTAGTGTTCCACCCTCTTTTCCAACTCAGCTAATGTGCAATTGTCTGTATGTAGGTGACTCCGGATATCCCAACATGCCGTGGTTGCTGACGCCCCTCAGGAACCCTGTGACACCAGCCCAGATGCGCTACAATGAGGCACATGGTCGGACGAGGAGAGTGATTGAGCGGACATTTGGTCTCCTGAAGAGCCGCTTCCGCTGCCTGGACAAGACAGGAGGGTCCCTCCCATATGCCCCAGGAAAAGGTGTGCAAGATTGTCATCGTCTGCTGCATGCTACACAACCTGGCAGTGCGGAAGGAGTTGCCTCTCATCCTGGATGACGATGACCAACGTCCGCCACCTGTGGAGGATCCTGGCCTGGACCACGATGCCAGTGATGATGATGATGGTGATGGTGATGTCCGCACACAGCTCATCACCAACTTCTTCAGCTGAATGTAAGTATCCAGAGATGTCATGTAACTGATGTGAGTTTGCATGATATGTGTTGGTGGTGCTCTGGTGCTGTTTGAGTGTGTCCATGTGCTACATGACTGTATGCGTGTAGCGATGTGTCCTTACAGGTAGTCTGTACTCCCCAACAGTGTTGACATGCTAACTTGGTTCTGGGTGGGTATCTTGTGACATGTATTGGGCATGAGTATTGCAGTTCTGTCCTGTTCTTCAGTGCTTTTGACTGTGTGTCATTTCTGTCCTTCACAGGGTACTTTCAGAGTCGCTTGGTCAACTGTGATCCCCAACACCGTGATTCGACTTCCAGGGTGGTAGCTGTCGTGTCCCTACAGGTGATGTGCATCACACCCATGGACTTCCTTCCTTCTACACTTGTTGACTGTGTGCCCGCTGCCAGGTGGGATTACCTTGCATCTGTGGTGGTTACAACATGTTGCAAATGTGTAATAAACCTGTGCTTCACTTTGTGATGTGCGTTGTCTGTGGTCACACATCTGACTGACATTTGCTTACTGCACCAGTGGGCTAGTTAACACAGACTGTGAATAGGTGTTGGGTCTGTGCAATGCAACGTATTTCCTGGCAACATCAGTGTAGGCGATGAGTCAGATGGCCATGGTGTGTATGTGTTGTGTAGCCCTGGTGGTGTGCCTCCCTCATATGTGTGACGTCGCCATGACTCACATGCCGGTGTTGTACTTGCTGTAGCAGTTAGCATGCACAGTGTCATTTCCCAGATCATCATCGCCACTTCAGAGACAACGTAGGAATCACAACAGAGGCAAGTATGGTGTATTAGTGAGTTTATTGACATACATGTGTGAGTATAGTGCACAGGATGGTGGGTGCTGTTCATTGTGATTGTAATCCAAAGTTCATAGATGATTTGGAAGTCCTGGTAGCAGAAATGTCCAGAGTAAAGTCCACAGTCATCTGAGACATTGGTCCAACTTGAGCTCCCCATGTCATGTGGGAGAGTTGTGTTGCAGTCAACAGGGTGAACAGTTTGCGCACAAAGGTGATTATCCAGAACAGGTTTAGGCTTCCTGGGGTTGCACATGGTCATCGGCCTCTCACTTGCCCCTCCTCGGACGGCCCCTCTTCTTTGGGGGACCCTCAAGTGCAGGCTGCTGCGGTGCAGGGGACTCTCCGCCAGAGTCATCCTCCCTCCCTGTGGCAGTTGCAGTTGTTTCAGCAGCAGATGTTGTGGGCACACAGGGAGGTGTTGACTGGTTGTTGCTCATCTGGCGGAGGCATTGTAATATGTCCCTATGCACCGCCGTCATCTCTTGCAGTGTGTCCCACTTGGACTCCACGCAGGACATGTGTGAGTCCAAGCGGGCATGATGGGCAGCCTGCTGCTGTTTAATGTCCCTGAGGAGCCCCACTACCTGGCTGAGCTCTCCGGTGCTGGAGTGGTACGCATCGGCTATGCGTGCCAGTTGTGGGTCATCATGCAGTCCAGACCCCTCTGCAAGCAGCGACCTATGTCTCCCACCCCTCCCACCACCCCTGGCGACACGTGCACGCAAAGGTGACCCTGGGCCCCCTTGGGGGTTGTTGGTGGTGTTGGTGTCCATGGCCCCACATTGGTCCAGGGTCCCTGTGCTGGTGGTGGTGGTGCTCCTTGGTCTTTCCATGTCGGCAGGGGTGGTATGTGTGTTGACAGTCGTTGGAGGGGTGGGTGCAGGGGTGCAGCTGGTGGTCCTGCTGGTGCTGCATGATGACTTGCTCCGGAGGTGCCAGGTTGGTCTTCTTCATCCGAGGAGGGCAGAGGCTGTTCCACACCAGTGAGCTCCGTATCCTCTTGAGCCTGGGACGGGGACTCCTCAGCGTCTGCTGCTGTGTCCCCATCATCACCTGTTTTTGGGAGACACATACAATGTATGTTATGTTTCTGCAGGCATCAATGGTTGACACACCTGACAGTTGTGACTGTGCCTCTGGATGCGGGCCTGTACATTGCATTGTCCTAAGTTGTCACAGTCAGGGGTTGATATTGGTGTAGCACATTGTCCTGCATTATTTGGGCATTTCTATGTGAATGTTGGGGTGTGTACATGGTCTGCATTGGTTGTATTTGGTTGACATCCGGCCCTCCTTCCCACCCAGCCAGATATCCCACCGTGGAACGTGCTTCCATTGCAGGGAGTGCAAGTTGTCTTTCAGGATGTCAGTCAGTGGTGTCCTGCTGTTGGTTGGTGCACAGTTGCCAGCAGGACCTTGTGCTCCCCACAGCAGTAGCCAGTGTCAGCCATCTTGTCAGTTGTTTTCCACTCCCTGTGATGTGGGCATGGTTCAGGGTGGTGTTGATGGGCCAATTGTGAGGCTGACCAATATCTGTGACTACCACTCCCATCATGCTATTGCCTCCACCCCCCTACCCAGCATGCCCATACTTCCTTCCTTTTGAGTGTACTTCACTGTGTGTGGGTGTGACAGCAATGGCAAGATGGCTGACAGTGGTGTCCTGCTGTTGGTTGTTGGCCAGTTCCCAGCATGGCCTTGTGTTCCCCACAACAGAGCACCAGTGTCAGACATCTTTGATGGGGCTTTCCACTCTCTGTGAGGTGTGCATGCTTCAGTGTGAGCTTGCTGGGCCATGTGGGGGGATGTTGAGCTGTGACTACCACTCCCATCATGCTATTGCCTCCACCCCCTTCCCAGCATGCCCATGCTTCCTTCCTTTGACTCTGCTTCCCTGTGGGGTTGTGTGCCTGTGCTGACAAGATGGCTGACAGTGTTATCCTGGGGTTTGTTTTGCTACAAGTCCCATGTGTGTCCCTGTGCTTCACAATGCATGACCCAGGGTTGTGGTTCTTTGTGGGATATTTGATTGGTGTGTGTGGCAATGCTTTCTCCCAGGTGAGTTGTGTGTAGTTTGTGTTAGGGGGGGTGTGGGTGGAGCTGCTGGTGACTATGGTCAGTGTTGTGAGTCCTCCTTCCCACCCAGCCAGATATCCCACCATGGAACGTGCTTCTATTGCAGGGAGTGCAAGTTGTCTTTCAGGATGTCAGTCAGTGGTGTCCTGCTGTTGGTTGGTGCACAGTTGCCAGCAGGGCCTTGTGCTCCCACAGCAGTAGCCAGTGTCAGCCATCTTGTCAGTTGTTTTGCACTCCCTGTGATGTGGGCATGGTTCATGGTGGTGTTGATGTGCGCATTGTGAGGGTGGGCAATTTCTGTGACTACGACTCCCATGATGCTATTGGCTACACTGACTTGCCCAGCATACACAGTATTCCTTCCTTTCAGTGAGCTTCCCTGTGAGGTGGTGTTGTGGTGGTGGCTACATGTCTGACTGTGTTTGTTGGTTATATTTGTGCCACTGCCTAGCTCTATTTGTTGTTAGGTTTGTACATGTGATGACACAGTTACATTTCACTATGAGCTGGCATGTATTGTGTTTATCTGGCTGACATACACATTTTGGGATGATCTGTTTTGGTTGGTGTGTATTTGCTAAGGGTGCATGGTTTGACTCTCCCCTTGACAGTGATGTGTGTGTATTGTGGCACAATATTGTGTACATTTGTTGTGTACTCACCAGGCTCTGGGATGTTTTCTAGTCCATAGACGCTCACTGGTGGTAGGATGTCCTGCACCTTCTCCTCCCAGGGCCTGAGGTATACTGGTTTGGCAGGAGGACCACTGCCGGTTTGTTGGCTCAAGATATAGTCCTTCTTCAACAGCTCCTTGACCCTCCTGCGCACGTCATACCACCTGTTCTGGATGTCTACCTTTGTGCGCAAACATGGTGATTGTGCGTTCACCCTGTCGACGATCCTCCCCCACATCTTGGTTTTCTGTGCCATGGGTGTCTGTTGGACCAATGTACCAAACAGCTGTGGCTCTACCCTGAAGATCTCATCTACCAGGACTTCCAATTCACTATCTAGGAACTTGTGATTCTTCTTTGGGGGCATGGTGTTGGGTGGTGCTGGTGTGTGATGTGTGTGTTGGTGTGCAAGTGAGGGTGTGTGAGTGTGTGTTTTGCTGGGTGTATGTGAGTGTGCTATTTGTTGTGGTGCTGCTGGTGTGTGGCTTGTGTGATGGATGAGCTGTGAGTGTGTGTGTGGTTGCTGTCTGTTGGTGTTGAGTGCTGGCAGGTAATTTGAATTTGCAAAGGATCATGGTAGGGATTTGTGTCCTTTATATGGGTGGAGTTGTGGGTGTGTCTTTGTTCCCTGTTTCCCCCAGTATTTATTTGCTTTGTGATTGCTTGTTTGGCCTTTTTTGTGTTTTTTTCCTTGGTTCTTTTGTGCATGTAGGAGACGTTCTTGTGACCGAGTCGGACCCTCCAGTTGTCTCGTGCGAGCCTCTCAGATTCGTTCACGCTGTGTTTGTGCTGTTTTCTGTGCTGCGTACGCGTCGGTGGCGGGGTTTTGAGTTGCTTCGGCTCGCAGTTTTGAATGCGTGTCGGTCGTGCGGCTTGGGCTCCGTGCGACTCGGTCGTGTTTTCCACGTGTTGCATCGTAATTGGCGGGTCGGAGTTCACGGGTACGTTTCGTTCGGGATTCTTCCTGGTGCATGTCGGTCGGTTTGATTCGCGTGCTTTTCCGGCCGGATGGCTGTTTTCGGCGCGGCTCGGTCGTTCGGCTTGTGTTCCATACGAGTCGGTCGGGTTTTGCACGCTTCTCATCGTACTTTGCGGGTCGGGCTGCACCGGTACGTGTCGGTCGGTATTTATTCCGGCTCCGAGTCGGTCGGTACGTTTTCCGGCCCGAATCGGAATCGGCCCCTATGTCTGCTATCTCTACTTTTTAATTTGGGCCTCTAAATCACTCATGCTAGCTTGAAAAAATTAAGAAAATCATAGAAGGAGTGGTTCTTAGCTGCTTTGAATTTAAATTACATTATTCGGCCTCACAGCTGAAATTGATTACTTTTTTAAGTTAAGAGCATGAATAAAATTATTTATCTTTTTTAAATAATGTTATTGTTGCCCTGTTCTTGGCCAGGGAGGTTCTTGACAGACTTTGATTAGCTGTTTTATTAAAAAAGATAGGTTAAAGACTTTACAAGGAAAGTCGAAAATCTTTTAGGGAATAATGCCAGTATTTCAGGTCTCTACAAGATCATTATTTCTACATCTTCAGAAAAAGGGTCATCTGGGTTGAGTTAGTTAGAGCACTTGAACCACCCGCCAAGAAAAGAATGAATGGATATATTGGGGAACTTTTTTCTAAACAAGAAATCATGAACTTGAGGAAGCATTCGAAGAGACAGGAGTAGTCAGCTTGCTTTGGTTGAGGCTTCTCAAGCTGATGAAATTAGAATTACTGGTTAAGGGTGTAGACTGGAATATCAAAGGGATTAATTGTGAAATAAAATGTGTCTCTGGAGAGGTGGTAAGAATGTGATCACAACCATTTATAATATATTGCTGGAGTTTGGTAATGTTGGCTAATCATGGAAAGAGTGATATAGATCCACTGAGAATTGCCATCAAACTCAGGGAAAGCACGTCGCACTTTAACCTCTGTGGGCACTGACAATCTGTTTTACCATCTGTTTTTTATCGGGAGAACATTGTCTCTTGCATCGTTGTCCCTGGCCCCTGCACGCAGCACTTTTATCCCGCCCCCAAGCACCACGGACTACAACTACCACAGCGCGTTGCGGCAGGAGCCGCACGCGTCGTAGAACTCGCGCCAGGAGGCGCAGAAGGTGGGGCTGATCGACCGCATATGCGGGATCCACTGAGAATTGCCATTGAACTCAGGGAAAGCACGTCGCACTTTAACCTCTGTGGGCACTGACAATCTGTTTTACCATCTGTTTTTTATCGGGAGAACATTGTCTCTTGCATCGTTGTCCCTGGCCCCTGCACGCAGCACTTTTATCCCGCCCCCAAGCACCACGGACTACAACTACCACAGCGCGTTGCGGCAGGAGCCGCACGTGTCGTAGAACTCGCGCCAGGAGGCGCATAAGGTGGGGCTGATCGACCGCATATGCGGGATCCGCTGAGAATTGCCATCGAACTCAGGGAAAGCACGTCGCACTTTAACCTCTGTGGGCACTGACAATCTGTTTTACCATCTGTTTTTTATCGGGAGAACATTGTCTCTTGCATCGTTGTCCCTGGCCCCTAAACGCAGCACTTTTATCCCGCCCCCAAGCACCACGGACTACAACTACCACAGCGCGTTGCGGCAGGAGCCACACGCGTTGTAGAACTCGCGCCAGGAGGCGCATAAAGTGAGCCTAACCTCCCGCGACGCGGGACGCGCGCGGGCTAAGCCCGGGCCAAGGGCGGGCCCGTCTGAGCCCGTCAGAGACTGGAGGAGGCTGGGCTGGGCCAGGTCTCTTGGACCTTTATTTTTTGTAGTGTGTTGTGTTGGTAAAACCATTGGCACAAATATTGTTGTAGTTGTTATTTGCTAGTACTAACGACCCTGTTTGTCTCTTAGGTAGTTAAGGTTGAGTGACTATATTTAATATTGAAATATACTGGGTCTATAGCGGGGTTGTTAAAAAGTAGGAGGGGCTTATTTCATACAATTGATCGATAGATATAGGCACGTTTGGGGTACTGCTTAGTAAAGGGTGTGTTTTCTTCTCTGTTGTAAGTGTGGGTAATATTTAAAATGGGTAAGAGAAAATTGCAAAGCATTCATTCTGGGCAACGAGGTAGCATACCCAAACATGCAAATATGACCCTCCTGAATTACCTTACAGGAGCGGTTGGGGCACTGGACAAGCAAATAACCACGGTAGAGGAGTCCATGAATAAGGAACCGTTGGGTTCCCTAATAACTAACAAGGCCATTGTGCTATACCAAACGGAGACAGGGGAATCAGGATCTACAATTAATACAGATGCGGAATGTCTAAATGGTTGTGTTCAGGCTATTAGTGATGAGATTTCTATTAGCGACCAAGATACAGAGCCGCTCCCTCCAACTAAAAGATATTGTAAGCCTAAGTCCAAGGTTACCCTTGGAAACTTGCCGCCTTTAATACATCAGGCTTCTTCTGAGCCTGATATTATGAAATCTTTAGTTTTCAACAAATCGGGAAAAGGTATCCTGTCAAATCACAAAGTTAAAGGAGCGGCAAGAAGAAGTAAAAGTAAGGCTAATGGCCCCCAACTTTTGAAATAAATAAAATATTGAGTCTATTAACCGACTCAATTAAATATATTAAACAATCTATCGGGACCATGGAAATAAGATTAGCTAAGATAGAATCGGGCCTAGAAATAATAGTTGAGAATCAAAATAGGTGTCTCAACATGGAAGGTAAAACTAACAAAAATGTAGATGGTAGTGCTGGTGAGGTATCTAAATCCCATAGCCAGATCGCTTTGGTTAACTCTGTGTCTTCCGGTAATCAGAGGAATAGGGGTGATAAGATAAATACAGTTGTAGCCTCTAAGAAGCCTAATGAAACCCCTTCTACCAGTGGCCTAACTAATGGGCCAGAATCCATTGAGAAAGAAAATGGTAAGGACGAAATACAACAGGGTGTAAAGCAATTAAGGGAAGTGTGTTCTAATGTAGGATCATCTAATATTAAAACATACGAACATCCACCAAAAAATCACATTTTAAATTTACCTCCTGCCGCGTTACCATACACAGTTGTGCTGGCAAACGTTCCCCCATCTTTAGAGGTGGGAAAGGAAATGTGGTATACCTTGAGGAACAGGGCAATTCATTGCTTGGGGATTAGAACAGGGTTAACAACGGAGATGTTCTCAGCCTTTAAGATGGTAAGACGTGTCCCGTGGGTGGGAACGACCAGGAAATCCTTTCGAGGGGACTGTGTTGTCCTCTCCTTAGGGATTCCATCTTTGGTTCATGAAATTTTTCGCCGAATAGGCGATAATAACATGAACATGGAAGTAGGTATAAAGGTTTTGCCCCTGAGCTATTTTTACCAGCCAAGCTCTTCCAATAGGCATATGGGTATGTATTCCCCTATACAAACCAGTAATAAGTTGATTTACAATGTAGAGGTAACAAACAGATTTAGGCCACTTCAGTCCTTAGATGAGAATGATTGACTCCCTGATAGTAGTGACAATCACATCTGTGTAGATAATGGTGTAGATCGAAATCGTAGGGAGAATGTGCCAATGTTTAATGTTGGGGAACATAATTCCGCTCAAAGAGAGATAAGGGATATTAGGGATGAAATGGTAGAACCATTGATTGTAGAAATTGGTGATGTATGTATAACTAATGTAACAGAAGGGGTTGAAATGATTGGACATGTTCAGAATGATCATGTTGCTGACACTCTAAATGCATCTGTATCGGGGAGAATTAAGGTTCTTTTTTGGAATATTGCCGGTTTACAATCGAAAGTAAATAACTCTATCTGGACTAATTTTATATATCATTTTGATATTTTATGTTTCCAGGAGACATGGTTATTGGATAAAGTAAATATAGATGGCTATAAGACCTTTCATACACCAGCAGTACAGTCAGTATATGGAAGACATAAAGGTGGGATTTGTGTATATATATCGAATCTGATAGAGGTTATAAAAACTGAAATGATAAAAACAACAATTTATTACCAAATTTTGACCATCCACCTGAATTTAGATGTAGTAGTGTGTGTAGTTAATTTCTATAACAATATTGAAAAGGGACAAATGGGTGATATTATAAACACACTTAGTGATGAATTAAGTAAAATAAGGGTCCCAAATGGTACCGATATGATTACTCTTTGGGGTGGTGATTTTAATGTTAGTATTTGTTCTCATGCTGAATGTGGGTTGTGTGGTGTAGATGAGGAAGAAAAGGATCCTATATTGCATTTTGTGCACTCCGAGAGGGGGGAGAAGTTTAATGATTTAATGGCCTCACACGATCTGGGCTTTGCAAATATGCTGTGCTCTCCCCCTGTTGATTTTACCCATACGTTTATTGGCAGAGGATTTGAATCCTTAATAGATTTTATAATTGTCCCCAACCGTTATGCAACGTGGGTTGATAATTTCAAGATCCATTCTAACGTTCTGAGTGACCATTTGCCCCTGAGTATTAATTTAGTTATCCCAAAACAAGTTGTTCGACCCAATAATAATATTTTGGCATGGACGCGAAACATTGCCTTAGTTCGTCAAAATGGTTATTCCCTACGTTGGGGTAAGATAAACCCCGAGGAGATTAATAAACGGATCGTAGTTAACGCCTATGATCAAATAGTAGCGTGCCTACAAGACAGTACAGATCATGATGACACTTTGAGGGCTTTTTCTCTTATTACGTTAGAGATTAAAAATTCTCTAAGAGTACAAAATAAGGCATCCCAGGTTAAGATTAATAGTTGGTTTGATTCAAAGTGTACCAAAGCTTATACTCAGTTGAAAGATGCTCTCCATAAGATAGAGAGAAATCAAGATGAGATTAAACAATATAGGAAGGTGTATAATCTGGCCAGAAAAAATAGGAAAAAAGAATTAAAAGACCAGGCATGGGACACGCTTTATGAAGCATCACTGAGGAAGGATTGCACTTCATTTTGGCAGGCAGTTAATGCCCCATTCCTTTCCAATAATGATGGAGCCAAGATTGAGGTTGCAATTGATGAAAAAGTATGGATTGACTTTTTTCGAATGTATATAGTATCAAGGGGAATGAAGAATCTCCTACTGATATTAAATTATTAGAACAGGGAGACATGGTAGGATTTACGCCTATTGAGCTGCATATTACATTGGATGAAGTAATAACGGCAGTTAATGCTAGTAAAGGAGGTAAAGCCCCGGGACCAGATGGTGTGCCGATGGACTTATTTAAGTCCACCCCACCATTATGGTCCCCTCTGTTGACCCGGGTGTTAGAGGCCTGCTGTGCGAAGGGTTTTATAAAGTCCTGGTCTGAATCAGTGATTATACCGATTTTTAAAAAGGGGAACGTGACAATCCTGCCTGCTACCGACCTATCTCCCTTTTAGATTCTTTAGTAAAGGTAGTGGGTAGGATTGTTTTGAACAGATTACAAACATGGGCTGAGGACAATAATATTTTAAGTAAGGTACAATATGGTTTTAGACAAGGGCTAGGGACAAATGAGCAGGTTTTAAATTTTACTATTTTAATGGGAAAGTACACTCAAGCTAAGGAGGGAAATTATATGTGGCATTCGTGGACCTTTCGGCCGCATTCGATTGCGTCATACATAATAGGCTCTGGGAAATCCTTTTGGATTTAAAGGTTGACCCACTATTAGTACAATTTTTGAGACAACTGTACGTTGGGGCTTCTGCTAAGGTGAGGCATGGATTAAAGGGCGAATGCACTGCGCCATTCCCCGTGGAGAGGGGAGTGAGGCAGGGTTGTGTCCTGGCCCCGTTCTTGTTCTCTTTATATACTAATGCTTTAGAGGAAGAACTGGTGGCCAGGACAAGAGATCCACCACAGTATAATAACAAACCTATTGTGTCCCTGCTCTATGCGGATGATGCAGTGCTTATGGCCAGAACCCAGATGGGCCTACAGAGTGCCCTTGCAGCATATATTAGATTTATGGATTGCCGGGGTTAAAACTTAATGTTAAGAAAACTTTTGTAATGACATGTGGGAAGGGGAGAAATAAATGCAAAAGTTTGCCAATGGGGAACGATAGGATAGATTCAACTAATACATTTTCCTATTTGGGCATCTTATTGGAACATACTGGCTCCTGGAACCCGGCAGTTAAGAGTAGGACCCTCCTTTTCAAGAGGTCAATTGGGGCTGTGGTAAATTTTGCAAAACAATTGGGGAAAAAGCCTCCGGGGATCCTTCTCAAAATTTACCAAGCAAAATGTATGAGTATCGCAATGTATGGGGCAGGAATTTGGGGTTACCATGATGTATCCTCTATACAAATTGTGGAAAATTTATTTTTAAGGTATATTTTAGCAGTTCCACAGAGTTCTTCAGTTTTTAATTGCCACAATGAATTGGGGATCCCTTACATCTCTGACCTGATAAAAATGCAACCTTTATTATTATGGTATAGAGTCTGGACGTCTACTACTACAGGGTTAAATAGAGAAATTATTAGAGATGCTATGTGTCTATGTCACACAAATAAGATTACCTGGCTGAACTACATTAGAAGATTTTTAATTGATCTGGACAGACTTGATTTTTATACACATCCTGAAACTATGAGTGCTATTTCTAGGAAGGACTTTAAATTGCTATGTCTGTCGCATTTGGAGTCTTTAAGAGCTGCAATGGAAATGAAGAAATGTACTGTGATTCAGCATCAGTTAACCCTGGTAACTCCCACCATACAACCATATTTGGTTTGGTGTATAGGAGGGTATGACAGGTATGTCCTTACCAGATTTAGGTTTGATAGTTTCCATCGGTTAGTTAGCTTTCCCACAGTAAATGATTGGTCTAGAGATTTATGTCAATGCCCATGCGATAAGATGTCTACCCAATCAACAATACATGTGATTTTATTCTGCAAATTTTATTTAGTTGAAAGCTCAAGATGGATTTTGCCAGTGTTGAAGAGAGGGGGTGGAGGCAATGCCGCCCTGCCTTTTTATATTTGCAATTGTTGGAAAATGCTTATTGTGTGGGCATAATGGCGGGATTCTTGAAAGGTATATTGAGAAAAAGGAAAAGCATAACTGGTTAAATCATGGTATGAAGCTGGTTATTGTACATAATTTTAGTATTTCCTTCTGATGATTATTAGAATTAATTGATGGGAATTGCTAGGATTGAGATTTTTGTATAGATGGAATAGTATGTATTTTTAATTATGTAAGTTTTTAACATGTTACTTTTATGATTTTTAATGTTAAAAATCGAATAAAGTATATTTGAATTGAATTGATATAGAACTGGACCTCCCCTGTAAAGATAAGTATTGGGTCAAGAGACATATACTTTTCTGCATCAGCTTTTAAAATTTTCAAGTTACAGAAACCACCAATTTTTTGTTTTGTCTCAACCTGATTTTTCACAAGAAAAATTTAATAGAATATCTGGTCAAACAAAGAGTGGTGCTCCACTTGAACAGTTTAGCCATGTCTTCGTTAGCTGTAAGGAACTCACCTTCTACTGAGGTAAGGTATCCAAAGGAAAAGGAGTTTTATTGAAGAGGAGTATGGATGTAAAATCTTCCTTGTTGATATGTGGTTTTGAAAAGTGCCTTACCCAATTATGCTGAAGCCTGTTTTATTCTTAATGCAGTGGTCATAACGAGAATGCAAATAGCCAAGAATTGACTTTCAACTTTGAAGTTTTCTGACTGGAAATCAAAATTGATAAAGTTAATGAATTTTGAACTTATAGAATTATACTGTTTATGATAGTTGTTTGTACGTATGGAATCCATTAGTATTACATCAGTATTTGTTTGAGAGTTTTTATTATTGTATTAAAAGTGTATTAAGTAACGGATGGGCACTAGCACTAATTGGGTTTTTAGCCCAGTCAATTTTTTGGTATGTATTATTTTGAAATATTGTGGAGAATTAGACTGTTGTTTCATGATTCGCATTTCTTTTTGAGTCTTCTGATTTCCTATGAATTAAATTTGATGGGGTTAACTTCAGAGTATAGGTCATCCACAAAGAAATGGTATGGTATTATGTGCATGTGTACCCTGTTACAACTAGAGCAGCAGTCTGTTTTGGTAAATGAATGGTTGTGCTATCCCATGGTCTTTGTTGATAGGCCTAGGGTCCAACTGAGGTCACTTAGGCAGGATATCTTTGCAGGTGTGCTTAAGTATATGCCTCCGACAGTGCCAGAAAAACACCTAAGATTTTTATTTAGAAATACAATGATATCTTCAATACCACGGAACAATCCTCAACTCCTTGATCTTCACAACCCGTTCCAGTTATCAGGACCGCACCCTAGGGCGGTGGCAACTTCCATTCTTTCTTGTTAGCACTGGCTGTGCCAACAACTCGTATCTCCTCATTGAACGCAACCGCAGTAACACATATCTCTTCATTGACCACAACCGCTTCGCCCAGACCGCACCCAGGATTTTTCTTCCATCGTTTTTTGCGCCATGGCCTTTGCGTTTTGACCGCCATTGCTTCATACAGGCCCCTGACTTTAACAGGCATCTGTCTCAGGAATTACTTGTCTTGTCCTTAAGATGATCCCTGTGTTGGGATCGAAACATCGTTGACTTCTCGCACTCTGACACAGCCTTATACCCCTCATTATTATGTGCTAGGGTGTTGTAATTTATTTTCTGCTGGCCTAACTGATGTATTGTTTTTTTGGCCATGTTTATTCCAAAGCCTGAGTTCTTCCTCTCTTTAAATGTTGCACATATTCCCACCTGTATGTTGTTCTCTTAATTCCTTACATTAAACGATCATGTCCAGTTGGACAGCTAAATATAGATATCATTGTATTTCTATATACAAATCTTTTCTGCAAATCGTTTCCTTGTTAAGGACCATTGTTCCTGTAAAATACTCTGCACCCAAGGTCCCTTATCACAAATTGTGTTCCCTTGTTCTTGTAAAATATAGAAAAACACCTAAGGCATGCATCCATACTAGAAATGAGGACCAAGATTGGAAAAGAAGGCATATATTAGTTAAGCCTAATTAATGCTTGACCACAGTTTCTGATCTCACAGATTTTTTAGCTAAATTGCGTTACCTGGGTTACTGCCTATTTGTGTTCCTTTTTAGTACTTTCAGTCACAGTTTTAGCTTAGAAAGGTACCAATGTTTCAGTATTTAACAATTATAAAATAGATATGCAAAGGTTATACATCAGATGGGAAAAATCAAAGATTTATGTTTTCTACAAAAAGAAAATTGTGTTTTACATTTTTTACAAGGATCTATGAGTTGCATTGAATCTAATGTGAGAGGGGAGGTTGTTCCACAGCTAAGCACCTATTTAAGATAGGGGTCGGCTTCCAAGTTACTTCTCTAAAACCATGTGGCAGTAAGATTTTGTGGAACAGCGGAACTCAGAGGATACATGGGACAATAGAGTATAAAGTTTTCTCCAGTGAATGGTGTCCCATGGTTGTGGTTGGCCCAATGAACCATTTACAATCATTTGAACTCAACTCTTGAAACACCAGCAGCCAATGAAAAGGATGTTAAGCCTATTCATACGTTGCTTTTCTGCTTCAGGACCAGAAAAGCATGAGCAGCAGCATTTTTAACAATTTAGGTTTAGCTGTGATTGGGAGTATCGAAATAGGCATCATTAGCATAATCAAGCCTATTGGTTATACTTGATGAGGGAAACATAGGTACTTTAAAACTCTCAAAATCTTTTAATCCAGGGTAAAAGGAAACTTGACATTCACCGGCAGTACAAATTGAGGTGGATCCTTTCTGATCAGCCGCTACTTCATTGTAGTGGGGAGTAGGGGTGGGCGGAATTTGCGTAGTTGCGTTACGCAAAGTTCCGCAAAACTGTAAAAAATCTCCGCAAGCTCCACAGAATTCCGCGAGCACGCGGAATTGCTTGTTCCGCCCGTTCGCGATGCGTTTTTCCTGTTCGGGGACGCTGTTTGCGTGCTCGGGGGGAAATATCTCGCGAACTTGCCCATGCGGTCGCCAATTGGCGTATCCATCTTGTTTCACTTGTCCCGCCCGCTTGCGATGCGTGTTTCCTGTTCGCGGATGCGGATGTCCAATGGCGCGTCCGAATGACGTGTTCGCGATCGCACACTCTCGCGGGATCGCGCGGCCGTCTACCAAAATCTCGTGGGGCACGCGAACGGATAGGAAAACTGGTCGGCGAACGCAGGGATCCCGGTAAGTCGCTCCCGCGTGCGCGAACACGCATTTTGAAAGCACGAACAAGGAAAAAATTCCACTACGGCGCGGATCGCCGAATTTTCGGCAATTCCGCGTTCTCCGCGGAACGCGGAATTGCCAAAATTCCGCAAGCGGAGCGGAATTTACCTCCCAGGCCTAGTGGGGAGTCCCACAAGGTTCTTCCCTGTCTCCTTTACTATTTAATTTATATGTCCAACCTCTGACTAAACTATTAAATAACCTACAAATCATTACTTAACTTTATGCTGATGGCACAGAGATCCTCATCAGTCTCAAAAAGGATGGAATAACTTCAATGAATGCTCTTCCTACCATTTTTACTTCTGTTTCTGATTACATGAAAGCAAACGTTTTACAACTCAATCTCACTAAATGTGAAAATCTCCCAGTTGGCAATCATATTAGCCAGTGGGAAATTCCTTATAGCCTCCCTAGTTAAGGGACTATCCTTAACCTGTTGCCTCGATTTGCAACCTTGACTTTTTGTTAGACACAGACCTTAATCTTCATCTTCAAATTTCCAAGGTCACCCGGTCCTGTCTGTATCAAATATGCTTCTTAGGATGGGTTTTTCTCTTCTTTAGTTTCTCTCATGAAATCCATGTGGCCAATGCTATTGTTCAATCGTTCCTGACTACACCAAATCTGCTTATTTGGAGTTACCTCTTGCAACAATCAATATGCATAAGCCAGGTCAATTTATGTCCTAAAAAATTGAATCAGTAGCTGCCCACCTTAAGTAAGCCTGGGAGGAGTTCGCGGAGTTCTGCGAAGTGCAAAAAAAACTCAGCCGCGCTACGCGGAGATCTGCAAGCGGTGGAGTGTGTTAGATAAATGTCGTTTGCTGTGATTTTCAGTGCCGGGTGTTTGTCAGCACTGTGCGATCATCACGAATGGCACCATGCTCAGCGCAAGCGGTCGCTGCTTCCTTTCTCCTGCTTGAGTACATTTTTCACTAGAGCAGCAGCTTTCTAAACGCGGACCGATGCTTTCACAATGCGAGCGGTCGCGAGCATAAGCGACCACTCACAATGAGAAATCCGACCGCCTGTGTTGTGAAATGTTGCCGGGAGGTTGATTTTCCATGCTCGTGCTCGCCAACTTGAGGTTGACGAACGCGAACAAGGAAAAATCTCGCCGGGAGGTGGATTTTCCTCGCTCGCACTCGCCAACTTGATGTTGACAAGAGCGAGTGAGGAAAAAACCTCCACTCCGCTACGCGGAGCGGAGTTTTTCGGAACTCCGCGTGCTCCACATAACGCGGAGTGTGGAAAACTCTGCAAACTCTGCAAGTGGAGCAGAGTTCACCGCCCAGGGTTAATCTTAAGTATACAAAAAGTGATGGATGGGATGCTTCCATTAATCGCAGCTGCTGGTAATCACTCAGGACCACATCCCAGTCCATCTTTAATTTGCACACCATGCCACTTCAGTTTGGACCCAGCCATATGCAAATCAGTCTTGACTCTGCTCCAATGGGAACAGTCCAGCCCGAACTGCCAGGCCAGGTCTTCCTTGAACTAGAATACAAGCAACCCAGGACCAGTTTCACCCTAGTGAGGGCTCATCATCCAGGTATATCTTGGTCCCATTGACTCAGTATGCACAGGACCCATGTCTGGGCATACCCATCCCATTTAGGACAACACACTAAAGTATACAAAACAGTGACGGATTGAATGCTTGAATTAATCTCCACCACCGGTATTCACTCAGGCCACATCCTAGTCCATCATTATTTTGCACAGCATACCACCTCAGTTTCTAACGCCTAGTCCTGGGTTACTTGTGTTCAGATTGAAGGAAGGACCTGGCATGGCAGTTCGGAGTAATTACCAGTGGCTGACATTAATTAAAGCATTCCAACCATCAACTTTGGTATACCATTGTGTGTTCCCCATCTTAAGCAACTTCATTGGCTGCCTGTGAGGAAAGATATGATCTTTGAAACCTTTTGCATCAGATACAATTTTTATTTATTTATTTATTTATAAAGTTTTATATAGCGCGAACAAGATCCTGAAGGATATCAGAGCGCTTTACAATTGGATGGAGGGAAGGTAATAAATGCAATAATGGCATCAGATAAGAATACCAAACAGAAACAATTACAAGACAAAGGGGTCAAAGGAGAATAATGCAATAACTGGTACATAGCGAGCTAAGAGGGGAGCAAACGATAGGTTAAAGAAGAGTAGCATCCAATGAAGGTCTTAAGGTTGTAGGATCAGTGACTTAGAGCAGATAGTCCTAACCCATTAAAGGTAAGAAATTCGTTCATAAGGAATCTTTTGGCTTTCAATTTGAAAGCAACCGTGGACAAGATTCTGCGTACTTCCGGTGGAAGAGAGTTCCAGATCTTCGGGGCAGCGTCGGAGAAGGCTCTGTGGCAAGTTCTCTTTTTGCGAAAGATCTGTGGTTTCAAGAGGAAAGTATTAGCACTTCTTGAGGGTCTACCACCTCCGGATAATTCAAACTTATGCGCTAGGTAACTGGGGGTTTTGAAATGGAGGGTTTTGTGCGACAGACAGGCAATCTTTAGCTGAATTCGTGCTTCATAGGGCAACCACTTAAGGGATTTTAGGACTGGGGATATGTGCGCATTTCTTTTGGTACCCGTAACCAATCTGGCCGCAGCGTTCAATGATGCCCTTAGTGGGGCCAAGGTATATTTGGGGAGGCCACAGAGCGTAGCACTGCCATAGTCTAGTCACGGCAAAACAAGCGCTTGGACCACCTGCTTGAAATCAGCTTGTGGAAGGAATGGTTTGATATTTCTGAGTATCCTCATCAGGTGATTAGCTCCCTTACATACATTGCTTATATGATTCTTCATGTTCAGATGCTTGTCCAGGGTGATTCCGAGAGATTTGGCTGAGTCGATAATGAGGGGGGTGCAGTTGAAGGCAGTGAGGTGATTCATCCAAAGGTCTAGTTTGGGGATTTGATTCGGAGGAGAAATGAGAAGGAATTCTGTTTTGCAGGTGTTGAGCAGGAGGTGGTTCTCGGTTAACCAGTTTTGAGTAGACGTTAGAGTAGTGTTGAGTGAAATGAGGTTATCCGGGGAGGAGATATTCAGATAAAGTTGCGTATCGTCCGCATACATATGGAAGAGAATGTTCGTGGAATTTAGTGCATTAGCTAATGGTTCCAGGAACAAGTTGAAGAGTATAGGTGATAGGGCGGACCCTTGGGGGACCCCCATGGATACTGGAGAGGGCCGGGAGAGAGAGTGGTTCGCCTTGACTCTTTGTGATCTGTGGTGGAGGAAGGACGAGAACCATTGTAACACCCGACCAGAGAGGCCCATCCTGTTCTTCAAAATGGATAGGAGGTTGTCGTGATTGACAGTGTCGAACACAGAGGAAAGGTCAAGGAAGATTAGGAGGCAAGATTCGTTTTGGTCAAGCATTTTTAAAATGTCATCCATTATGTGAGTGAGAGCCTATTCAGTGCTATGCCCACTCTGAAAGCCAGATTGATGCTGGTCCAGGAGTTGGAAATTCTCGATGTGAGTACAGAGTTGTGATTGGACGCATTTTTCTAGGAGTTTGGCTAAGGTGGGGATGTTAGAGATAGGGCGGAAGGTTTTTTAGTATAGGTGATACCTGAGCTGCTTTTAGGCAATCTGGGATCATGCCTTGTGACAGTGAAGCGTTGACAATCTTTGTCCAGATGGGGATGACGACATTCTTGATTTCTTTGAAGATGGAAGGAGGCAACGGGTCACTGAAGTGATTAGATGGGTTGATCTTGTTGATGTCTCTTTCACTGAAGGGAGTAAAGGAGCACCAAGAGGCATTGTTCTTGGTGCTCAGACTGATAGGCTTGAGTTTCTCTAAGAGGGCAGGAGGTGGTGCGGACCCAGAGGATGGTAGTAGAGCCTTCTTAGAAGCGAGTTCAATGTTGATGAGTCTTGATTTCTCAGTCAAAAAAGCAGCCAGTTCATCGCATGAGGGTGGGCTGACTCCAGAGTCAGAGTTGTTTGGAGCTTCTACCGATTGCTGTTTAACCAGTTCAAAAAGTTTCTTGGGGCGATTAGCGGCTTGATCAAGTTGGGATCTGAAGTAGTCTGCCTTAGTACTCTTGATTTGTTTGTTGTAGGAGCTCCTAACCTCTCTAAGGAGTTTTAGGTGATCCGAGGAAGGTTTGGATCTCCAAGATCATTCAATTGCCCTAAGGTTGCGGCGTTCCGAGTTTAAATTGTCGTTGAACCACGGTTTGGATATTTTTGTTGAGGCATTTCTTTGTTAGAGTGGTGCAATGGCATGCATGATGTTAGAGATAGTAGAGTTGTAGAAGTCAGTGAGTACCTGAACCTCAGATATTTCAGCTTGGGAGGAGAGGGCAGATTTACAGTGGGCTGCTAATTCATCTGTATTGATAGCTCTGAGGTCCTTTTTCCAGATCTTCGATTTCGTTGGTTGAACCTTCCTCATAGACACCTCCCTGTTAATATAAAAGAAGATGCAGTGGTAGTCGGAACAATCGCAAGGGGTAATGGTATCCAATATGATGGTGTGTCCTTTGGAGATGATGAGGTCTAGAGTGTCTCCTTTGTTATGATGGGTTGGTCGGTCACAATGCTGAATCAACTCTTGATCACTTAAGAATGATTTAAGGCAAGATACAGCATGGTCATTGGGGTTAGACCAGTGAAGGTTGAAATCACCGAGGAAGATTTGGGACAATACCGAATCGACATTGCCAGAGATGATTTCCATTAGTTGCTCGATGAAGGGGAGATTGTCCCCCGGGGGGTGATAAAAAGTGTGAAGTTTGCACACCGGCAGGTTATTACTTGAAATGTTGAGACAGAGGTATTCACAGGAGGATGGCGTAGAGGACTCCGAGTGAGAAACCGAGAGTGTGCTCCGGTGAATACAGGCTAGGCCACCACCCGGCTTCAAAGCTCTGTCTAGACAGATTATGTTGTGGGTAGGAGGTACTAGGAGGTCTAGGATAGGAGTGGAGGCGAGATTTAGCCAAGTTTCAGTGAGGATGATGATGTCTAACTCATTGTGTTGGATGAGGTCGAAGATATCTGAGGCGTGTTTACTGGGTGACCTGCAGTTGAGTAGTACGCATTTAAGTTGTACCGGATTAAGGGGGGAAGGATCCTGGATGATGTTCACTCTCGTGAGGTTGTCATTATTATTGACTCTAGGATTGTGAGGGGGTTCTCTGTTTGGGTTAGAGTGGATGGCTTGGATTTTCCCCAGAGGGTTCGTGTAGGTGTCAAGCATAGGCGAGTAAGAGTTGAGTAAGTCATCGATATAATTAGACGCCAGATAGGCCTTCAATCTTCTGGAGCGGGAGGGGGCGTTAGGTAGGGGTATGGTTTTCGAGACAGAGGAGGGGGAAAGCTGGCCCATGCGAGATCTATCCCTGGGGGGGCTCTGGGCGAATTCGCAGAGGAGAGGAAGGAGCTGATCAAGGGGAAATGTGCAATTGAGAGGGCTTTCAAGTCATGTAGTTCGACAGTGAGATGGTGCAGCTGGAGAGATATATCGTCCAGGCGCGCCACCAAGTCTGAGTGCTGGGAGAGGGTTAAAGGATGTGTTGGGAGATCTGGCGGAGAGGGGGGGCCTCGATGTATGCCCGGGGGGGTCTAAGGTGGTGATGCGTAGTTCCGGGGGGGGAGTTGATCATTAGGGACTGGCGGTGTTCCATGATACTTGAATAGCGAGGTTGGTAAAGGAGAGAGGGTGGGATGGTCATTGAGCTGTGATTCGGGGACGGTCCATTCAGGGTTGAATGGGTTTGGCCGATCATGGTCCGTGGAGGGCAATTGTCAGGTCTCCGGCCTAGCGGGTGGCGTGGAAAGAGGGATGAGGGAAGAGGTATCTTTCGTTGAGAGCAATGGCAGTAGGGCGCTAGGGAATCTCTCACCTCGAGAATCAGTCAGTATCTGACTGGAGAGCTGTGAGCAGAGCGAAACCGCAGTGTCGCCCGCCTTCTGAGTCGGGGGTATAGAGGGTTGGGCCAGTTCGACAGGGGACAGAGAGGCTCTGCGATCATCTAAAGGGGAAGAATGTTTTAGAGAGAGTGAGGACCTCCCGGCTGTGGTGGGGGGATGACTGGTTAGGTCCTGAGTAATGGTAGGGTGTGGGTAGGGGTCAGTGGGTTTCACCAAGACCGCGTTTTTGAGTGTAGGGAAGATATTGACTATCTTAACCAGGTTGACATTGGAGGCTTGGATTAGGATGATACCATTGTTATAGAGGGTGATAGTGGCATTGGCGTTGAGAGTGAGCGAGGGTGCCGTTGTTAATTTGAGACCATGAGGTGTTTTCCTGGTGCCTGATATTCGAAGCATGGAGTAGAAAACATTCTGCCAGCATGCTCTTTTTCTAGTGTAGAAGATGAGGTCATTAACTATACTACCCTTGTTTGCACAGAAATAGACGTCTGAGATTAAGGTTTCGGGTCTGGCCTTGAGTATGCGATGTTTGTGTTTTTTGGCGGCATTTTTAGAGAGGTTAGGTGGGTAATTGATAATGCAGGCGTTAGATCCTGTGGGATCGGGACTTATCTCCATTTTGATAGTGTGTCCTGGCGAGGGAGGGGCCCCAGTAAGGGGTTTATGGAGGTGAAGCTGGTTTTATTTATCAATTAAAGTCTAAATAGGCCAATAGAGGACCTAGTGGGTAGGCCGAGTAAGTTTGGGGCTGGTAGTTAGGTGCAATAATTTTAAACATCGGAGTACATTAATTGGGGAGGGAGACTGCCTAAGGAAACTAGGGGAACTGGGAGGGGGAGTTGGAGAGAGAAAAAAAAACAGCAAGAAGAACTGTGAGTGAAGAAGGAATTAACTAAGCGCAGGTGATTTGGCTGTGTGCCTGACCAGCAAGAGACTTACTGCGGTATATCAGGGGACTGAGTAGTCAAATTTTTCAAGGTGGGGGGCTGAAAAGATGACCAACATTGTTAAAATGTCCCAAGAAGGGAGTCCTACCTTTATCTTTACTTCTCTGATTAAAAGTGAATGGAGTTGTCCTACTACAGTTTCCCACCATAAGATCTGGTGTGAGTCGAGTTAAGGGAGGCTAGTCCTACCTCCCTTTTGATAGATGCTCAGGCTGTGATAAGGATTACTGTGGGATTTAGCCTTGGTTTGTGGACCTAAAAACGGGTGCCATCTTGTAGTGGTGATTCTTAGTGAAGAGGGGTGGGGGCATCATAATCAGCGGACAAAATGGATGGGGGCCCCTTTGAAGAATCGATGAAGGAGCCATCTTGAGGCGATGGTTCGATAGCCAGATGCAGAGAAATTATACAGTAGATCCAGGGATCTGAGCCAGCACGAGCAGTTGAAGATCGGAGGGCGGAGCTCAGTCGAGAACGCCACGGAGGAGTGAATGAATGAACCATGCACTCCCGCCTGGGAAAGAGCACGTCCAAGCCGCCAGAATACAGCAGGCAAGGACCTGCACCGTAGCATCCAAGCGTGGGCCTGCACCGGAGCCGGCAGCAATTGGGTAGTGGGGGTGCGGCGAGAAACCAAGCGGACGGACTAGTGCGGGGCCATCCAGCCACAGTGGGAGGGAGGGCGCGGTGGTTCATGTACAAACCCCGAGGAGGGTGCGAATGGCACGTGAATTCGCAAGCCAGTATCGTTGTTCACGACCTCTCCCCACCGTGTGTTGCAGATCGGGGGGGCAGATGTCTGCCGGTCAAACAAATCGGGCAGCCGGAGGAAGCTAGCCAAGTGCGCGATTCACAAACTAATATCTTTGTTCACGGCCTCACCCATCCGTGTGTTGCAGATCGGGTGGAGGGGCGGAGGTCTGCCGGTCAATCAAGGCATGCAGCCGGAGGGAGCCAGCCAAGTGCGCAAGGGCATCCCGCCCGTAGAACACATCTGTATGGTCTCAAACCAACGGGGCGGCTCACCACTATCAGCTGATCAGCTCAAGGCTGTACAAGGCGTGAGTCCCGTTCGGCGGCCTGTGATTAGACCGCCCGGGACGAGATGTGATGCCCGGAGGACTCCCCAGTCGCCACCGGTCTTCCAGATTCCTCGGTCGCCACGGGGTCACTCCCGGGCCAGCGAGCTCCTCGGATCAGTGGAGGCGCCCCAGACCCAACCACGCAGAACGCGAAGGGTCGCGATTGTCTCGGGTCCCCAGGCGGCGGTGTTGGAAGGAGGAGAGCACCTCAGCCAGACAAGCAGGCAGTCGCAGGAAGAAGGAGATCGTCAGTCTTGAGGCAGGCAAGTTGATGTATTGGCTTCACGAAGTTGCTGTAATAATTTTAAGTCGAGGTTCTTGCTGCTTTTGTCCTTTCACTATTAGTATAGCGATACCTTCAGATCCTCGAGGTAGGCAAGTAAGTAGAGTCGTTCAAAATGTTCCTGGAGCAATCCTTGTTGCAAAGATGTATAGCAAGGATGAGGATGGCGGGGCAAAACAGGGATATTTGTAGATACAGGATCCAAAAACCCGGAAGCTTCTTTACCAGAGCTCCTGCTCGGCGGCCATCTTGGGCTGCAAAAAAAAGGACAGATCTATAATACAAGATCTATAATAGCGAAACTCCTGTCCTCTTCACCAAAAAAATGTAACAAAATAATTCATTTTCATAATTTAGGATTGGCTTCTAAACCAAACCTTGTGGTACACTGTTTCAAATACAAGAAGTGGGGCAGAGGCACCTTTCGGGTTCTGAGAGCCATCACTTCGAATTCTATTCCCATTGAAATCCACTCTCTACCATTGCTGTTCCTTTTTAGGAAGTCCTTAAAAACCCAGTCTTTTATTAGCAATTAATAAGCTCCCAATTCCACCCTGTTCTGCTGTACCTCTTAGTGTTAAAGGACGCCACTTGGAGTGATAGTGTGCTAAATGAAAATTCCCAAATGAATAACTAAATAAATACTACATATTTAATTTTAGCTGCTACCTTTGAAAAGGGTGCTAACTCAAAGTACGTTCATCAAAGTGAGCAGGTTCTGTTTACCACCATGATCGTTTTTTTAACTCAGGATCCTTTTCCAGTAGTAGAAAGTCACTTGATATGATATAGTGAGGTCTTTAACTGTGAAGTGGACTGAAATGGAGGCAGTACTATTACTTGATTTCTTTTGTAAAAGAAGATTTATCCATCTCAGAGCCCTGGAAGAAACTATCCTGGATTCAAGTAAAAAGAACATCATGGATAGCAATGTCAAAGGCTGCTAATATACACAAAATATCCAAAATTAACATGATGTCTGACTCAGTGCCATTTGCTGCATAGAAAGCCAGTTTGGACTTCTTTCCCACAACAGATTACAACTAGGTGATATCAATCCATTACATCGACCTGGCTTGATGAGGCACATTAGAAATGGACTTTGATATATATATATATATATATATATATATATATATATATATATATATATATATTCACTGAAAAAACCATAGGTTTCAAGGACGTTATAGTTACAAATTATCATGTTAAAAACCTTTGCAATTCACTGAAAAAACCATAGGTTTCAGGGACGTTATAGTTACTTGCACATTTCACTCGTACAAAACCATAGAAATTCGGCCGTTATAGTTAGTTGAGCTAACTATAACTCACGCCCCCACAATGCACTGCTGATGACATCACATATTACATCATTCATGACATGGTCAGTGACATCACTGATGACATCACTGATGACATCTCAAATGACATCACTGATGACATCACTGATGACATCATCCACGTGAAAATCTGATGCACCTCCTCATACCTTAATAAAACCTTTGATACACCCATTCTAAAATACAGACTACCATTTTCGAAACAATACAGACACCAATACCAGTTACTACATTCGCACGCACTGATTCCTAGGTCTACACACACATCCACTCATTCACCCATAAAGTCACTCATACATGCAGTGACTCATCAATACAACACTATTATAGGCACTCATACACCTATACAAACACTCACACAACACCACTCATCCAGAGTTACTCACACATCTAGTCAGTCATGCAAAGAATCAATCACACTTCTATTTACTCAGCTATACAGTTATACACACACAACCTCACTTATTCATAGTGATATTAACATATACTTACTCTCTTATACAATCACTGATACAAGTACACACTCATCCATACAGCACTCTCACAATCACTGACTCTCACGTATAGTCATTTATATACTCCAACTCTCTCATGCACTGCGTTTTACATATGTAGTTACTTGGACATGTAGCACTGAGATATCCATTCACTCACCAACATACCCATACACACACTCACCCACCCATACAGCTGTTTCCACATGCACTCTTGAACCCATACACCCAGTGAATAAAGAACTCACACATCTATGCACAAAGTCACACACCTCCCACCCACTCACACACACACTCAGGCACCCATACAAATACTCAGGCAACCAATCAATAACCCATATAGACACTCATGTAGCTACTCATCAACCAATGCAGCAGCTTACACAGCAATAGACAGACTGATACAGACATTCACACAGTTTAGTCACTAACCCATGAATTCAGTAAGAGACATTTAATCACTCACTTATACAGTCAGTCACACACCTACTAAATCCTCCATCCACACACTTATGCAGCCACTCATTCTACAATGTACCTTGGCCAATATATTTATAAAACATATTTAAACTTTACAGAAACACAGTCACTGGATGATGTCATCAGTGATGCCATCAGTGATGTCATTTGAGATGTCATCAGTGATGTCATAAGTGATGTCACTGACCATGTCATGAATGATGTAATATGTGACGTCATCAGCAGTGCATTGTGGGGGCGTGAGTTATAGTTAGCTCAACTAACTATAACGGCCGAATTTCTATGGTTTTGTACGAGTGAAATGTGCAAGTAACTATAACGTCCCTGAAACCTATGGTTTTTTCGGTGAATTTCAAAGGTTTTTAACATGATCATTTGTAACTATAACGTCCCTGAAACCTATGGTTTTTTCAGTGAATTTCAAAGGTTTTTTAAATGCTAATTTCTAATTATAATGTTCATTAAACCTATCTGCTGTGCGATCCAAAAACAAGCTGGTGCTTGTAGTGTTGTGGACAGTGGACGCAACCATGTTACCTCAGGCAGTGGGGAAGGTCTCGGTCATGAACCTGTGTCGCCGCCCCCTGTAAGCAGAAGCGCAGTGGGCTGGTCCAACGTACGCCACTCCAGCGTAGAAGTGTGAATAAATAGGCCAGGGTTCTGGGCGTGGTTCACTTGTGTGAAAGCCAACGTGTCTGCCAGAGCGGCGACCCTCACCCTGCCACGTGGCTGCCGCCATGACCGTGGGCCTCCTCAACACAAGCCCCCTGCGAACACAGCGGCACAGCACTGCACAGTTATGTCTGTACAGACTACTGCCTTCGATGTACACTGCGGACAGCAGGGCTCACAATTCAGATTGAGTCGCGATTGCAGATGACGCAGTCCAGTAGGCAATACACATTGCTCCCAGTGCGGCCCGCCCGGACCACGCATCATCGCAGGCTGCGTACACGCTGAGCGCCAGAGGTACCACTAACTCAGTGCACCACAAGTAAACGCCACGTGGCCTTATTAAGGCAGAATTCATTAAACAAAACACATTGCTACCAGTGCGGCCCACACGGACCACGCATCATCGCAGGATGCGCACACGCTGAGTGCTTCAGGTGCCACTAGCTCACTGCACCATAAGTCATCGCCACGTACCCTTAAACCTACATAATATCCTTTTAGTATCCTTGCTTCATGAACTTTTTTGATATCAATTATAGCTTTAGTACAATGACCAAATTCATCTTGCAAGTCCAAAGGAACACTGAATGGCAGTCTACACTGGGGATAGCAGAGCCCACAATTCGAATTCAGTTTTGATTTATTTATTGCAGAGTGAACTGTACTTTATGTCATTGGATTTTCTCTAGAGGAAGTCAGAAAAAGCATTCCTCGATGTCTGTGCTGACTACTGCCTTCGATCTACACTGCGGTCAGCAGAGCTCACCATTCAAATTCAGCCTTGATTTATTAATTGGACAGAGAATTGTACTCTATGTCATTGAATTTTCTCAAGAGGAAGTGACAAAAAGCTTTCCTCGATGTCTGTGCTGACTACTGCCTTCAATCTACACTGCGGACAGCAGGGCTCACAATTCAGATGGAGTTGCGATTGCAGATGACGCAGTCCAGTAGGCAACAGACATTGCTACCAGTGCGGCCCTCCCGAACCACGCATCATCGCTAGCTGTGCACACGCGGAATGCTTCTGATGCTCCTACCTCAGTCCACCACAACTGATGGACCCTTTATGACAGAATCTTTTGTGTATGATTTCAGATCTGGTGCCCCTAACTTAGTGTAGCACAAGTCATGGACCCTTTATAATTGAATCTCTGTGTGTGATCTGATGATTACTGTTGTACTTGTTACCAGCATCAACCATTCCCGGAGGGCTGGCTTACACTCACCCCACACGCATCCAGCACAGACGTCACTGGACATGTGACCCTGGTAATAAAAAGGAGTCGAGTGCACATGCTCGTACCCAGTTCCACTATCTATCTGTGTCCGTGTGTTCATTATGTATGCAACATGCTGCCCCTGGGCCCTACCATATTACATTGTGCTCTGGACAGTGTATGCAACCAACTTACCTTTGACAGTGGGAGAAAACTTTGGTTATGTAACTTTGTCTCGGTCATTGTACAAGTACGTACGTAGAGACTGGATGATTAGAGTACTGCAAGGAGAGTGTATAGTGAATTTATAAGTGCGTGGGGATTGGCGGAGTGATTGTATAAGTACATATGTTGGCGCACCCTAACTCCGACAATGAGCTTGTCTCTAATTGGCTGCCCTCCATGTCCCAAAAACTTAAATTTGGATTTTGCATGGCCCAGTATTGCTACAGCTGCAATACTCCACTGAATGTGCAATAAACATTCACACCCACACAGATGTGTCATGTCCACCATCTTTCTTGTGTGGAACTATGGATGAATGTAGGGTCAGTGATTCCCCATACCTTCCATGCTGGCCATGTTCAGGGTCTTGGCTCACAGAGTGACACATTGACGCTTGCGACCCGGGTGACGGCAGCACTACAACAAGAACACGCCAGTGTTGCAAGATTTTTTGAGCATTCTCTAGCCCAAAGACAACCAAAAAGTAGCCCAAACTAGCCCAATATTGCTACTTTAAGGAAGGAGGGGCAGGGACATCGTCAAGCAGGCAGTGAATGGATTGGAATTGATGTTGCAGCAGGCTGCCAAGTAAATATTTGTCTAATAAAGCGCTTTAACATACTAGTTTGCTGGAGCGCTGTATATATATTTATAATCTGGCAACTAGCACAAACCAAAATTTTACCGCACAACCGGGAAAAATATAGCCCAATTGTGCGTGATCTAGCCCAATCTGGCAACAGTGCCGCATCAGTTGATTCCTCATACAGCTCACAATGGAGCCACGCCCATAGCTCCGGAGTCATTCTTCACAGCCTCACGCAGGACTGGCATACGTCAGGCCAGCCCACTCTGCTTACGCTTACAGAGAAAGACAACAAGGCTACATGGCCCAGATTTTCATTGCAGTGATCTGCTGGTCACACCCTAGTTGTTAGTATGCCACAGCCACTCCCTCACGGCTGGTATACACCCACACCACACCCATCCAGCACAGGCGTCACAGGACACGTGACCATACCAATAAAAAAGACCGGGCACACGTGCTCTAAACCATTTTAGAGTTGCTCCCACCGCATGCACTGTGATGGCCCGTCTCGGTGGTTCGGACACCTCATGTAGGCCTGAGCCACCGAACAGGGAGGCCTACCACCACGTGCGTGGCCTCACTGTTCACTGAGTTAGTGGCACCGCAAGGACTGAAACGGTGTGCAACCTGCGATGATGATAGGTGCACTAGTATGTCCTCTGCCATGGCAAAATCAAGACGCAGCACCAAATGTGAGACCTGTTGGCCTGCGGAGCGGGACTGCCTGATGCAGAGGGTGCCCTGTCCGCGAAAAGGTGAGCAGTGAGGCCTGGGTGCGCAGCGGTGGGCAAATACATCTGGGCGGCGGGAGTGGATACACAAAGGCGGCACAGCGATTTAGGCGTACGCAGTCATATATACTCTCCCATTACTAATTCTGTACTATGTTTAGATGTGGGAGCTTGAGGGCTCCACTAGGTCCCGGCACGTGGTTGGAGACACAGCACTCACTGTCCCTCTTCATCTCTTCCTTTCTCTCCTTCACACTCTTTCTCTCTCTCTTCTTCTCACACTGTTTCTCTCTTTCTCTCTCTCTTCCTCTTTCTCACACTCTTTCTCTCTCTCTCTTCCTCTCTCTCTCTGTTTCTCTCTCTCTTCGTCTCTCTCACTCTTTCTCTCTTTCTCTTTGTCTTCCTCTCACTCTTTCTTTCTTTTTCTCTCTCTCTTCCTCTCACTCTCACTGTTTCTCTCTTTCTCTCTGTATTCCTCTGACTCTTTCTTTCTTTTTCTCTCTGTCATCCTCTCACTCTTTCTTTCTCTCTCTATCTCTCTTTCTCTCTCCTTTGATGGACGCATGACGCACAATCTTATCTTGCTTTTTGTCTTGCAGGCCTGCGATGAAGCATGGCCATCCTGCAATCAACACTCAACCTGAATTGTGAGCTCCGCTCTCCGCGTGTACACAACGGGTGAGGAGGTTTCTTCGGCACGTGGTGGACCCTCTTCGACACACGCCGGTGGTGTAAGGTGAGCAGAGAGGCTTGTTTGCGCAGCGGCGGGCAGTCACCTCCGGGCAGTGGGAGTGGATGGGGTGCAGCAGCCTGGGTGCGCAGCGGCACGCAGTCACCTCCGGGCAGTGGGAGTGCATGGGGTGCAGCAGCCTGGGTACGCAGCAGCTGTCATACACCTCTGGGCAGTGGGAGTGGATGGAGTGCAGCAGCCTGGGTGTACAGCAGCGGGTAGACACCTCTGGGCAGTGGAAGTGGATGGGGTACACTAGCCTGGATACACAAAGGCAGGACAGCGATTTAGGCATACGCAGTTGTATGTACTCATCCATTACTGATTCAATTTTTATGTTTCAGATGACTAAGCTTGAGGGCTGCCCTATATCCCGGCACGTGGTTGGAGACACACCGGTGACAGAAAGGTGAGCTGTGAGGATTTTCTCCACAGTGTCAACACTCACTCTCCCTCTCCATCTCTTCCTTTCTGTCACTCACACTCTTTCTCTCTCTCTCCCTCTCTATCTCTTCCTTTCTCTCTCTCTCACACTCTTTCTCTGTCTCTTCCTCTCTCTCTCATTCTTTCTTTCTCTCTCTTCCTCTCTCATGCTTTCTCTCTCTCTCTTCCTCTCTCTCACACTGTTTCTCTCTCTCTTCCTCTCTCTCACACTGTTTCTCTCTTTCTCTCTTCCTTGTATCTCACTCTTTCTCTCTTTCTCTGTCTTCCTCTCTCTCACACTTTCTCTCTTCCTCACTCTCACTCTTTCTCTCTCTCTCTTCCTTTCTCTCACTCTTTCTCTCTCTCTCTTCCTCTCTCACTCTTTCTCTCTCTCTTCCTCTCTCTCACTCTTTCTCTCTCTTTCTCTCACTGTTTCTCTCTCTCTCTTCGTCTCTCTCACTCTTTCTCTCTGTCTTCCTCTCACTCTTTCTTTCTTTTTCTCTCTCTCTTCCTGTCACTCCCACTGTTTCTCTCTTTCTCTCTGTCTTCCTCCCACTCCTTCTTTCTTTTTCTCTCTGTCTTCCTCTCACTCTTTCTTTCTCTCTCTCTCTTTCTCTCTCCCTTGATGGATGAATGATGCACAATCCTATCTTGCTTTTTATCTAACAGGCTGTGATTCACGAATCGACGTCCCCCCCACACCACCACAGCTGAACGCGTGTACAAACTGCGATGATGCGTGGCCATCCTGACAACGCCTGACAAAGTTGCTTCAGCACATGGTGCACCCTCTTACACACACGCCGGTGGCGGAAGGTGAGCAGAGATACTTCTTTCCGCAGCAGCGGGCAGTCACCTCTGGGCGGTGGGAGTAGATAGTATGCAGCAGCCTGGGCGCACAAGAGCGCACAGACACCTCCGAGCAGTGGGAGTGGATGGGCTGCAGCAGCCTGAGTGCGCATTGCCGAAACAGATAATTAGGCGTGTGCAGTTGTATGTACTCTGCAATTACTAATTCTATACTATCTTTCAGATCACTAAACTTAAGGGTGCACTATGTCCCGGCACGTGGTTGGAGACACACCGGAAGCACAAAGGTAAGCTGCGAAGATTTTCACCAGTGTCAACACTCCCTCTCCATCTCTTCCTTTCTCTCTCTCACACTTTCTCTCTTTCTCTGTATTTTCCTCTCTCTCATTCTTTCTTTCTCTCGATTCCTCTCTCTCACTCTTTCTCTCTTTCTCTCTACCTCTCTCTCACACTGTTTCTCTCTCTCTCTTTTCCTTATATCTTACTCTTTCTCTCTCTCACTCTTTCTCTTTCTCTGTCTTTGTCTGTCTTCCTCTCTCTCACTCTTTCTCTCCTCTCTCTCACTCTTCCTCTCTCTCTTCCTCTCTCTCACTCTTTCTCTCTCTCTTCCTCTCTCTCACTCTTTCTCTCTCTCTCTTCCTCTCTCACACTATTTCTCTCTTTCTCTCTCTCACTCTTTCTCTATTTCTTTGTCTTCCTCTCTCTCTCCCTCTTTCTTTGTTTCTCTCTTTCTCCTTCACTCTTTCCCTCTTTCTCCATTGCTGGACGCATGACGCACCATCTTATCTTTCTTTTTGTCTTACAGGCTGTGATTCACAAATGGTCCAGCGATGACACGACATGGCTGTATATAGTTTTATTTGTTGTTGTTTTGTTTTAATAAAATGTTTTATATGTAAATCCATACATGACTAAGATTCTTATTTGTCCAACCTAACGTGACTGTCACATTTGTTTGTGGGGGGTGGGGGTGAGGGGAGATGGCGGACAAGGAGCTCCTACTGGGGGATGTCGGAGCAGTGTTGGGTGTCCATAGGTTTTAGGGACAGTTATAGTTAGTTGGACATTGCACTCGTACAAAACCCGTGAAATTCCCCCGTTATAGTTAGTTCAGGTAACTATAACTCGCGCCCGCAATGCACTGCTGATGACATCACATATTACATCACTCATGACATGGTCAGTGACATCACTGATGACATCACTGATGACATCTCAAATGACATCACTGATGACATCACTGATGACATCATCCATGTGATAATTTGATGCATCTTCTCAAACCCTAATATAACTTTTGATACACCCACTGTAAATTACAGACTGCCATTGTCAAAACCATAGACACTCCAACACCAATTACTATATACACACTCACTGATTCTTAGGTCTACACACACACATCTACTCACTCACCCGTACAGTCACTCATACTTATAGTCACTCAGTACAGGACTATTATTTGCACTCATACACCTATATAAACACTCACACACCGCCACTCATCCATAGAGGTACTCACACACCTAGTCAGTCATGCAAAAATTAAGCACACACCCATTTACTCATCTATACAGTTATACACACACCAGCTCACTTACTCATACAAATACTAGCACATTCTTACGCTCTTATACAATCTCTGATACAAGCACACACTCATCCATACAGTCACTCTCACAATCACACACTCTCGCTTATAGCTATTTATATACTCCAACACACATATATACTGCCTTTCACATATGTAGTTACTCACACATGAACCACTGGGACATACATTCACTCACTAACACACTCTTACACACACTTACCCACCCATACAGTCTATCACAGATGCACTCTTGAAATCATCCACCCAGTGAATCACCCACTCACACATCTATGCACAGAGTCGCACACACCCCACCCACACAAACACTCAGGCACCCATACAGATACTCAGACAACCAATCAATAACTCATATAGACACTCATGTAGCTATTCACAAACCCATGCAGCCACTTACACAGCAACAGACAGACGGATACAGACATTCACCCAGTTTAGTCACTAACCCATGCATTCAGTAAGATACGTTTAATCACTCACTTATAGAGTTAGTCACGCACCTACTAAATCATCCATTCAGACACTTATACACCCACTCATTCGTCAATACGCCTTTTCCTATATATATTAAACATATTTAAACTTTACAGAAACACACAGTCACTGGATGATGTCATCAGTGATGTCATTTGAGATGTCATCAGTGATGTCATCAGTGATGTCACTGACCATGTCATGAGTGATGTAATATGTGACGTCATCAGCAGTGCATTGCGGGGCGCGAGTTATAGTTACCTGAACTAACTATAACGGGGGAATTTCACGGGTTTTGTACGAGTGCAATGTCCAACTAACTATAACTGTCCCTAAAACCTATGGTTTTTTCAGTGAATATATATATATATACACATATATATATATATATATTGTAAAACACCATGCCCTCAGGCAAGGCTGCACTCGAGCAGTACCACAATACAGCGGGTAGAAGACACATCAGCATGCCGGTGTCAGCTCTCAGTCGTTCTTTGCCTGACGCGTTTCTGAGCCGTTCGCTAGTCATCAGAGGCTCAACTGTCCTTGGCGCTTAACACTCCCACTATTTATTTAAATAGAACTCAAATGAGTTTGAACGCTGCATTGTGGGATATATAGTAAGTGTTAATTCCCTGAATGGGAGTGCCACAGCTGAAAAATATAAAGCCCTGAATGGGCCCCAGAATACTATGTGTCCATTAATCCCTCGATGCTGCTTCACATCAGACTTCGGTGGTTCCGAGTCCCGTGACCCCCATAAGATCGGGGTGATGCAAGCCTCCACGGCAGGGCTGCCGCGTATCAATTGTAAAACACCATGCCCTCAGGCAAGGCTGCACTCGAGCAGAACCACAATCCAGCGGGTAGAAGACACATCAGCATGGCGGTGTCAGCGCTCAGTCGTTCTTCGCCTGACGCGTTTCTGAGCCGTTCGCTCGTCATCAGAGGCTCGACTGTCCTTGGCGCTTAACACTCCCACTATTTATTTAAATAGAACTCAAATGAGTTTGAACGCTGCATTGTGGGATATATAGTAAGTGTTAATTCCCTGAATGGGAGCGCCACAGCTGAAAAATATAAAGCCCTGAATGGGCCCCAGAATACTATGTGTCCATTAATCCCTCGATGCTGCTTCACATCAGACTTCGGTGGTTCCGAGTCCCGTGACCCCCATAAGATCGGGGTGGTGCAAGCCTCCACGGCAGGGCTGCCGCGTATCAATTGTAAAACACCATGCCCTCAGGCAAGGCTGCACTCGAGCAGCACCACAATCCAGCGGGTAGAAGACACATCAGCATGCCGGTGTCAGCTCTCAGTCGTTCTTCGCCTGACGCGTTTCTGAGCCGTTCGCTCGTCATCAGAGGCTCGACTGTCCTTGGCGCTTATGCAGCGTTCAAACTCATTTGAGTGGGGCTCTGATTCTCTGTTGTTCTATTCAAACAGGCGTGATGACGCTGAAACGCGTAAGGATAAATTAGTGTTTTTCAATGCTGCCGCTTCAGACGAATAAAGTCTTTTCTTGCATGGAAGTCGGAGTGGGGCTCTGATTCTCTGTTGTTCTATTCAAACAGGATCCTCTGCTCCTGCTCACAGAGTCCGCCCTGCAGAGTTGGTGGCCCCCAGTAAAACGGAGAACGTTTTGGAACATTATGGAGGGGGCATGACTCGCTCAAAACGCACCAGCCATCGGATTTCCATAGGCACTGGTAACGTAATTGAGAAAGGGAGAAGGGGGAGATGTCTCTCTCCTTGAGAACTCCGCAGTGCAAGTGCATATCATGGACAGTGGCAGCATAATTGTGCACTTGCGATTGATTTTAACTGGCTGCACCTCCAATTTTGGACTGTTTGTGACATTGGGGAATAACGCTATTTACAGCAATGAATGAACACTGGGCCATGTCACGTTGTCATTGAACAAAGTTGGTGCATTCTGGGGCTTGTAGTTGAACCCACTGGCCTCGTGACCACAAGGATCATTATCACACTCACCTGTGAACAAGGCGTGATGACGCTGAAACGCGTAAGGATAAATGAGTGTTTTTCATTTTTTCAATGCTGCCGCTTCAGACGAATAAAGTCTTTTCTTGCATGGAAGTCGGAGTGGGGCTCTGATTCTCTGTTGTTCTATTTAAACAGGATCCTCCGCTCCTGCTCACAGAGCCCGCCCTGCAGAGTTGGTGGCCCCCAGTAAAATGGATAACATTTTTGGAATATATATATATATATATATATATATATATATATATACTTGAAGATGAAGGATCACAAGAAAACAACAGCCAGCCAGGGCAAAAATCTGGATCCCAAAGGATACAATGAGTCACAAAGAAGTAAAATATCCAGAAAGAAGTGACTCAAACAGATAGATTCACCAAAGAACAAAAATATATTTCCACTACAACGTTTCAGCTTCCGCCTTCCTCAGGTAGTACAAGATGGTTTGCTCAGTGGCTGCACAGATGACACAGCTGAATTTTCAAAAAGCATCATGAGTGAAGATTCCATTTGGAATGTGGAATCAATGCAGTTCTGAGAGCTCTTGAGATATGCAGTAATCAAGTTGTATTGTCAGTAATGTTCAGTCCATCTGGATGCAGTGATTTTAAACGGTACATCCAGAAGTTTTCTCTGGAGTCCAGTAGTTCTTCCTTTGAGACATGTTCCACGGGGAAAATCTTCAAATCTGATAGTAAATGATCCACAAGGTTATGATTACTGCATATCTCAAGAGCTCTCAGGACTGCATTGATTCCACATTCCAAATGGAATTCCCCTTGAATCCTGGGGGTCCCTGGGGGCCAACTAGCCCACCAGGAACTTCCAGTATGCGCCAGGGGGCTGCGTTGCAGAGAGGTGTACAGAGGCCACGCCCCTTTTTACACCTCTCTGCAACGCAGCTCTGTGGCGCTTTTGGAGGTACATGGTGGGCTAGTTGGACTCCAGGGACCCTCAGGATTCAAGGGGACTTAATTCCCCAACCTAAACGCACCACGGGCGCGTTTGCACAGTGGTGAAGGGAGGGCGGGGCTTCAGGTGACATGTGTGCAAACAGGCCCCGTTGCGCGTTTTAAGATGGGGAATTAAATCCCCTTCAATCCTGAGGGTCCCTGGGGGCCAGCTAGCCCACCAGGTACGTCCAGAAAGCGCCACAGAGCTGCGTTGCAGAGAGGTTCAAAAGGGGCGTGACCTCTGAACACCTCTCTGCAACGCAGCTCTCTGGCGCATACTGGAGGTATCTGGTGGGCTACTTGGCCCCTAGGGACCCTCGGGATTGAGGAGGATTTAATTCCCCATCTTAAAACGCGCCACGGGGCCTGTTTGCAGACATGTCACCGGAAGCCCCGCCCCCTCCCTTCACCACTGTGCAAATATTCCTCTAAAATCAGCCAAACTACGAATTCCGATTTACTCACCTGTTATCAGGAGAGACCTCAGTGCTGCATCTTTGAGCCCAGTACTGATCCTGAAAAGTAATTTTAACCGTACTTACCAGTAACTTGAATTTCCTTCCATAGGATATCATTGCCTGCTTTTTGCTGAAAAAGTTTCTAAGTGTCGATTTTTGAAACATACAAATATTCCTCTAAAATCAGCAGAACTACGAATTCCGATTTACTCACCTGTTATCAGGAGAGACCTCAGTGCTGCATCTTTGAGCCCAGTACTGATCCTGAAAAGTAATTCTAACCGTACTTACCAGTAACTTGAATTTCCTTCCATAGGCTAACATTGACTGGTTTCACTTGGAAATTCTTCTAAGTGTGGAGTTTTGGAACTTTATAATATTCCTCTAAAATCAGCCGAACTACGAATTCCGATTTACTCACCTGTTATCAGGAGAGACCTCAGTGCTGCATCTTTGAGCCCAGTACTGATCCTGTAAAGTAATTTTAACCGTACTTACCAGTAACTTGAATTTCCTTCCGTAGGATATCATTGCCTGCTTTTTGCTGAAAAAGTTTCTAAGTGTCGATTTTTGAAACATACAAATATTCCTCTAAAATCAGCCGAACTACGAATTCTGATTTACTCACCTGTTATCAGGAGAGAACCCAGTGCTGCATCTTTTAGCCCAGCACTGACCCTGAAAAGTAATTCTAACCGTACTTACCAGTAACTTGTATTTCCTTCCATAGGAATCCATTGTCTGGTTTTCAGCAGAAAAGTTTGTGTCGATTTTCATAAACTACAAATATTCCTTAAAAATCGCCTGTATGACTTAAACGCATTCTTTCAACTGTTTACAGGAGATGCACCAGTGCTGGATCCAGGATCCACCACTGAGTAAGAAAAAGTAACGATAACACTACTTACCTGCTAAGTGAATTTCCTCCCATAGGATAACATTGGTGATTCTATGTGAAAAAGTTTCTGTCAACTTTTAAAATACAATAATATTCCTTAAAAATCACTACTGTAACCAAGACGCTTTTACTCAACTGTTTACAGGAGATGTCGCAGGACTGAATCTAGGATCCAGTCCTGTGGTTAGAAAAGTAATCCATAAAGTAACTAATTGCATTTAACTAGAAATTCACATTGAGCTCAATGTTGCATTGTGTTTGAAATTGTGTTGCCCATTGCAACAACTGTAACTACTGTACTTAAAAGTCTATTGCCTATTTGCAAAGTATTTAAACTAAAGTAATTCATTCTGAGAAAGTATATTTTGTAATGTAATGTATAATGTAATTACAATGTAATTTAAAAATAAAATATCTAAAAATAAATAGTTTAAAAAAATGTAGTAAATCAGTATCAAAAAAATAAATATAACAATTAATACATTTAAAATTTGTCATTTACAAAACCTTTGAAATTCACTGAAAAAAACCATAGGTTTCAGACATGTTATAGTTAGGAATTAGCATTTAAAAAACCTTTGAAATTCACTGAAAAAACCATAGGTTTCAGGCACGTTATAGTTAGAAATTAGCATTTAAAAAACCTTACAAATTCACTGAAAAACCATAGGTTTCAGGCACGTTATAGTTAGAAATTAGCATTTAAAAAACCTTACAAATTCACTGAAAAAACCATAGGTTTTAGGGACAGTTATAGTTAGTTGGACATTGCACTCGTACAAAACCCGTGAAATTCCCCCGTTATAGTTAGTTCAGCTAACTATAACTCGTGCCCCCGCAATGCACTGCTGATGACGTCACATATTACATCACTCATGACATGGTCAGTGACATCACTGATGACATCACTGATGACATCTCAAATGACATCACTGATGACATCATGCAGTGACTGTGTGTTTCTGTAAAGTTGAAATATGTTTAATATATATAGGGAAAGGCGTATTGAAGAATGAGTGGGTGTATAAGTGTCTGAATGGATGATTTAGTAGGTGCGTGACTGACTCTATAAGTGAGTGATTAAACGTATCTTACTGAATGCATGGGTTAGTGACTAAACTGTGTGAATGTCTGTATCCGTGTGTCTGTTGGTGTGTAAGCGGCTCATGGGTTTGTGAATAGCTACATGAGTGTCTATATGGGTTATTGATTTGTTGTCTGAGTATCTGTATGGGTGCCTGATTGTTTGTGTGGGTGGGGTGTGTGTGACTCTGAGCATAGATGTGTGAGTGGGTGATTCACTGGGTGCATGGTTTCAAGAGTGCATCTGTGATGGACTGTATGGGTGGGTGAGTGTGTGTATGGGTGTGTTAGTGAGTGAATGTATATCTCAGTGTTACATGTGTGAGTAACTACATATGTGAAAAGTAGTATATATGTGTGTTGGAGTACATAATTGGCTACAAATGAGAGTGTGTTATTGTGAGAGTGGCTGTATGGATGAGTGTGTGCTTGTATCATTAATTGTATAAGAGCGTAAGAATGTGCTAGTATTTATATGAGTAATTGAGCTGGTGTGTGTATAACTGTACATCTGAGTAAATGGGAGTGTGATTAATTATTTGCATGACTGACTAGGTGTGTGAGTACCTCTATGGATGAGTGGCGGTGTGTGAGTGTCTATATAGGTGTATGAGTGCATATGATAGTCCTGTACTGAGTGACTGTAAGTATGAGTGACTGTACGGGTGAGTCAGTGGATGTGTGTGTAGACCTAAGAGTCAGTGAGTGGGTATGTAGCTATTGGTGTTGGAGTGTCTATGGTTTTGAGAATGGTAGTGTGTAATTTAGAGTGGGTGTATCAAAAGTTATATCAGGGTGTGAGAAGATGCATGAAATTTTCAAATGGATGATGTCATCAGTGATGTCATCAGTGATGTCATTTGAGATGTCATCAGTGATGTCATCAGTGATGTCACTGACCATGTCATGAGTGATGTAATATGTGACGTCATCAGCAGTGCATTGCGGGGCGCGAGTTATAGTTAGCTGAACTAACTATAACGGGGAATTTCACGGGTTTTGTATGAGTGCAATGTCCAACTAACTATAACTGTCCCTAAAACCTATGGTTTTTTCAGTGAATATATATATATATATGAAGAAAAAGACCACTCTGTAAAAAGCAATCCAAGGACACAGCGGGGATTTCAAGTGGGAACCCTTTATTCACCAAATGTGGCTTGGCATAATGCATTTTGGCTGCTCCTGCCTTCCTCAGATGCCACGCACCACTAGTCTGCACCTTCTCCCTCCTGTGCTCTTTATACGGCACTCCCTGTAGTGGGAGATCAGCTGTTCCTGCTTAACAACGGGCAGCTGTAATCAAATGTCAGACTACAGCCCCCAGCATGCAATGTGTTGGTGAATCCGTAAGCAGGAATAATAAAACTGTTAATAAGCGCCGACAATGCCTATTACAGAAGGGACCATGTAGTGGCAGGTGCAGTCCATTATTAACAGTGTTCAGCATTCCTTCGAGTCCCCAACGTCCAAAGCCATAATTGCGAAACAAACCGGGCCATGGAGAAAGCTGCAATGAGCCATCTCCCCCGTGAAGTCACAGTCTACCTGTTGGCAGCAGCCTCTGGTGTGGTCCGTTCTTGTGGCGGTCCCGGGATAATCAATCCCTTGATTACTGTGAAATTCGGTGCCAGAAAAAACTCCCAGGACTCTTGGATGGACGGGTATATATATAATCATTGCCAAAGGTTTCTTAAGTAGAGATGTCACTCCTGTAGAGAAGAGAACAAAGGATTATTTCAGTGGCGAGATGCAAGTTGAGTTTATACTTAATTGCTAATGGCAAATCTAGGACCGAGGGAACCTAGATGTTTTTTGTATGTATGTTTTAGATTTGTATGTATGCGGCTTTCTATAGCTCAAACCTAGCTATAGAACAAAGGAGCTGTATAAAGAGAGTCAGGACTTAAAACGAGGACTAGTATGTAGTGGCCTCTGATGATAATTCTTCAATTCCCTACATGGAGGGACTTGATAAACTGGGAAGAAGGAGACTAAGGGAAAAATAGGGTGGTAGAAATGGGATTCCTGGTTGGCTAGATATGCATCCGGGCCAGGCAGGAACCACCACTCTAGTCATGCTAATCTAAATACACAATAAGATAACCTGTGCTCATCCTCTGGTAGCTTGGCACAGAGCAGTCAGGCTTATCTACAAAGGCAGTGTGCAAAGTATTTGTGCAACTAACACACAGTTACACAATGAAAAACCACTACAAAACTCCACACAGGTTTAGAATAATAGAGAATATTTATCTGAGTAAAACAAGACAAACATGACCAAAATACAATAAGTAGAAGTAGAGAGATGAATTTTTAAAGAATAAACCAAAAATAGTGCTTATAAGTAACTTGCGGTCAAAAAGTTACTCGAGGTCCTGAGGGGCCAGTACAAATCCAAAGTTCAGGCTGACCACGAGGGAGGGCAGGCTGGCTACAGGACCCAGCCAGGTCCCTGTGAAGAAATACCTTGGCTGTAGCAGTAGCAAGTGCCGATGTCGAGAGCCTACTGCGCCATCGTCTAGCCACGCAAAGGGGGTCCCCCATCATCTTCGAGCTCCATTGAAGTGAATGCAATGCATCATCGTCGAGCCGCACAGATCGCCATTGTAGAGCCAAGCAGGCTGTGGAACTGCTGTTATCGAGCAGCCTCTGCGTCCGCATTAAAGAGCAGCAGAATTTCTCACACAGTCAATGCAGAAATCAGCTGCAGAACCTACTTCTGAGGCTAAGAACTTGGAGGGGGCACCTCAAGCAAGGTTAGGGCTCACAGAAGCCAGAGTCCAGCAGCACCAGCACAATTGTAGGAAGTCTTTTGTGTCCCTGAGACTTCAGAAAAAGTGAGGCAAGCCAGCAAGCCCTTGAAGATCACTTGGAGGGAAGTCAGAGTCATAATCATAAATTAGATCCCTCTTTTAGCGATAAAGAACTATTAACTATGGCACAGGTGCCCCCGGCTACTTTTCCTAGTGCAGGTGACTCTGGACGAGATGAAACCCTAGTAAAGTTTCTAGGATCCATAGGGCTGTTCTGTGTCAAGGGATGAGCAGATACCGACCGCCCGCGAGAAAGACTTTTCGCATAGGTAATCAGAGATGTCCAATTGATTACGCCTTCATAAATGTTTGCCACTTCACTGAAGTAGAAGGGTTCGAAGTGCTGCAATGTTAAGGTAGTGAGCATTGGCCCTTATGGGTATTACTTAGGATAGAACAAGGGCTGAAAAGAGATAGAGTGACACCACTGCAGATAGAATATCCTCGACGCATAACCACCCGTATAACTGAGGATAGTTTGAAACTGCTCAATGACTTGATGGTTGACAATACGTTGACATATGTTATGGCCAGGTGATTGAGAAAGTGGTAAACTGTTTGAGGGTACAACTAAAATCAGGACCTGCGACCAAGAAATGTGATTATGAGACGGGGGTTAGAGAAATGGTTGGTTTAATAGTGAGTGTAGGAGCTTAAAATTGAGGGTATGGAAATGGGAAAGACTGCTTAGGAAAAGACAGGATAAGGTAATAATGGAGAGTTTCTGCTTGGCAAAACTTGAGAACAAAAACAAGTTGAAGGAAAGGAAATCGTAGTATATGACTAAAAATTGGAAAACTATGCTTGAAGTGATAGGAATAAATAACATAAGGAAATTCTGGCAATTGGTGTGGGAGGGGAATGTGCAAGGGGAAATTAGGTGCTTAGTGGGGGAAGATGACTGGATTAACCACTTGAGCAATCTGTATGACAGCAATAGGATAGATGAGAATTTGGAAATTATGATTAAGGTTGGGGTAGAAACAGAGCTGCGCTTCTCTTTCAAAAAGATTAAAAGATACCATTCAATCCCTAAAAGTAGCTAAAGCAGCAGGGCCAGATAATTTAACAGCAATTATATTTAAAAAATATGTGGATTGGAGGGCTAGCTTATTAAATGTCATTTTCCAAAACGTCTTGACTTCTGGGATTTTTCCCGAAAGTTGGTAAGGGGCAATAGTCAGACCAATATATAAATAAGGAGGATGCCACACAGCCCAAGAACTATCGCCTAATTCGTTTGCTGGATGTGGGGGAGAAAGTATTTTCAAAGATACTCTTAGGCGTAATGAAGGCCTGGGTAGAGCAGAACAAACTAATTCTGATAGAGAAAGGTGGTTTTAAAGAGGGCCACTCAACAATAGATCATTCCCTTAGTCTATGGGCAATGAAAAGAAAGGCAAATGAACTACGAGCAGATTGTTCTGCAGTTTTGTTGATTTCCGGGCCACCTTTGATTTGGTCGATCATAAGCTACTGTGGGATATGTTGGGGCGGCTCGGTATCAACAAGGCAGTACTCTCACTAATTTAGGAATTGCATTTGCAGAATTGGACCAGGGTAATCTTAGATACCCTTGGGACCCTATCAATGGAAGTACAGATAAAGAATGGACTACGCCAGGGCTGCATCCTGCCTCCTCTATTGTTTTCATTGTTCCTGTCCGATTTACCAAATATGTCACGTAATGCTGATGGTTTAATCCCTAATATGGGCGGGACCCTCATCCCATGTCTACTATACACTGATGACTAGTGATAGTGGACATGACCGAATTGAGTCTGCAAAAGAAATTGAATGCTTTCCCCGATTAATGTTTAAAGAAATGCCTTACGGTCAATTTGGAAAAGACTAAAATAATGGCGCTCAGTAAAGGAAATGGAGATTTTAACTGCCAACTGGGAGAAGTCAAAGTTGAGGTGGTGGACAAATATAAATATTTGGGTATGTGGTTTGATACCAAATTAAATTGGAGGGACCACATAGAATCACTAAAAGCAAAGGCACTTTCCTCAGTATGGGGCCTAAAACAGTTCAAGCGGAAATATGGATGCCCGTCTCTACGCCCGATTTTATCAGCCTTTAATGCAATGGTCAGTCCACAATTTCAGTACGGAGTGGAGGTACTATCTTTAGGTGGTAAACTGGATTGGAACCTTGAGGAGGGTAAATGTGTGAAACAGCTCCTTGTTCTCCCACCATCAACTATGATCCAGGCTGTGAGGGCAGAATGCCAACTTACAACCTGGAGTTATAAGGTACTGCAAGCTACACTGAATTTCTGGCAGAGAATGAGTAGCGAAGGGGCCTTTAAAATATCATACCTTTGTAAAAGGGAAATAGAGAAAAGTTAATTGAATTGGGTATCCCAAGTTAAATGCACGCAAGCTAAGATCTGCATCAAACTATCATTACAGCCAGAACAGTGGAAGTTAGTGCAGCAGATCCCCAAACAGGAGCTACACGCTATTATAAGTAAAAAGGCTCGATAGTAAGATTTGCTTTATCTGGGGAACAAATCATCCACCCAGTTCTTGGTAGGAGGCTGGAGCAATGATCATATGTTCCCTTATATTGAGTCCCTGCCAATGCCTAATCTTAGAAATGTTGTATTGAAATTTAGAGTTGGTCTTAACCCATGCAATGCAGACAGGAAGATAAAAACTGCAATGAGAAATGAACAGGGCTTGTGTACATGTGGGCTAAAAGTAAAATGCAGTGGCCCACATATTTTATTGGACTGTTTGTGGTTCCCAGATGAATGGAAGGAGTATTTAAAACCTCTTTTTATTGCTTATAAGATTATTAATAGAGATCAATCTCTCAGTCTGTTGATAAATATGAGATTTTTAAATGTTGGATTTGCAAAAGGAAGATTTTTTATTGCAATACAAGAGTCTTTAAAAGAGCTTTCAATATAATTTAAAATAGCCCAATGGGTTGAAATGAGATTCCTCCCATTATTTGATGCCACTTTGATGTCCCTGTATGTATACAGAAATGTACATTTTACTTCTATTTAATTATTTCCATCCTAGTCATGAGTTTAAAGCCTATTTGATATGGAGTGGCACTGCTCCAATTTGAATTGTAAGTTGTATTGGGTTTTATTGTGCTTTGTGCTATTTTTATAGATACACTATTTCTATTGCTGTTTTCTATGGCTATATTAGCTGAATAAAGTATACTGAATCAAGTCCTTCCAGCAGAGTCAGAGAGCAGCAGGCAGCAGGGCAACAAGCAGAAAATCAGTCCTTCTAGCAAGGCAGTCTAGTCGAGTCCTTTAAGCATCACAGCAGTCCTTCTGAAAGAGGTTCAGTTCAAGATCCAGAAGTGTCTTATTTTTAGGGGGTCAGAGACCCAGTATTATGCCTAAAGGTGCCTTTGATGTTGGGGTGACTTCAAAGGAACTCTCTTAAGTGCACATGCGTCCCTTTCAAGGCTACCTGTGGGGGGTAAATTAGTGCTTTGTGTGTGGACAGGACACAACACTACCTATTGAAGTGTAAGTGCAAGCCCCTCCCATTTCTCTCTGCACAGGAAGATCCATCAGAATGCAGATGAGTGTTCAGAATGCAGATGACCCTCATCTTCCTTTGTTTGTGGCTGTCTAGAGGGAATTCACAAAGTATAGCTGTCTCCCAACCCAGATGTATATTTGAGACAGGCTGTAAAGCACACAGAGTTAAGATAAGAGCAGAGAAATGTCCACTTTCTAAAAGTGGCATTTCTAAAATAGTAATGTTAAATCCAACTTCACTAGTAAGGATGTTTTGTCATGACCATTCCAAACATATGAAAATCCACTCTTCCCTGATCAGGAATTATAGCTTAAAAGTGTATTAAGGAATTCCCAATGCTAACCTATAAGAGGAGTAGGCCTCATAGTAGTGAAAAGCGAAATAGGCTGTTTGTCACTACCAGGACATTCAAAACATAAAAGTACATAACCTACCTTTTACTTACATAGCACCCTGTCTTAGGGCCTACCTTAGGGGTGACTTATATGTAATAAAAGGTGAGTTTTAGGCCTGGCAAGTAGTTGTAAATGCCAAATCGAAGTGGCAGTAAACTGCACATGCAGGCACTGCAGTGGCAGGCATGAGACAGGTTGAAAGGCTACTTCTGTGTGTGGCACAATCAGTGTGCAGGCCCTGTGTATATGGTATACCACTTTAAAAGGGACTTACAGGTAAATCAAATATGCCAAACAGTTGAAAACCAATTATACCATTGTTTAGAGGGGAGAGCACATGCACTTTAGCACTGGTCAGCAGAGTCCTAAAGCCAACAAAAATGAGGTAAAGAAAATAGGAGGAGTAAGGCAAAAGGTTTGAGGTGACCCTTCAGAGAGAGCCATTTTCCAACTTAGGTTAAGGGAAGAGAAAGAGCGATGGCTTTGTTTTGGTACCAGGGCTTTTGGCTGGAGTCCACCCATTTATTGTACTCACCTCTCTTGTAAATGATTTGTGACAGGCAAATGGAGTAGCAGGAAATGGGTAGTACTGTTAGGACCTTTAAAGGGTCAATAGAAGCAAATACAATCTTATTTAAGGTCTTAGGTCACTGCTTCGTAATACAATATTACTCTATGTTTTTATCTTACAGATACTCTATAAACATGACAGTAACCATACCCATGAGTAGCAGGAGGCCTCCGTAGGAATACAGTATCACCAGAGATTGCCATCAGGTCATGGTAATTGCAGGCAGAATAACTGGGGAGAATAATGGCATGCCAGGTTGGCATTAGAGGAGAACGTTAGAGTGGGAAGTAATCATTAGCTCATAAAGCAGGAATTCAACAAAACAAATAGTCCGAGAGAATGGGAAAGAAATTGAGGCAATGAGAGAAAAACAACAAGTGTGGAGCAATGCAAGAATGTGGATGAGACTAATGGCAGCAGGAACCTATATGCCTTTGAGAAATTGCAAGGTAAAATTGTATTCCAGCAGAAACTACTTTTCCTCTCTCTGAGCTATCTCACTGGTTTCTATTGGCCCTCTTCTGACTGGTTAATTTCCAAGTTGTTCTCTGGAAGTACCTCAGCCCCAGACTCCACTGGCCAATTCCCTACAAACCGTGGCCCCTGCTTGTTCATATTAATCAGAAAGTGTGTTTTCAATGTGAAGAAGGGAAAGTGGACATTGTTTCTTTTAACTCTAGGTAATCTCAGATTGTAGTTGCTTAGCCTTCTTATGAGGACCCTTTACAGGTTGGTTTTGGTGTCCAAGTGTCGACTCCAAAATATTGACATTATTATTATGATAAAAACTCTTGTCAATACAAAAATATTGTGGTAGAAAATATCCAGGATAAGCATATTGTTTTTTTTGTTTGTCAATAATATCAATGTTTAAACTATTATGGTATTTCATATTGTTTATACCCAATTTTTATTATTTTGTCATGAAGCTAAGGAACAGCTTGAGTATAGTAAATTCAACCTAGCAGCGTATCAGGTGTATATTAGCCAGTGATCTCTAACAATATGAGTTCATGGGGCCAACAGCTGGGTATGCGCATCACAAAGTACATCAGTCACATGGAAAACCATGTACAATTCAGCATGGGACTTCCACAAGGAAGTCATTGTGGGAGGGTGGTTTGTCCATTTTCCCAATTCAATGTAGTCAACATATCTCATCAATCCCTTAGCTTATTCAGAAATGTAACACCTGTTTACATTGCTTCAACCAAATTTTGTAACTCACAGTGTATTCCCTAGTGTCTTTCTTCAATAATGGGAGAGAAGGGAATCAAGTCCTTCCAGCAGAATCGTATTATAATACGTCTCTTAACCAACGATAGGGAAAAAACTACAAACTTTATCCAAATATTTCGCCATTTGGGCAGAGGATGAAGAAACACCAAACAACGTCTAATCAAATGCTGAACCATGGGGCCGACCACACCACTGAGATCGCTGACTACACTGTTCCAGTAAGCCATTACAGTTGTGCCCCCTGTATGCATCCACATGCGGAGCAGGCACAGGGGGAACCTCCATGACACCGCCAGCAGAGAGGAAACTCCTAATATGCTTGGCGGGACCATGGCAGTCCCGCCAAGCATATTGATGCCTCCTGACTGCCACAACACCGCCAAGGAACATCTGTTTCCTGGTGGCTGCGGCGGACATTGACTGTCCGACCACCCTTATCATAATAGGGTCGAGAGGTCGAGAGACCACCGCCGCTACGTCCCCATGAGTCTGGCGGTCCGTGGATGCCAGACTCATAATCAGCCCCTTTAAGTTTGATTAAATAATTACTTTTAAGTGATATTATTTTTATGATAAATTAATGTTTTAAAATATATCATTGTTTTGATGTGTTTACTGAGGAATAGTGTGAGTAATGTTTTATTTTATTGGTATATTAATTAATATGAAATTGTTTAATATTTTAACTATCAGGTGTTTTATGTTTTAAAGATACACTACAGAGGTAAGGGTCCCATCGAACTCAAAGCGAAAGGAGCAGCTATTTTACAATTGCATTTTATTACATTAACACAGCCAGAGATTAATTTTTGTATATTGGGCATCGCCCCTATCTGTAATGCGCTTAGAAAAGTCAACAAATACGTATAATGGTTTAAAAAAAAAAAATCGTAATGGTTTTGATTAACCAAACAATAAAGATTTTCGTACTACAAATATGAAATTAACAATCTTACCATACATAATTTAGTTTAAATTACTGTTGTCTTATTCAATGATTTAAAAATATAAAATTAATGAAAACTTACATTTGTAGACTGTGAAAAAATAAAAAAGGTTACGAAATGTTGGGGATTTGGGTGGGTATTTTATTAATTTTGTGAAAAACACGTGTATACACGTTAAAGATTTAATTGATATTAGTTTTTTTTTCAAATTTAGTATTCTTATTGTGGTTTTTAGGTGGTGTTTATGAAATATAAAAGCAGACATATGAGTCTCTATAGTATAAAAAGGCTCTTAAATTGTGCTTTGTCATGAAGTTCCTATAGTACCCCTGCAGGACCTGCGTGTTTGGATAACATAAACCGTGGGCTTGGTGTTAGACTGATTCTGTGCACCCCCACCGTGTATGTTAGCCGGATTTGCATTAGCTAGCTCACAGTGCCACTAGAATCTCCTCTTATCGGGGAGAGATTAGTTTCTGGCAACCTTAGATCATGACAACCCTGATCCCTCAGAATCGTGGAAACAATGTACTACTTTTCGCTCAGTCACTCGTGCTTACTTGTTCGGGTTGTCTCCGAGAGTTACACAGAATAAACAGTCTGGGCGTTTCAATAAGTATTTATTGAACAGTTGTTATTCTAGTGTAAAATATATGTGCTGCAGCAACCAGCAGACAATAGCAGAGATATATTATCAGCAGTACGATAAGAGTGAAGGGATAGTACAGTTCTACCATATTGCAAGAATCATGAATACATACATGAATATAAAAAGCATTATGAAAAGTGCGCGTACTCCTACGATGCCTAACTAGATGTACCTGAGTGTACCTAGCATATGTGTAGGTCTAAAAGCCTAAGAGCCAAGAATCCTTCTAGGATTTAGTCGAACCCCATTACCTGAATAGAGAGAGTGTGGGACCCCGTCCTGGTCTCGAGTTGGACACCCCACAATGGCTGTGTTAGACCGCTGTCAGCTGGAGGGACTGCATGCAGGAGCCTCAGCGTCTCTGGTCAGTGTGTCAGCATGGAAGTCTCGGTTCCCTCTATCTTACCGTGGCAAGATGTGGTGTATTTATACCCTAAAGTGTCTCGTCCCTCAGGATGGATTGTATTGGTCTTTGTTAGACATGAGGAAGACGTCAGGGGTGAACTTTGTACATACATATTATGCGGGAGATGTAGCTGGTGAATGCTCATGCATAATTTATGAGTACATTGTAGGCCTGTGTTTGGGAAAAACCCTGCAGTGTTCTAACCACAGACTAGATAACGTTCAACCCTCAGAGTTCGTTGTGTACTGTAGGGAACTAATGTAGGTGAAAGGAGCATAGATTATGACTATAATAGGGCATAGACGATTGTGACCAAAATAGGGCATATACGATTATGACCATAATAGGGCATATGCGAATATGACCATATACGGCATATATGAAGGCGTCTATATTAGGGCCTCTATATGAAACATAACACCCACTCCACTTCCGAATTGGATGATAATGACCATACTTAAAATCTGGACAATTTCTAAAAATTCTCTTAAAAACAGCTAAAAACATGGTTTTAAAAAGACATCTAAAAATGATTAAAAATGTTAAAAGTCAGCTATTCTTTTGTTGCAACTTGAAAAAGTCAATTCTGTCTCACTCATAAAAGTTGCATTACTATAAGGAGAAGAAGGCCATTCTTTCTCAAGTGAAAGTGTCAATTGAGGAAGTGTTCCAAATTTAGTTCGTATATTTATGAAACGAAATGGAGAAGCTGAATTCTTTCCCAGGACGCGATGAGCCAATTCCAGATTAAGTCTCCTGGCTGGGAGATACAGCATTATCGGTGTTAGCTACTGCAGACGACAAATCCAACGCCTCACAGAGAACGTCAATCGCACATAGATGGAATTCAGCACTGCCAACAGTCGGTGCTGCGGCAGCTTGTGTGGCAGTTGTTACCTGAGTGCCTGTGGAGGAGCCACCTAACCCAGCAGGAGCAAACGGCACCTGTGGATTCTCAAGGAATGCATTCATCAGAATTGGAAGACGCTGGGGACAATGCAGAGCATGGGCCTTTAGGAGGTCCAACACAGCATCCATGTCCGGAGGCGTATCTGATGGAAATGTTAGACAGAGATCCAACGTGCATTCTTCTCCGCAAAACAGGCATCGAAGAACAGGTAAGATGCAGTCCACCCATACTGGTCTAAACGATAGAAACCAAGAGGCGTTCAGTTCTCTTAGGCAAGGTATACCCAGAAGCTGCTCCATGCGTTCACGGTATTTCCGCTCCATGAGTATGTTCGCCATTTCCTCGGAAATTGGGCCGTCCATTGCGTAGCAGTAAGATTACAATCAGGACTCCTGCAATTAGGAACAGGATAAGCGGGAGACCCCCAAAGACGCTTCCCAAAACGGAGTGTATAAAATTTGGGATTACTCCGAGGACTGTCTGAAAGGTGCTTAATAGTCTTGACCCTACGGTCTTAAATAGGTGTACAATACCGCCCATATCAGACATGTTGAAGATACGACCCACCATTTCTGCAAAATGAAAGGGGCAGTTTGTACGTATAAGCGCCTGTATCTCAGTCGAGGTCCTTGCAACTTGAAGTTCAAAGGTTTCTCGAGCGGAGGTTAAGGGCACGGGTTGCTGTAAAAGCATGGCTTTCAGTCTGCTCAAAGTATCAAATTGTATAAAGGAAACATTCAACGAAGGCCATAACGGCGCCTTCCTGACTGTGTTCAGTGGCGGAAACAATACTTGCATACAGCAAGTAACTCTGGAGTTAATAGTGACCAGATAGGCGACGCCCGGAAGCATCCCGCAGCAACCGTGATCATTTAGCATCAAGTAACTCCCATTCGAGAGCAGCTGGAAAACCGGCGTGATCATGGCCGCTGGGGTCCCTGACATGTGACAAGATAGATTCGCTACCAAACCACTACATGCTCCGTGCAGAGAAATATCCTGACACATGAGAGTACCGCTTAAAGCGTTCTTGCAGTTTGTACCACTCAGATACACTTCTCGATCCCCATTCCGGCATCGATATCTATATGGTAACTCCCAAGTTTCCTTAATGTAACCCTTACCCATTTTTACATATTTGCCTGCCTGTCTTTGCTCAATGCAATATTGAAACTGAAACGTAGTGACCGGCAGAGTGATTTGGCCATGAATTTGACATTCAGTTGATGGTAATTCGGCTACAGTGAATGGTAACCTTTCCAGTTTCTCAATACGCAGCATTGTATATTTGGCTCCCCTTTGTGCCATTTCTGTCTGTTTATCAGTTAGATTGTATTCTGAAAACAGAGACGTGGTGTTTATAAAACGCCAAGGCACATAGCCTGCATGCAGAGATTGCAGCGTCGAGCTTAACATCATAATAGAACGTATTTGGGATTGCCTGTGTTGTAACAAGGCCAGATCTTGTTCTAATATGTCGATTGCCGAAGACACAATGTTGCCTAAGGAGTAAATCCTGGAGGTCAAAGTTGTTAATCCATTATCCACTACAGCTAATGCCTTCTCTAGGTTAATACGGTATATTTCCCATATTCTTTCTGCGGCCTCCTGTTGGGATATTTTCCAGTTTTCATTATAATAGGCATAAATGCCAGCATATATGAAATGTTTCTGACGTGTTTTCCTTGGGCCTGACAAGAAATCCCTAAGGTCTACATCAGGTGTGAGTAAGGTCAAGTGATGTTTTACTTCTGTGAGTGTTGAGGTCTCTAGCCAATCAAGGCACAACTTCCCAACACTATAGGATGTCACTACCCCTGGGAGTTGTCTCTGTACATAGCGTGTATCTGGCCTACTGATACCAAACCCCTCGGTTATACCTAGGAATCTCTGTTGACATGTGTTTGTGTCAATGGGCCAAATCAGCCATTCTGTCCAATTGGGATCTGACCTGTTGTACTGGAGAATGTCATCTAATCCTACCCCATGTGTAGTTGAATTCTGCCCCCCACCCATCTGTGATGGTGCTGGAAACCCAGGCGAGTTCATTTCCTTGTTCTTGGCTAATCCAAGACAGGATGTCTGTTGCAGTGTCATTTAGAAATATCATCTGCTGTGGAATGAGGCATGCTTTAAAAAACGCTTCTGTTCCCTGGACTTGCCAGTCCCTACAACCCCAGATTGATTTTAGATCTAGAGTGTCCTTTCATTGGTCGAAACCCTGTGTAGACAACTGGGCCATAAAGGAAGCAGAGTAAATCTGTTTGGTGTTAGTCAACATAATTTTCTGTGCTGATGTTGTTTCCACTTTGTAATAAAATGACTTCAGGTCAGATGTATTAAACCCTGAAAAGTATGTGAATTTCTGTTTAAACGTTTGCGAACTACCTCTTGGAGGTGTTGGCCAGTGTTCCCACTGGTGGTATTCAAATACATTTCTCGGTGTTATGGATTTATGCAAGAAATGATGACCATAATGTTGGTAACAGTACAATGTATCATAGTCTGTTCAGAAATGCTGCAGTTTTTTCTAAATCAGACATCATATTATTCACAGTTTCAGTGTCCCTATCATCAGAAAATGTACTGGAGGTAATGATATCACTTAAAGAAATTTTAAATACATGTTTAAGCTTTAAAAGTTCAGTCGGACCGAATATATCAAAATCAATCTTGTCCCATACTATACCGTCCGGTATAGGAACTGCTGTGATGTTCACTGAAGACAAGTCTCTTGGTTCACGATGTGAAGACTGGTGTGGTTTTAAAATCAAATTGACTCTTTGGGCTGTAGAGCTCTGCTGGAGATATCATCCATTAATAAGCATCCAGAAAAGGGAAAATAGAATCCCAGTGATATACCATAGTTCTATCCAAGGTGACACCAGGTAAGTCTTTCTAAAAAAGTTCAAAAAGTCAATGAGTTTCTGTTTGTGTGATTTTTTGGCTGGCATAGTTTCCGGCTCGCTTGGATCCAGTGAAAACGTATCAAAGTACATGAAATAGCCAGAAGCAGTTCGATCAATTGTTGGAATTGCATCGGGATTTGTTGAAATTGGATTTTGCTCTTGACAAGGCATGTTGACGTAGACGTCTGTAGTCGGTCTTATTGCAACTTGGTTGCTAAGTTGATTTTCTTCTTGTTGAAGTGGAACGAGTTCCATAGTATTGTTGCTTAGTCCATCATTCCGTACAGGTGGCTCTTCAAACGTGATGAGTCTTTCTGTTTGAACTTCTTGGATTGTAGCGAGAGGAGGACGTCTGCTACTGTGGAGTCCACGAGGCCTACTGTTTAGTATCGGCCACATAGTGTGGTTTGATTAAGTCGATTGAGACAAATCTTTTCTCCTTTTTTCCGGTAAGAGGCGGATTCTGCCTTGGATTGCTAGGACCGGTACAGCTGTTCTGTAGGATGGTCCGAATTCTTTCTTGTCTGCAATCTTCTCTCTGACCAGATCCCCAACTTTTGGGATCCAGACAGGTCTTGTCGTTACTGCCTTGGCTTCCTCAGTGGCGGTCTGTTTTAAGTGGACGTTGCTTTGTTGTGTCCTGGATACATTTAGATCCTGTAAAACAGCCAAACGATCATGGATATCAAATTGTTTTTCATCCGCCACTGCGCCTTCACAATCAAGATCAGGTACCCACATTCTTGTCCCAAATAGGACCTCGTAAGGAGTGACACCCCCTAGAGAGCTTCTTGGCTGATTGTTTATTGCTCTTTGGACCCCATAAAGGTGGTCGACCCATCTACCTCCTTTGCCTAATACCCTAGCTGTTAAAGATTGCTTTAAGTCCCGGTTTTTCCTCTCCACAACCGAATTTCCCTCAGGATGGTACGGAGAGGAGTACCGCAATGCTACGCCCATTCCTTCCATGGCCTCCTTGTAAGCCCGAGAGCTAAACGCCGGGCCACGGTCAGAATGTAACGTGCCAACTGCGTATGTGACGATAAAGACTCGCAAATCTTTTATAACAGTTCGAGCGTCAGTACAGCGCTGAGGCCAAACCCATAGGAATCTAGAGCAGGAATCCACTGCAACCATGATATATTTCTTGGCCCCATCCGATTGTAGGGGTCCGCAGTGGTCCAAATAAACACATGCGAGTTGTTTGTCTGATTTTAGTAATGGTGTCTGCACTGGGCGTGTTACGGTGGAGCCCTTCATCTGCTGGCAGATGTCGCACTTTAAGACATTGGGACCGATTCCGATCTCGGCCGGTAGGGCACCGAATCGGATTCGGCTTAACCGGATCCGATTCGGAGCCCTATTTCCCGACCGAGTCGTACGTGCGTCCGGGCGAGCGAGTACGATGCGTGCGCTCGCGAAATCTCCGACCGACTCGTTCGCAGGCCCCGACCGCTCCGACCGACTCGCACGGGGACAACGCGCACCTCGCAATGGAGACGTTTCCTGGCCGGGTAAGTACGATGCGCACCTCAACCGCTCCGACTGACTCGCGCAGCCTGGCTCCAAGGAGCTGTCGGAGCCGCACTTTGGGGGTCCATGTCGGACCCCCCTGGAAGCGTAGGCGTGCGAGTCACACACAGGGGGGACACATGGGTCCCCCCTACACGTGCATGTACGGTGCGACCCGCATCGACGCGAACACGCTGTAGGGGGCGCCCTTGTTCGCGTCGTGCCCATTGAGTCAATGGGAGCCCGTGTACGCGTCGTACGACTGGCTCCCATTGACTTCAATGGGAGTCCGACCGAATCGAGTCCAATAGCATGCGTGCGCATTGTACTCGTTCGGTCGGACTGCTAGGGTCCGATTCGGTCGGAAATCTCTCCGGGTCCGGCTCGGTCGGAGAGATTTCCGGCCCGAATCGGAATCGGCCCCATAGTCTTTGGTCTGCTTTGTTAACCCTGGCCACCAGTAGCGCTGTTTCAATAAAGAAATAGTCGCTGTAACGCCTGTATGCACAGAGCCCAAACCCTCGTGTGCTGCTAGAATTAAGCCTTGCCTACGATCCATATTTGGTATTACTCTATCCCCCACTCCAAGAATCTGAGCATATGGAATGTTTTGTGCATCTAACTTGTAGGAGTACTTCAGTGGAAATTTCTTAGGTACTGCTGTGCTGCCTTTGCGTGAAGCATTGACAGCTACCAAAATCTCGCCGTCTATTCTCGTTTTTGAACGAGTGATTGCAGCTACGGATGCTGTGCGTACAGCCCCCTTTTCGGCTTCATCAGCCAATTAATTCCCTTCAACCTGAACGCCATCACGCTGATGACTCAGTATATGTATCACGTGAGCCCTTGGTAGGTCGTTTCTCAACTCCACTACCTGTTCCCATAGCATTTTATGCTTAATTGTGCCACCTTTCACGTCTTTAAACCCGTTTTGTTCTGAATGATCTGAAGGAATCACACACAATTAGTGTGGGGAATTCGTGTTCCGTATTTACCAGTGCCAGTATTAGTGATTTTAATTCTGCTAACTGAGCCGTGCAGTCTCCTAGAGATTGCGTTTTAGTGCAACTTGTATGGAACTTTCCATTGCGCATGCGACCTTTAACGATTGCACACGCTGCGCTGTAAGCTTGCTTACTCCCTATGGCCGGTTGAGCAGATCCGTCAGTGTAAATAATGTATTCATACTGATCTAGAGGCAAAATCTCATTTGGTAGAGGATATTCTTGCTCGTATTGCAGAAATGCTTTTGTTTTTAAACTTGGATCAAATCTGTATTCAACATCCGTTGCAGTAAGAGAATTAGCCCATTGTATCCATCAGGGATGTAAGGCTTTCGCATTAGGAATGCTAGCCTTTGTAACAGCCTCTAAGGCTGGTACTGGGGTCACGATTATTATGCGTTTTCCCTGAGCCAGAGCTCTTTCTCTTGCTACAGCGGTCTGCACTGCTGTCAGGATTTTTTCTGTTGAAGTAAAACGCATCTCTGCGTTTGTGTACATGTGTGATTTGTATGCGATTGGTACCGTTTCGCCTCCATTGAAAGTTAAATAAGTGTACCCGCATTGACCCGCTATTACTCGGATCACTAAGTTGCGTATGTTTACGCGTATCTGTAAATGTTTAGAAGCTATCATGTCTTCCTTTAGGGAACGCAGGATATTTGTATGTTCCTGTGTCCATTGTCTGACTGAAAAATCGGGTTTTATTAAGACGTAGATAGATTTTACTCTTTCTGCGTAATCCAAAATGTATGTTCGACCAAAATGTAGGAATCCCAGTATTGATTGTAAATTTTTTTATGATTTTGGAGGTTGGAGCAGCGCACACTTTTCTAAAAAGTTAGCTGCTAGGCTTTTTCCTTCACTTGACAGCTTATACCCTAAAAATAGGACATTGAGATGGGCAATTTTTGATTTTTTAAATTAAATTTATAGCCCTCAGAGGCGAATCCCATAATAATGGTGCTCACCCTGGTCAAGTGCCTCGGTAAGTCATCGTCCGTCAGATAAATATCATCTACATAGGACAATGCTTCTTCATCCAAATTTTGGAGTAACTCTGTTACCCTTGCTGAAGACAACCCTGGGCTATTCTTATACCCTTGGGGCAAACAACAAAATTGCCGTCGGGACCCTAGCACTGAGAATGCGGTCAAATACCTGCTTTCAGGCGCTATATTTTGGCAGTAAAATCCATTTGAGATATCAAGTGTTGTTTTGTATTTTTGTCGCAGAATGTTATGTTATGTTATATAAGTTTATAACGTGCACAGCTACTCATGAGTATCCCGGCGCGGTGCCTAGTGGGGGAGGGACGGAGTACTTTCAGGAGAATAGGTGTGTTTTCAATTTCCTCTTGAACACAACTGGGTCTTGAATGATATGCGTCGAGAAGGAAAGACATTCATCAAACCATACCCCCAGGTTTTTCGCTGGCTTCCCTGATGAAGTAGGTGATGGAAACTCAGGAGGCCAGAGCTGCTCTCTAAAGTTGGGGGAATTTGCCAAATAGCAGGACCTCTGACTTTTCTTCATTACACTTAAGCTGCGCCTCTGCCAGCCATTTAAAGATGGAGGATAGACAGTGTTGAACCAATAGTACCGAATCCGCATCTTTGTCCCAGGTAAAAAGCAACTGAGTGTCGTCTGCATATGCCATCACCTTAGCCCCCAGCTCCTCCGCCAAATATATCAGCGGAGTAACATAGATGTTAAAAAGAAGGGGGCTAAGGGAGGATCCCTGGGGGACACCGGTTGTTACTGGCTGAGGGGAGGAGGAGGACGGTGGAATCCAGATCTACTCAACCCGCCCTTCCAAAAAAGACCGGAAACAGCCCCGCACGGCGCCCGACAGACCAATCTCAGCCGGACGTGACAATGTTATTCATTAATGCAGCACTGTGTGCATTTTGTACTGCAAATGTCTTTGTGCAGGTGTTTAAACTAAGCAATATGTGTTGTCAGGTTTTGATACGGGAAACAAAGGATTGTTCATAGGTGAAGTGCAATTTTCTATCACCCCTGGTATTCAAGTTGATCTAGGATATCCCTGATTTGTTTTTAGCTTCCTGCTTTATAGGGTATTGCCTTTGGGCATTTGGTGAAACTTTTAACGGGATCACGTGGTGGGTTGAATCCTCATCCCAACCAGCATGATTTTTGTACAATGCTGGAGCTAGGGCAACCGCCCACTCCTGCGCATATGCATGTTTTAAATGTATGGGAACGAGATCGGAAAATGCTGGAAAAATTACCTTTTCTCCCTTAGGGCACTCCATGATGAATGCTGGCGGCCAGTCTTGCTCTGATAATAGGATGTCATATCCAGATGACTGATTTTTCCAAAATAGACCTTTAATTTTCCTGGGCTTGTCCCCCTCCATCCGGAGTGTTTTCTCATGTAACTTATGCGGGACACTTACCCGAGTATCAGGTGTTTCCACTGTGATATACTCACTCAACTCCGCTGTCACCAGAAATTCCTTCAGGTTCTGGCGAGCTATTGTTACTTCTGCCGTGCTGTCTAGCATCGTCAGAGCCCCTTCCCCGTTCAGAAGCTGTGTCCTCAGAATTCTGGGCATGTCTGATCTTGAGACCTGCTACCTTCTTCTTTTTGAACTGAGGTTTCTGATTTTGTTTATCTTCTTTTTTAGGTGCGTAGTCCGCAGCGCGTTGCGTGTCTCTGGACTTTGTACGCTCCTCTGACCGTCCTTCCCTCTCGGAGTTTTTTGATGAACCCTGAAAGGAACGAGAGGAACGTGTATCAGTATCCTGATACCTGTCAGGTTTTTTAATATTATCTCTATTCCTGAGATGATACCTCCTTTCAGAGGGCTCCTGTTGAGGAGACCTACCTCTGTATTGAGATCTGTTGTCTTTAGACTTTTGTTGTTTTTTATTTTCCCACTTCTTTTTAGAAGAAGTAGGTGTTTTCTTTGTAGAGTCCTTTTCAGGACTGCCCACCAGTTGTGGTTTTAATGCTTTCCCACCTAAGCTGTCTCTGCCTAGTTCTGCATATGCTGTTTCAATTATTTTGGGTAGTTCGTGTTGTTGATCCACCGGACTGAACTCCCTGAGGCGTTGGCGGATCGCCACTGAAGCTGCTTCCCCTTTAATATTAGCTAGTATTATGGCTGATACCTGGTCAAAGTTATTTAGTAACTTCATCCCTAAGTTTAGGGCAGGTTCTGCTCCGTACTCATTTTGTATCTGTCTCAATACGTCAGGTACTACTGCTAATGACGGGATACCATGCTTTCTGGTATATATGGCAGCAAAGACTGAACCCCAAGGGGTGCAGTCCTCTATTTGTGGTGTGATCCCCATGGGCAAGCAGATTGTTAGTATTCTGTGTTTATCATAGGTGGTAGTATTCGGGAATACTGCCTCAAGCTGAGTTGTTTTCTGAGCTATCCAGAATGGTATTTGTTCGCGTTTTGCGGGCATTTTGCCCATTACCGCGTGTAATGTTTGAGGAGTAATTTTAGTTGCTGTACCCTGGTATTGGGTCCCGTTTGTTGCAACTGTTGTTGGTTGAACTGTGAGAGTCCTCATGACGAATTGTGTCAAGTTTCTGTAGATTTTAATAAAATCTCTGTGTTGTATGAGTATTTCTGGCTGTGGCATTGTGTCAATGTCAGGGTGCGGTGTGTAAGCCGCTAGTATTGGCCATGTGGCCCTGTCTCCTCCGAGCAGGCCTACTCTTACTCTTGCTCTTAAGTGGGCTAGGGCGCCTTTAAACCAGTATAAGTGTTCCTGGTACGTGAGTGGAATCTCTATGTCATCGAATGGACAGTATTCCGCTGGTGCATCTCCTTCTATGTAGTAGTGAAATGTCTTTGTTACGGCATCTGCTGCTGGGAATGTAACCCATGAATAGAATACCTCTGTTTTATTTGATTCGTGTGCCTCAATCACGAGGGCTACTACGCCACCCCTTGGTGGTAAACCATTTTTTAATAGTTTCATGGTGAGCGTATGTCTGAATTTAGGTGCAATTTCAATTGCATTTTCGGGTTGTTCTCCGGCTGAGACCTGCAGATCTACTCTTTCTTCATCGCTCTCAGTCATTTTGAAAAGAAAATCTTTTCCAAGAGAACTAAGATAAAGGTTTTATGCACAATTTAGGAACTAAATCTCCTTCAAGCTTGATTAACCAACAGCCGATAAATAGGATATCTTGCCTACTCAGCTGTGGCGGAGTTTGTGCCCACCCACTCCAGACGTCTCTGGGGTTTTGTGAGTAGGTTCTCTGAGAATAGCACGCCTGAACTACTCAGATTCTACTGTTAAATAAGTACCCAACCAAAGTTGGCGGCGCCATGTCGTGTAGTTCCTATAGTACCCCTGCAGGACCTGCGCGTTTGGATAACATAAACCGTGGGCTTGGTGTTAGACTGATTCTGTGCACCCCCACCGCGTATGTTAGCCGGATTTGCATTAGCCAGCTCACAGTGCCACTAGAATCTCCTCTTATCGGGGAGAGATTAGTTTCTGGCAACCTTAGATCATGACAACTCTGATCCCTCAGAATCATGGAAACAATGTACTACTTTTCGCTCAGTCACTGGTGCTTACTTGTTCGGTTTGTCTCAGAGAGTAACACAGAATAAACAGTCTGGGCGTTTCAATAAGTATTTATTGAACAGTTGTTATTCTAGTGTAAAATATATGTGCTGCAGCAACCAGCAGACAATAGCAGAGATATATTATCAGCAGTACGATAAGAGTGAAGGGATAGTACAGTTCTACCATATTGCAAGAATCATGAATACATACATGAATATAAAAAGCATTATGAAAAGTGCGCGTACTCCTATGATGCCTAACTAGATGTACCTGAGTGTACCTAGCATATGTGTAGGTCTAAAAGCCTAAGAGCCAAGAATCCTTCTAGGATTTAGTTGAACCCCATTACCTGAATAGAGAGAGTGTGGGACCCCGTCCTGGTCTCGAGTTGGACACCCCGCAAGTGCTGTGTTAGACCGCTGTCAGCTGGAGCGACTGCATGCAGGAGCCTCAGCGTCTCTGGTCAGTGTGTCAGCATGAAGTCTCGGTTCCCTCTATATTACTGTGGCAAGATGTGGTGTATTTATACCCTAAAGTGTCTCGTCCCTCAGTATGGTTTGTATTGGTCTTTGTTAGACATGAGGAAGACGTCAGGGGTGAACTTTGTACATACATATTATGCGGGAGATGTAGCTGGTGAATGCTCATGCATAATTTATGAGTACATTGTAGGCCTGTGTTTGGGAAAAACCCTGCAGTGTTCTAACCACAGACTAGATAACGTTCAACCCTCAGAGTTCGTTGTGTACTGTAGGGAACTAATGTAGGTGAAAGACCATGCCTATATTATGGCCTAGGAGATTATGACTATAATAGGGCATAGACGATTGTGACCAAAATAGGGCATATACGATTATGACCATAATAGGCCATATGCGAATATGACCATATACGGCATAAATGCGTCTATATTAGGGCCTCTATATGAAACATAACAGCTTCAATACTTTGCTATTTACAAGGGCTTGTAAGAGCCTTTCTTAATTTTCACTCTTTGTCTTAAGAAAATGTAAAGTAAGCTGTGCATTCTTGTGTAACTTATGCCACCTTTAAATTTTAAAAATAAATGTAAAAATGATTGATATAAAAAAAATCCTTTAAAACCATACATGATGTGTTCGTATTGCAATATATTTTTCAGGTATTTTTTATTAAATTTGTTGTACAGTAATTCTTATACTTGTTGTACTGTATAAATAACATGTGACAGTTTACACTTTTATATTTTTATTATTCAAATCACAGCCAATATGTAATTTTAAGGTAGCATGGCTGAAATAATCAACACTACCCTTTTAAAAAAAATATATATATTTCCTAATAATTTTTATTTTATTATTTTTTCACTGATATTACATGCACATGCATGCACATTTTGTGCCATTATGTAGTGGTTTATCGTGTAATCTGCATGTGTTATTAAATTATTAACCTTCAACTTCATGTTGTTTCCAGTGAGGCATAACAAGGGTGTTATCAAAAATCCATATTTTAATATGATGGGCACACCCACTATTCATTATTAACACTTAACAGGATAATGCAAATAATAAGGGTGTGCATATTTTGTGATGTCAGATTTTTATGTAACACTCCGACTCTCTTTATGTTAATAAAATTCAAAAAAGTTAAAAATGTTTTTCTCATTGCTCATGTCAGCGATACGGTTAAGTATGGGAAATGTTGAAGTAACTCAGAGAGAACATGTACCAAGGAATGGCAATAACGCCAAAATTCCAGGGTACATGGAATATAAATATAAATAAAAATAACATGAAAAAATATTATGTGAGATAAAAAAGTGCTCTAGATTTTTTAGCAGAAAACTTTTCAAAAACATTAATTAAGCATCTGGTATAAGTTGCACCATTGGCGTAACTTATGCCTTTTAGCATCCACTACTGTTAATGTTATTGATTTTTTGTGTGAATTGTATTAACAAAAGATTAAATCTTAAAACATTCTTAAGTAACCTCTCTATTTTTATGCATTGTGAAATTAAACATAATTTAGAAAACTTTTAAACTTAGCCTAAACTTACCGCAAGTTACAACACTTTTGTAGATCAGCCTCTAATGTTTAAAATAATATATTATTTTATAAAATAAAGACTCATTTAATTGCAAATTAGTAATAAGGTTTATTTTCTCAATCTTCTATAGATTTTAATATCATATACATTTATTTCAATTGTTTTATTTTACATTAAACATTAATTTAAAAATGTGATATTTAATAGGCTATTTAACTACATCTAACTAATATTTTGCTGATTTGGAGTTACAACTCCCCCTCCTGATATCTGTACTTTTCTCAATGTCAGTGAAACAGCGTTAGAATTGTAATTCAGACTTCCCAAAAAAACATGCACTTTCTCTAATGTTTGTGGGACTGAAGTGAAGATGGTAATCCGGACCACCCTTTATAAATTCACTCCCTCAATTTTTGTAGGATTAGAGCTAGAATGGTAAATCTGACCCCAAATACATATACAGGTTTTGCAAAAAAGGAAGCCGGGAACTCTGGGTAGTTCCCAGGTTTTGGTGGAGAGCAGCTGCTTACCAGCAGTGGTGTAGCTAGCCTTATGGCCGCCCGTGGCGATCCCTGCTTTTGCCACCCCACTGCGGCCCCATTGAAGAGCGGGGAGGGGCGGTGCTGACGATATTCGGCGGCGATTGCTGCGACAGCCGAAATCGAAATGTGAAGCTGGGGGGGCGTTTGCTGCCCCTGAGATGGAAGGTAGGAGCGGGAGGCGGCCGCTGCCCCCAAAACTCGTGCCACCTGGGGCGGACCGCCCCCCCCTTGCTACGCCACTGCTTACTATGGAGCACCCTGTAACTCCACCAACGCTCTGAATCTGCTCACCTAAAATGTCTGTTTCTCTAGCAGAGTTTTTAAGCATCGGATAAGCACAGTGACATCCATTCCAAGCTAGAGAGTGAAAAAACCTTTTGCCATTTCTACAGCAAAGTCTTTAAGCTTGGGATTAGTAAGTGCCATCCTCGCTGAGCTGAAAAATGACAAAAACCTTTTGCCACTCCAGACACAGTATTAGAGCTTTGAATACTGCCCAAGTCAACCTGGAATGAATAAAAGCAACCATTGACACAGGCTTCAGTCAAGTTAGAGTTCTTCAGAGAGGTATAACTTTGTCCAGACACAAGGTAGCACTAAGTATAAGTCAAGACAATACCCTTTTGGGATTAGAGTGACACATAATATGCAAAAAAGGAAGCATGGAACTCTGCGTTGTTCTCAACCTCATGTGGAGAGCAGCTGCTTACTCTGGAGCACCATGTTACTACTTAATGTTTTAGGCGGTAAACTATTTTAAGAACAAAATATTAATTGTATTCCTTGTTAAAGGTAAACAGCCGTCTATTGATCATAATGATTTTATTTTAACTCCAGGGGTTGATGTACCTGGAGATAATGCTGTACTATTCACAAGTTGAGGATAGTGTGAAATCCCAGGAGACAACCTAGTCCTCCTCCAAGCTGCCACGTATTTTACCTCCACAGTTTAACTGCAGGAGGAGGAGATAAATGAGGTGGAGGAGGAGGATGAAGAGGAAGAGTCAGCCTCATACAGGAAAATCTATCAAAGAAGACCTCAAGGCCAGCCAGCAGTCTCCCACCAAGACATCTCCTACAAATTGTAAGTTTCCAGCTAATAGTTACTATAGCACAAATGCTTATACCAGTTATGCTGGACTCTCCCCAACCCATAGACAGGTACCCCAATTGACTCACTTGCTCATTCCTCCAATGCAGATTCAACTCCCATCTTCCCTTCATCAACTGTGGGGCAAGTAACACCCGGTGACAAGCCGCACGCCACCCATTAGGCAGTCTCCTGTTCACAACCTCCCTTATGTCAATTCTCCATGTACTGGGCAATGTGCTGGCATTGTAAGAGGGCCAAACAAGGGTGGGTTGGCATTGCCTTATCCTGTCTGGGAGAATCAGTCTTTTCAGAAACTTTCTTTTGTGAGGGAGGATAGTATATAAATGAGAGAGACCACATGGATAATAGAACCTCACTAGGAAGCTGTACCACATTGCTGGAGAGAGTGGGGCCTGTCTTGGATGAGATTAACACATCCAACCAAGACATGGCAAAGTTGTACTGGGCAGAACTTCTTTTCTCAAGTGAGAGGGATGCAAGGCACCATGCCTCAGCCATACTGATGATACAGGCTGTATTATACAGGTGCCTGTGTGAATCTGCAGGACCAACACATACCCTTCTTTCGACAAGGGCATAACACCAACTTGTTGAGCTAACCATTTCTCCAAACCCTAACAACACCCTACTTGCACTACTCAAAAAAACTCCTCACCTAAAGATTTAGAAACTGAACCACAACCTGCAGTGATCCCACTATTGCGTAGTTGGGAAGTAAACTTCTCCCACATTGGTGAGGCCTCCAACTACCAAACCCATGAACATTTACTCAAAAGCCTCACTGACTCATCTTCACAAAAATAATAAGCACTTTTAGACCCATCAAGCACATGCCTCTGATTAAACTATTTAAAATTCAGTTATCTTCATAAATAAATAACACTTTATTTTACCATTCATCAGTGCAATCGCATGTGTTCCAATCCAGGTCAAACGTTTTTATGTTGCAAATGTGTCAGCATTGTGGTTAAACTTTGTATTGTTTGTCATTTTCCTATAACACAACGTAAATACATCAACATGCATGCCCACACATTTATGAAAGAATACCAACACATCTAATGTATTGGATTTTATGAAAATATTTATATTTTTTTTCGAAATGATATTTTTATTTAGATCTTCATTCATTACAAATAGAGAGCCCTTGGGAGTACGTAAAATGGAAAAAAACACCTGTGCCTTATTTCCGTGCGGGAAAGTCTACTAGGAGGTTGATGGGAAACAGAAAATACATGTTGTGAGTATCAGGAGGTCTACTTAAATGAAGAAAATGGAAACATACAATAAAAAGTTCAACATAAATGTCCAAATCATAACGCTAAAGTCCTAAGTAAAGTCAATTGATGATATCAAAGTCAACAGTCCAACTGAAAAGTTTCAGGAGTTAGGAGCAAAGGTTCCTGGCCATCCTGAGGCTCACATTTCACGACAACATGAAATACCTCCTCTGACACAGACAGGTGTCTTGGATTGGCATGAACAGAGAACCCCTGAGGATCTGGACACACTGGGGTAGGGGTGGAGAGAAAATGCCCAGCTAAATCAGGAGACATGACAAAAGGTGGTGGTTAGGTATGCATAGGTGGACAAAACGCTATGCTTGCTATGAAGGAGGTCGGGAGAGAACCTATTTCTTGATGCTGGTCAACTTGCATCTCTTGGACAGTGCAGACCTCCCTTTGATCCCCTTTGCATAATAAGAGAATACAAGAGAGCACTCACTTCCCTCCTGATATCCTCGAAAGCAGCAGTAATGACAAATTATTTGCTGGGGAGTAAACAAGTTAGGATTGAGGGGGCCTCTGGAATGATTGAGGTGGTGGCTGCATGCCCAGATGACGGCAGAGCTTGTTCCTGGGACACGACAGGCGTATCCACTTCTGCACCAAGAGTAGCCACATAGTCGGACCCTTCCTGGCATGCTGTGGCATGTTGTGTCTAGCTCTATCATCCCTCTTATCCAAGGTCCTTGGTGATCTTTGCCCTAGGCCCTGCTCATCTATTGCTTCACCAGCACTGTCTACTGAAATGGAATTGTGACAGAATAAAATTAGGAGAAGTGTACATTAATATAATCACAAAAGGTGATGGGAGAGAAGTTTGCAATTTGTCTAACCACCGCCAGTCACTTGGGGTAGCTTTCATTCTTTTGACCACCATGTTACCTCAGTTTGGACCTGGCCATATGCAAATAAGCCTTGACCCTGCTTCAATAGGAACAGCCCAGCCCAAACTGTCAGGCCAGTGCTCACCTCAAGGAGAGGTGTGGTGCAGAGGCCAGGGCAGCTGACTTCGGAGCACAGGGTTCACGGTTCGATCCCCGGCTCCGGCGGCAGCTCAGCTCAGCACCATGTGACTCTGGGCAATAGCTCACTTAATTTCCACGACGGCCCCCAGCGCCTTGAGACCCGTAAGGGTGAGTAGCTGCGCTATATAAAAACGGACTTACATTTTACTTACACTGTGCCACTGGAATCAAGCTACACCCAACTGAAGAGCCCCACTCAGGGCGAAACCTGTCTTGGTTTGCTAGTGTTCTGATTCAGGTAGAAAACTGAAGTGGCATGGTGGGCAAAAGAACGATGGGTTGGAATGCTACCCCGAGAGACTGCCAGTGGCTAGACAGATTACAAGCATCATCTTTTGTGTGTTTGATGTACTGCACTAAAGGGTATGCCCAGGCATTGGTCCCGTGCTCACTGTGCCATTGGAACCGAGCTACACCTGACTAAAGAGCCCCAGTCAGGGTGAAACCAGTCTTGGGTTGCTTGTGTTCTGGTTCAGGTAGGAACTGGCCTGACAGTTCGGGCTTGACTCTTCCTATTGGAGCAGGGTTAAAACTGTTTTGTTTATGGCTTTATCTAAACTCAGGTGGCATGTTGGGCAAAAGAACAATGGGTTAGAATGCTACTCTGAGTGATTGCCATAAGTTAGACAAATTGCAAGCATTCCTCCTATCTCTTGTATGTTTGTTGCCTTAATGATCCCCTGAGACCAGAGGTAGCATGAGCCAGGTGTACCAAAAGGCAGGCAGGGGCAGCAGTTGCTAAACCCCTTTAACCTTATTTGATGCCCATGCAGGACAGGTGAATAATTCCATACCGGCTCAGCACAGAACAAGGTGAACGCTGACAAAAGAGTGCTTACCTACTCATGGTCCTAGGCATTATTAAAAAAACATGCTTGGATCTCAGGGGACACTGTGAGGTAACCAGTGTCTTTGAAACAATTAGGATCAATAGTTATCAAGTGAAACAACATGTATCTATTTCCATTTATAAACATAAGCATTCCACAGAAACATGTTGACACGGGTCACCATCTATCCAGTGGATATGACATGTTATGAAGTCACCATGAATGTGCACAGGTAGCCCATGCTCCCCATTTTTCTCTTGCAAAAGCATAAGGGTTGTCTTCTAGACCACTTCCATTTTGTCTATGTTTATTTTTCTTGGGACACTGGTAATCACTAAATAAATTGTCAACACTGTAGTGGTCCAGACATTTCATATAAGGGGAGAGGATGTGGCCTAATGGCTAGAGCGGTCGACCTCGAAGCTGGGGAACTGGGTTTGAGTCTCGGCAGGGACACTCCACATCTTGTGATTCTGAGCAAATCACGTAATCTCCCTGTGCCTAACAAAAAAATAATTTGTCCATCTGAAACGCAACTGGTGCTCATGTAAAGCATTCTGATACCTTCAGTCTAGTTTATGCTATATTACACTGCCCCCCAAAAATATATACTCCAGAGTAAAGAAACGAATTGGCTCAAACAAGCCAACAGATGCGGTAATTGCAAGGCTTGCAGGTACAGCAATAAAATTTCTTGAGAGAGTGAAAACTAAATGGAAAATCCCCAAACTGATCACATGCAGCACAGACTATGTGGTTTATGCCATAGTCTGTCCATGCGGCATGTGGTACATTGGCTCCACCACATTTACGGTCAAAAAACGGATATTGGAACATTGGAGAGCCATCAATAATAAAGATCCTAGCTACAGCACAGCCAAACACTTTACAGATAAACATGGGAGGAATTGGACGCAGGCAAAATACTTTGGCCTAGACTCAGTAATCTTGAACCAGAGGGGTGGCAACCGTTTGGCAGCACTACGCAAACTAGAATCCCGTTTCATTCTTCAGGCTGGCACCAAATTTCCTGATGGGTTAAATCTGGATGAGGAGATACATTCCCATTTATAGAACTACTTTACAACTATCCTAGACTTTAATGGCAGAATCCTCTCTTTCCCTCCTTTTCTTTTTCTAACTTTAATTTTCAAATGTACGTTATAGATATCAGATGTCTTTGTTGTTTATATACTTTATTGCTCAGTCGACATTTGGGTAGTGCATGTTTGGCGTTTGTAGTAACATTTACCGAACAGGAGACTGTATTTCAAATTTTTCTCTATATTGTCTTTTACAGGAACTGTGTGGCAGAAAAGTAAGGATGGGATTGACTCACCAGCACTAATGTTATGCGCACCGGAGTGGACAGACGTTCCAGTGAAACCTCATTACTTCTAGTCACTATAGATACGTAGGGTCTGTCCACACTTATCTCTTTTATTTTCTTGTATGTCTTAACCTTTCTGTGTACATCAGGTATCGCTTAGGCTAGATAAAGTGTAAGAACTACCATTAAGTACGGAAGTGAACACTCATTGCACAGCAAGATTGGGTAGTAGACCAGCATTACTAGGGGCACCTCACCTGTGAGTAGTCACTCTCTTAGGAACTTTAATTAAAAATAAAGTAGTGTTATGCCATACTTATGTCAGGGACAGCAAAGTTTGGACAGTTAAAATGTAATTGGTTACGCACCACATGTGTTATTCACACTTCTGTGTTGGGTGTCTGAAAATGGGTACTATACCCCAGATTGAGTCTGGTACATCAATGAGATGCTAAACGATTGCAATCAAATTAGAAGCCACATTACCCTTATTGAGAAATATAACTAGACAGTTTCCCAATGCCTTAGCAAAATGTGTTTTCACTCTTCTTCATAATGCGAACTATCGGACGTCCTTGAGCCCTTCAGACTCTATCCACGATTGCTGTCTGTTACCATATTGTGCATACTGAGAACTGATGAAGTTACAAAAATTGAATGAAACTTTATGTAGAGCTTATACTCACAAAATGAAGTGGAATTAATTGCACTGTAATCGATTTGAAAAATGCTGTGGAATCAGACAATCATATTAATGAGCATAAGCACAACAATGCAAAAAAATATTTATTTTCATTGGGTATCTGTATATAGATTACAACTTTTTGTTTGTAACTTTTCTATGTCTATTGAAGCATCACGTTGATGTTACGTTGATGCATGTACCTTTAAGAACTGTGTGACCCAGGAAGAGGTCATGTGAACAAGACCACGGCTGTGGTCGAAACACGTCATTTTTTGCCATAATAAATACCATTTCTGGATCAGTGGGCTCGTGGATATTCTTTTCGTGGATATTCCTTGGTTTTGATATTGCGGCGGCGCCCGCCTTCGAGCCCCGACTCGCCAGGAAGGGCGTTCTGTGTCCGAACAACGTGTATATATATATATATGCAAAACCACAGCCCTCTCGGAACCTCCTCTTCGGCGAACAGAGAGAAGCGGACCACCGGATAAATTAGGCAAGTTGTTTATTCTTCCTCACTCCTCTGTTGACGCTTTTCGAGCACCTAGTGCCCTTGATCACACAAGGAATGCAGTACGCCATACATTTTTAAATGCTTTGTGCACACCCTCTTTCCCCCATCATGTGATAGTTGACATAGAGGAAACACTCGTAATTCCAGTTTGCTCAAAGCACCATATGTTATTTCACATTGATGTATAAGGTTAAAAAATGTTGCATAAAATGCCTGAATAGGTTGTAAAATATCATAAACATCCCTGACATCACAGTGAGTATATTTGTGTGAATAAATAAATAAATAAATAATTAAATATTTATAAATAGTTAAAATATACACATTATCACACAAATAAATATATATATACACATATACGCAAATATTTCTACATAAATATGTATGTATATATATATTCACTGAAAAAACCATAGGTTTCAGGGACGTTATAGTTAGTTGGACATTTCACTCATACAAAACTATAGAAATTCCACCGTTATAGTTAGTTCAGCTAACTATAACTCGCGCCCCGCAATGCACTGCTGATGACATCACATATTACATCATTCATGACATGGTCAGTGACATCACTGATTACATCACTGATGACATCTCAAATGACATCACTGATGACATCATCCAGTGAATGTGGTTTTCTTTAAAATTTAAATATGTATTATATATATACCAAGCTGTATTGAAGAATGAATGGATGTATAAGTGTCTGGATGGAGGATTTAGTAGTTGTGTGACTGACTGTTTAAGTGAATGATTAAATGTATCTTACTGAATACAAGGGTTAGTGTCTAAAGTGTGTGAATGTCTGTATCACTCTGTTGTTGTGTAAGCTGCTGCATCGGTTGGTCAATAGCTACATGAATGTCTATATGGGTTATTGATTAGTTGCCTGCGTATTTGTATAGGAGACTGAGTGTGTGTGTGGTTGGGTGGGGGTGTGTGACTCTGTGCATAGATGTGTGAGTGGTTGATTGACAGGGTGTATGAGTTTAAGAGTGCATGTGGAAACAATTGTATGGGTGGGTAAGTGTGTGTATGGGCATCTTGGTGAGTGAATCGATGTCTCAGTGCACATGTCCAGCTAAGTACATATATAAAAGGCAGTGTATGTGAGAGTTGGTGTATAGAAATGACTATACGTGAGAGTCAGTGATTGTGAGAGTGGCTGTATGTATGAGTGTATACTTATATTAGTGATTATATAAGAGACTAAGTATGCGTTACTATCTGTATGAATAAATGAGGTGGTGTGTGTATAACTGTGTAGGTGAGTAAATGGAACTGTGATTGATTCTTTGCATGAGTGACTAGGATGAGTACATAACTGACTAGGATGAGTGCTGGTGTGTCAATGTCTATAAAGGTGTATGAGTGCATTTGATAGTGTTCTATTGATCAGTGACTGCATGTATGAGTGATTGTATGGGTGAATGGGTAGATTTGTGTGTAGACCTAGGAATCACTGAGCGGGTATATAGTAACTGGTATTAGTGTGTCAATGGTATCGAAAATTGTAGTCTGTATTTTACAGTGAGTGTATCAAAGGTTATATTAGTGTGTGAGGAGGTGCATCAGATTGTCACATGGATGATGTCATCAGTGATGTCATCAGCGATGTCATTTGAGATGTCATCAGTGATGTCATCAGTGATGTCACTGACCATGTCATGAATGATGTAATATGTGACGTCATCAGCAGTGCATTGCGGGGGCGCGAGTTATAGTTAGCTGAACTAACTATAACGGTGGAATTTCTATGGTTTTGTATGAGTGAAATGTCCTCCTAACTATAACGTCCCTGAAACCTATGGTTTTTTTCAGTGAATTTCTAAGGTTTTTTAAATGCTAATTTCTAACTATAATGTGCCTGAAACCTATGGTTTTTTCAGTGAATTTCAAACGTTTTTTAAATGCCAATTTCTAACTATAACGTGCCTGAAACCTATGGTTTTTTCAGTGAATTTCAAAGGTTTTTTAAATACAAATTTCTATCTATAACGTCCCTGAAACCTATGGTTTTTCTAGTGAATTTCAATTTTTTTTAATGCTAACTTCTAATTATAATGTTCATTTAACCTATAGTTTTTTCGACACCCAAGAAGGACACAACACCCACTGCCACAACACTCAGGACCTCCCCCCCGTACCACCCCTCTCCCTACTCTAATTTTTTTTATTTGTTATTTAAACTATATAATGTCTTCTTGTTTTTTTAAATATTAAACAACTACATACAGTATGAAAGGGAGCCCAGCCCAGAGCCACATCTGAAGACCAACACATGTCATAGACCTACTGATCAAGCAGCTCTGACACCCAAGAACGACACAACACCCACCACCACCCCCAGGACCCCCCCCTCTACCACTGAGGCAGCGCAGAACAAGACAGCAAACTTTCCGAAAACGGTATGGCCCCTCAGCCACACAATAGCTGAATATTGGGACAGGTGTGAACAAACTATATGTGAAGGAAGCAATTCACCCATGTTTAACAATGCACACAATGCAAAGGGTAGCGGTGATGTGCTGGACACATCTCAGTGTGCAGAACACACACCTCTCCATGTGCACAAATACTACTGGTGCTTGTAGTGTTGTGGACAGTGGACCCAACCATGTTACGTCAAACACTAGGGAAGATCTCAGTCATGTAGCTGTGTCGTCCCCCCCTGTAAGCATAAGCGTAACCGGAGTGGGCTGGTCCGACGTACGCCACTTCAGCGTAGGAGTGTGAATAAATAGGCCGGAGCTCTGGGCGTGGTTCACTTGTGGGAAGGCCAAAGCGTCTGCCAGGGCAGCGCCCCTCACCCTGCCACGATGCCGCCGACGTGACCGCCAGCCTCCTCAGCCGATCGCTGGCTTCCGCCACACAGGCCCCCAGCGGCACAGCACCGCGGACTTATGTCTGTACAAACTACTGCCTTCGATATACACTGCGGACAGCAAGGCTCACAATTCAGATTGAGTCGCGATTGCAGATGACGCAGTCCAGTAGGCAAGAGACATTGCTCAAGTCAACAACACGTGGCTGTGGGCCCTTCCTGACCGCTGCCTCCGGCCTACACTGCGGTCAGTAGGGCTCACAATTCAGATGGAGTCGAGATTGCAGATGACGCAGTCCAGTAGGCAACAGACATTGCTCAAGTCAACAACACGTGCCTGTGGGCCCTTCCTCACCGCTGCCTCCTGCCTCCACTGCGGTAAGTAGGGCTCACAATTCAGAGCGACTCGCGATTGCAGATGACGCAGTCCAGTAGGCAACAGACATTGCTACCATTGCGGCGAGCCCGGACCACGCATCATCGCTGACTGCGCACACGCTAAGTGCTTCAAGTACCACTAACTCTGTGCAGCTCAAGTCAACGCCACGTGGCTGTGGGCCCTTGATGACCGCTGCCTCCGGCCTACAATGCAGTTAGCAGGTCTAACAATTCAAGATTAGTGCCGATGCAAATTGTGTAAGAGAGTATAATCGGTTAAGAAGACTGTATGCTCCCAATCTGTGCAGTTCAAGTCAACGTCACATGGCTGTGGGCCTTTGCTGACCGCTGCCTCCGGCCTACATTGTGGAAGACCGGCGACACGTGGTGCCACTAACCCTGTCCAACACAAGCCGGTGACACGTGGTGCCACTAACCCTGTTCAACACAAGCCGCGACACGTGGTGCCACTAACCCTGTTCAACACAAGCCAGCGACACGTGGTGCCACTAACCCTGTTCAACACAAGCCGATCCCACATGTGGAACTGTGTCCTGAGTCCTGAATGGCAGTGACCCCAAGTCCATGGCAGCGACCACAGCACCAGACTCCCTTCGATCAGTGAAGCATATTTCCATATGCAAGGCCGGCGACACGTGGTGCCACTAACCCTGTTCAACACAAGCCGATCCCACATGTGGAACTATGTCCTGACTCCTGAATGGCAGTGACCCCAACTTCGTGGCAGTGACCACAGCACCAGACTCCCTTCGATTAGTGAGGCGTATTTGCATATGGAAGGCCTGCGACACGTGGTGCCACTGAACCTGAACTACGCAGGCCGGTGGGGCCACCAACCTATGCACGTGGCTGTGGGCCCTTGCTCACCGCTACCTATGGCCTACACTGCGGTCAGCAGGGCTCACAATTCAGATACAGTCGTGATTGCAGATGACGCAGTCCAGTAGGCAAGAGACATTGCTCCCAGTGCGGCCCGTCCGCACCAAGCAGCATCACAGGCTCATACATTCTCAATGCTTTTGGTGCCACTAACTGTGCACCTCAACTCAATGCCACATGGCTATGGGCCCTTGCTGACCGCTACCTCTGGCCTACACTGCGGTCATCAGGGCTCACAATTAAAATTAAGTCTTGATTCCTTATTTACAGAGTCCAGTAGGCAAGTAACTATCACAGGCCTAAAACCTACATAATATCCTTTTAGTATCCTTGCTTCAAGAACTTTTTTTATATCAGTTATAGCTGTAGTACAATCACCAAATTCATCTTCAAGTGCAAACGAACACTCATTAGCAGTCTACACTGTGGGCAGCAGAGCTCGCAATTCGAATTTTGGACACGTGGTGCCACTAACCCTGTTCAACACAAGCCGCGACACGTGGTGCCACTAACCCTGTTCAACACAAGCCGGCGACACGTGGTGCCACTAACCCTGTTCAACACAAGCCGATCCCACATGTGGAACTGTGTCCTGACTCCTGAATGGCAGTGACTCCAACTTTGTGGCACTGACCACAGCACCAGACTCCCTTCGAGTCTTCCGCCTTGTTGTTTTGTGTTGAGTTAGTTAAATTTAGTTTATCCTCTATATGTACGTAAACGGAAAAAAAAAGTTTTGAAAAAAAAAAAATTCAATAAAGTTTTTGGTTGTTACTTAAGTGCTATGTGACTCTTTCTCGTTCTTATTACTGTTATTTGGTGGTGTCCACCATGGTGTTAAATTTTGGGGCAGTTATCGCGGGAATACTGGTGATGTCTGCAGTTTGCACCAGCTTCTGAATAGTGTGTTAGATTTATCTCAACTTTAGTTGCATTAAAGTGCTGATAATGAGATGCAGAGTAGGCGTTCCCGTGCAAAAACACACGAGGTGCTCCTTTGCGATTTATTCTAAATACTAAAATCCTGTATTGAATTGCACTGTGGTAGTGGGTGCATTTACAGTGTACACACAAAATCAATGAAGAAATCTCATTGTATTTATATTGATTGGGAATAGTGGGTCAGGTGCTGAATCTTGACGGGATACACTGCCCAGTTCGTTTATTTTTCTGTACACGAAAAACCACATCACAACTTTCACAACAAAAGGCAAAAACTGCGATGCGAAACAAATTCCGGCGATAAGCCGCGTTAGCACCAGGGATTTTACACCTGCTTTCTGCTGGTGTTAAGCAGGACGACTACCTGCAGCATGAATGGGAACACAGCCAAGAGCCACACAGGAACACCCACAGATGCCATAGAGTCAATGAGCATGATACACGGATACCCATGAGGGCCACAACTAACCCTGGGTGGTGAACTACGCTACGCTCGCGGAGTTTGCGGAGTTTCGGTAACTTCGCAATTCGCGTAGAGCGCGAAGTTACCGAGCACTATGCAATTTTCGGCGTAGCATAGCTGTTTTCCTTCTTGGCGCGCTCAATATACGTTCTCGCGCGGGCGGTAATGACCTACCGTGATTCTGCGTTCGCCGACGCGACTTCCTATCCGTTCGCGGGCGCCACGAGATTTGGAATCCGGCCGCACGATCCCGCGAGAGTGTGCAAACACGTCATTCGGACGCGCGATCTGACTTCCGGCGGCAGTGTTGGTAAGATCGCGATCCCGAACACGAAGAAACTACAATCTGGCGAAGAATATCTCTTGAGCATCATAAAACCTTCTCGAAAATGATGATTTTGCTCCAAAAAACTCCTCAGATTGTGATTTGGCTGTAGTTTTTGTGCAAGGAGTCCTTTTTCTTTTTTTACTTTTTTTTCCAAGAGGAAGGAAGTGCCCCTGATTCTCAAACTTCCTGTTCCTGTCCAGCAGGCTCCTCCCAGTGCTTTGTCCATGTGCTGTTCACTTTCATTTGGATTTGGAGCTGGAAGGATCACTTTTTGTGTCTGTCTGCTGCATCATATCATTGGATTGGATTTGAGGACTTTTGGATTTGAGATTTTACAAGTAAGTTGGAGAATTGGTGTACTTGTTTGTTTGATTGGGGCTTGTTTGTACCTACATTTTTTGGGATTTTCATCGTTTTTAAAATTAATTGTTGTGGCCTGTAGTTTCAGTAGGGGCCTAGTTGTTTTTCTTTGATTGGAATTTCAGCCAGTAGGCCCAGATCCAGAGGTACCCATGGGTGCATGTTTCTGTGGTGTCTGTTGAATTTAAACATCATGTAGGGCATGCATGGATGGCATTGGATTGAATTGGTAAATGTGGTTTTTGGGGTGTATTTCACTTTTTGGGTGTAATTAATATATACCTTTGTTGGATGTGTGTGTGTGCTTGTTGTGTAACTTTCCAACCTTTCGTAGCCCTGTGGATTTTCGTTTTTGCATTTTTGTATTAAAGCTGTGTTGTTTAGCAGGCCTCCTTTGTCTGGTCATATTATAGGCCTGCTTGAGTTCATTGTTTTCCATGGCCTGTTGTGACTGTGAGTGACCACGTGGCTTGGGGCCATTTTGTGGTGGTAGACAAGTTTAGTAGTGTGCTGCTTTTTCCCTATAGGCCTGCATGTCTTTTCTTTGTTCCCCTTGGCTTATGCTTGTTGTTGTGGGTGGCCTGGCCATGTGGTGGCGGCCATTTTGTGGGACCAGCCACTGTGCTTTTGCCATAGGCCTCCAAGCTTGCGGCCTAGTCTGCCAGTAGGCCCAGAGGTAGTCATCCTCATGGGTGCATAAAAACTGTTTCTGTGTTGTCTGTTAAATTGTAACATCATTTAGGCCATGGATGGCATTGGATTGAATTGCAAAATGTGGGTTTTGGGGTGGTATTTCAGTTTTTGGGTGTGTGTTAAATAAATAGGCCTTTTCAGCCAGTAGGTAACCCTGGGCGTTCAGCTCGCGGACTTTGGGCAACTCCGCACTGCGCGACAACCCGGACTTACACTTTTTATCTTCTTCGCGCGCTCAATATACGTTTTCGCGCGCGCGATAACGACTTTTTGTGACGATCGCGATGCCGAACACGCAGAATTTACAATCTGGCAAAGAATATCTCTCGAGCAGCATAAAACCTTCTCGAAAATGATGATTTAGTTCATTTTGCACAAAAAACTCCTCAGGTTGTCATTTAGATGTAGTTTGGTGAGCAAGGAGTCACTTTTTTTTTGTTTCACAATTTTTTTCAAGAGGAAGGAAGTTGCCCAGAGTCTCCAACTTCCTGGTCCTGTCCTTTGTCTTCACTTTCTTGTTATTGTGGGTGGCCTGGCCATGTGGGTGGGGGCCATTTTGTAAAGCCAGGCATTGTGCTTTTGCCATAGGCCTGCAAGGTCTGTCTTGTGTTCCTTTTCTTGTTGTTGTGGGTGGCCTGGCCATGTGGTGGCGGCCATTTTGTGGGACCAGCCACTGTGCTTTTGCCATAGGCCTCCAAGCTTGCGGCCTAGTCTGCCAGTAGGCCCGGAGGTAGTCATCCTCATGGGTGCATAAAAACTGTTTCTGTGTTGTCTGTTGAATTGTAACATCATTTAGGCCATGGATGGCATTGGATTGAATTGCAAAATGTGGGTTTTGGGGTGGTATTTCAGTTTTTGGGTGTGTGTTAAATAAATAGGCCTTTTCAGCCAGTAGGTAACCCTGGGCATTCAGGTCGCGGACTTTGGGCAACTCCGCACTGCGCGACAACGCGGACTTACACTTTTTATCTTCTTCGCGCGCTCAATATACGTTTTCGCGCGCGCGATAACGACTTTTTGTGACGATCGCGATGCCGAACACGCAGAATTTACAATCTGGCGAAGAATATCTCTCGAGCAGCATAAACCCTTCTCGAAAATGATGATTTAGTTCATTTTGCACAAAAAACTCCTCAGGTTGTCATTTAGATGTAGTTTGGTGAGCAAGGAGTCACTTTTTTTTTGTTTTACAATTTTTTTCACGAGGAAGCAAGTTGTTGGGTGGCCTGGCCATGTGGTGGCGGCCATTTTGTGGGACCAGCCACTGTGCTTTTGCCATAGGCCTCCAAGCTTGCGGCCTAGTCTGCCAGTAGGCCCTGAGGTAGTCATCATGGGTGCATAAAAACTGTTTCTGTGTTGTCTGTGGAATTTTGACATCATTTAGGCCATGGATGGCATTGAAATGAATTTCAAAATGTGTTTTTTTTTGGAGGGTCTATTTCACTTTTTGGGTGTGTTAAATAAATGCCTTTTTTGCGTGTGTAATTATGTGTTGTTGACAGTGGTTGTCTAACTTTCCAAACTGTTTTTAGCCATGTGGATTTTAGTTTTTGCATTAAAGCTGTGTGTGTTTTATCAGGCATCCTTTGTCTGGCCATATATAGGCCTGCTTGAGTTCATTGTTTGCCGTGCCTTGTGCCTGTGAGTCACCATGTTGCTGGGGGCCATTTTGTGGTGGTAGTTAGAAGTGTGCTGTTTTTGCCACATAGGCCTGCGTGTCTTTCCATTGTTCCTCTTGTCTTACTGCTTCCATATCCATCCCCATTGCCAGCTGCAGCTCCCTGATGCTGCATACATCCCACGTGATGCACAAATTTAGGCCAAACATGCTCCACTACATTTTAGTTTTTGTTCTTTACTATTCTTATTCTTCCACAGTGTACACACTACACAGTAGCCAGGAAAGCCCTGGCCTTGTTGTCAAAGTCTCATAAATGGCTACATTGTTGTTGTTCACTGAGTTTCTAAAATTTAATAATTGAGGCAACCACACACTAAGTTCTATATTATATTTGTTTGATTTGTGCTATCGTTTGACTGATGTTATTCTGGCTTTTTTGCTTTTAGGTGCACAAAGACTGAGGAGGAGGTGTGTCATCATTGCCCGTTGCACTGCCAGACAGACATCCTGCTGCTGTACACAACGTGACGTGTGACCTGACCAGACATCTCTGCAACTGAGTGCTGCTGACATCTGAAGAAGATGGGCCCAAAGAAAGCAGGTACCAGGTCCTCCAGTACCAAGAAAGTTGCTATTGAGAAGAAGGAACAGAAGAAGGAAGTGACACTTAAGTCTGGTGTCCCGCCCAATACCTTTTTGGGAGAAAAAAAATTACGCCTGCAGCAGCGGTGTCCGGGGGCAAGCTGGGGGCAGCACCTCCGCATCAGTGGGCCCAACCCACCAACCCAGGCCCAAGCACATGAGTGTGGAAGAGGTAGCCAGCCTAATGGTGGAAAGCAGTGATGCTGAGCCTGAGCTAAACTTATCGCTATCTCAAAGTAGTACCCAATCAACGCAGGAGGAAACACAGCAGATAAGTGGTCAACAACAACAGCCGCAACCACCGCCCGCAATAGTAGTTGTTGTTCCTCCCGAAGTAGGGGCAGTTCAGGAAATTGAGCCTCATGCAGAGGTAGAAGAAGAAGCCACTCATTCAGAAGATCCATTGTCTTCCAAATCTCCAGCAAGGAAAAGGAGGGGTAGTCCATCAAGTTCTTCGCCAAGCCCCCTTCTGATGATCTAGATGCCACTTGGAAGCCACAAACTGAGTCTGAGAGGGAGCCACGTCCCAAGACCAAGCTAGGGAAAAGGAAGGTTCCAGAAAGCCTTACACTTATGGAGGTCGATGTAGAACAGCAGGATGATGATGATGATGAGCCAGTCATCACGAACATCACTCCCGGCCCCGAGGAGATGGAGACCAACATTATTACCCTATCCAAAATCGCTGCGAGGGATGTAGCACGCATACCTCCACAGGTAACACCAACACGACCTACAGCTTCCATATTTGCATTAGCAAAGGCCCGGCAGCGACCTACATCCAGCACAACCACCACCTCAGTAGAAGTAGGTAGTGGTACAGCAGCACAGAGTCAAATTCAACACACACCCTCCAGTTCATCCGGCATTGGAAGTGGCACCTCCAGCAGGAGGCAAAAGTTAAGCTCCCCAGTTTGGGACTTCTTTACGGTTAGCGAAAAGGAGGAGAACATTGCTATATGCTCCATTTGTAATACCTCTGTTAGTCGTGGTAAGCTTGGTACAAACTATGGTACCGGAGGCCAAATGACCCATCTGAAAAAACACCACTTGATCAGCTGGGAGGACCACCTTCGCGGCATAAAAACTGCAACCATTGGTGTTGGTGGGGATAAAGGAGTAGAAGATCCGATCACGGTGGAAGAGGAAGGACAGGGAGACATTCTCTCTGGTAGTGGTACACAAGGTGTCCCTGACCCCAGCAGTGCAGTGTTAACGTCGCCCACATCTTCAGCAACATCTCAGTGGCACAAGAGTAAGAGTCAGCCTGAGACACCAAGGAGTACCGCAATCAAAAAAAGTGCGTTGTTGAGCCTAAGAGAAAGGAAAACCATGCAGCCTACCATTATCAGCATGTTTGGGGGGGAGGGGCAGTACGAACGCAACCACCCAATAGCACGTTTGTACAATGCGAAGCTGGCTAAAATGTTAGCACTGGACCTTCTCCCTTTTTCTTTTGTTGAAGGGGTGGGTTTTCTGGAATTTGTGTCAACCATCTGCCCAACATGGCATGTTCCCAGCCGCTACTATTTTGCCAGAGTTGCTGTTCCAGCACTACATCACGACGTGCTGGAATTGCTTGGAAAAGCCTTGAAGCAGAGTGCTGTTCACAGTATCCACCTGACAACAGACATGTGGACCAGTTGCCAAGCCACAGATTACATGTGCATCACTGCACACTGGATCTCTTTTGCGGGGGTTAGAGAACAGATATCTGCTGGTGTTGACGCTGCTGAGATTTTTCATGCCACTCGCAAACATGCAACTGTAGCCATGTTTGCCATGGAGAAATCTCATACTGCTGCAAACATTTTGGAAGAGTTTAACACCAAGGTCTTTGAGTGGCTGCGCCCAAGAGGGCTTAAGATTGGTTTTGTTGCCACGGACAATGGCAGTAATGTAGTTAAGGCCATGGGCGATGGTGGCTATTTCAGGGTCCCGTGTTTGGCACACTGCATTAACATTGTTGTTCAAGACTTTTTGAAAAATGAATCCAAAGTCAGCAACTTACTGGCCACCTGCAGAAGAATATGCACACATTTCAGCCATTCTTTTAAAGCCCGGAAGCAGCTGAGGGTCATTCAACGTGAGCATAAAATGCCAGTCAAAGCGCTCATCCAGGAGGTGCCAACACGTTGGAACTCAACTTATTACATGCTTGATCGTCTGTTTGAACTGTACATACCACTCAATGCTTATGTCATGCAAAGATTAGGGGAACCTACTGTGAGAGGCATGACCGTTGAGATGGGTCAATGGGACCTCATTAAATGCCTGACTGAGATGCTACTTCCTTTTGAGATCTTCACACGTGAAGTCAGCAGGGAGGACTGTACTATGGGCCAAGCTATCCCATTGTTGCACATGCTAGAGCAACAGCTGAAGGAGGTGTCTGAAACGTACGCAGGTGTGGATGACAAACAAGACGCATATCATTTGGCGGAGACCTTAGCCGCTCGCTTATCTGCAAATACAAGGATTCAAAATAACATTGTGTCACAACAACATTACATTAGTGCCACAATTTTGGATCCACGGTACAAAGTATTTCTGAACAGTAAGGCAGTAATTCCTTTTTCGGAAGTGGATGTTGCCAACTACAAAACTTTGATAGCTAAGGAAGCCACTATTTTCGAAAACGAACGGCTGTTAATTACAGGCCCCCCACCCCAGGCCATAACAAGTACTACAGGGCATCCAGAGTCAAGTTCTACTTCGGAGCCTGAGGGCAGTGCGTTTGCCTCCCAGCAGTCACCTACACCAACAATAACATCAACAACAGCAAGAACAGGATCATCCACAGTACAATCGGCAACTGATTGGTTTCTACGGCAGGGGTATGGTAAGTCCAGTGCTGATGCAAAGGCAAAACAGGCCGAGCACATCGGAGCACCCCTGAACATTGAGCGGACGGTCCAGGCCTATCTGGATGACCCAACAGAGGTCTTCATGGATCGAAACCCATTGGTGTATTGGTATGGGAAAAGAAGCCAATGGACAGTGCTCAGCAGGCTGGCGATAAAGTATCTGGCTTCCCCTGTCGCAAGTGTCTCTTCTGAGCGTGTTTTCAGTGCTGCTGGTGCCATTGTAACTTTGAAAAGGACCAGTCTCTCGCCCAAAAGCGTGGAGAGGTTAACCATGATCAAAATGAATCAGCACTTTATACCACCGGATTACAAAATACGTGAATCACAGCAGGAAGAGGAGAGCGACTTGGATGACGTAAGTAGTGGGTTACAGGACCTACTTCTGTCCGAACCACCAGAGTTTGAGGACGAGCTCCTCTTCCCTGACAACTAGGCTTTCAAATTGTTACTTTCTTCCTTCCTTTATTTGTCTGTGTATCTGTCTTTCTGGTTCAAATCAAATCACAACAAATCCATCACCACCGTCTTCTCTTTTTATTTCCCTATTGGAGTTGCACGTCTGTGCATTTAACTGTCCACTCTTCAGAGTCCTGCTTCATCTTCCTGTCTCGCCCTAGTACATTTCCATCAAGCCAGACATTGGAGTACAAGAAATGTTGCCTTTAACAGTCCCTCCATAAGAAGTGAAACGTGACTATAGCTATCCTCCGTTTTGTTTCCGAGCCGAAACTCATCAGTGTCCGAAGGCTACCGCCTCTGCAGGCATCCACAACTCTTCACTGTCAGAACTTGGGCAGGCATCCAAAAGTAAACTCATCACTGTCCGAAGGCTACAGCCTCGGCAGGCATCCAAAGCTCCTCACTGTCAGGACAGAAGGTACTTGGCAGAGAAAGACAAGACTCTTCGAAGAAACTTGCTGACATTTGTGCAAACTCAATTGACCAGCAATGAGCGCTACCCAGGCCGCGGCCCATCATCACAGTGCTGACCATGTGAAGCAACTTAAACTGTGACAAAGTGCCACAGATGAATAAGACGAAAACCGAAACAGCGACTAACACTCAAAATGAATGTGGACTGGAGTAATGATGAGGCCACTGCCCCGTTAAAAAAAAAACACACACCTGTCAGAACTAGGCATCTGATGATCTGACAGCCAAAGAGAAGAGCAAGACAGGTAATGATGGAATGCATTGGATGCTTGCAGACTCTGAGCGATTGCTGTTGTTTGTTGTGTTGATGTTGTGCATGAAGTCGAACTCTACTCTACTAGTTAATCTACAAAGTGAAAGTGACTCAAGTGACAGTCAATGTTTCCCTTCTTGTTGTTTAATAACCAAATTGTACTCCTACTACTGCAGGTGCAGGCCAATATCTGTTGCAATTTTTTAATATGGAATATGGACTTAATCGGAGTCACTACAGACTGAGTTGGAGTTGGACAACACGTACCACACCATGATGATGACCATACTATCTTTGCACGCAGTCAGTCAGTTGGATCGGAGATGATTGAAGGAATAACTGCGTTTCATGAAGTGGCATAAGGTAAACATAAACACAACAATTCAACAAGAAAGTAAACACAGCAGACCTACATGTCCATGTAGTGGTGGAGTCGAGTGTAGTCATATGACTGACAGCGGCGCATTGATTTTGTCACTTAATTTTGAAAATGCTAGGTTGCTGTATATGCCTTTTGTCTGGCTCTGTCAAAAATTAAGGTAAATGGAGGTTGGGTCACGGGCTGGTGCTGTGGTGGGCCTGTTCTGTCCTGTTGTTGTTGTAGCTTAATGCTGTAAACAGAATATACACGATATATCCAAGCCGCCTCAGTCTGAAAGTGTTCTCTCTTCTCTTCTTGGACTCCACCGTAATTGATGCTTTTTTTTATTCATTGATTTTTCAATACCCCTTTTGTTTTTCCATCTAGACGTTACAGGCCGGCCTTTACCCTGTGCTATACTGGGAGACACAACTCACACTTACCTTACCAATCCGCATCAGGCAGGCAGTGGCACCCAAGATTGATGTGCGGAGCGTCCATGGAAGATAGGACCAAGAGGAAGGACGAGATTCAACTCCACAATTTGACCAGGATAATACAGTAACTTTAGTATCATTCATCATTCATCTTTTAATTAATTGGAATCCTTTTTTCTCTTCAATCATTACGACTGTGTGTTGTGTGTTGTTGTTTGTTTGCTAATTGATCCCTACAACTATTTTTTAATTTTCTTTGCTATCTTTAAAAGTAAGCCCAGTACAACATGGAATTTGGGTCTCTGAGGGCATATTACAGGCAAGGCAAATTGCATAGAATATACTGCTGCCCTGTACTGTCTAATTGTCTAGTAGGAGTTAGTAAGTACTACTCATTAACCATCAAGTTATCTTCATCATCATGCATGCATTTCCTTTTTCTCCCTTTATAGATTTTTTGGATAAGATCATGGTCGTCTGCCAAGATTGCGCTTTGCTTTTGTTGTCCATGCGTACTGTTTTTCTTTCTCAAACCTTTCCCCAAACCCCCTTCCCATCCATTCATCAAACCCTAACCCTCTTCCCCCGGGCTGTGATTTATATTGAGGTGTGATGTGACTACATAAAATGTACACCAATTGATCACACGCTTGCTGGGGCAGATGTGGTGAAAGCAACACTAATTCAATTTCAAGGCAGGGCGAGGAGCTTCTTCTGCTTGCCCACCCATGCTCAGTCTATGTGCAAGCCATTTTTTTTTCCAAAGGGACCGTCACCTAATAGTACATCATAATTAATTGCCGGCATTGATTGGATTCATCATCAAACTCCTACCACACAGCAGTAAAGGTTACGAATTACGATTGTGTTAAGTTAAGTGACTCACTCGACACAACTACAGTTTGTAACTTCTTGTACTAGGCTGTCCCCACCACCATTATGTTTTATTTGACTTTAGCAGTTGCAAATGCAATATTGTTTGTTTGGCAGTCTTCTTCTGTACTGTATTTTACTTTGTTCTACTACTCCTCCCACAGTCGCTCTCAGGCAAGTGACTGTCTCTTTTTTATTTTTTTTGCAAATGCTACTGCCAGTGTCTACTCTACTACTACCACCACAACCATGGCATCTTCTCCATTCTCTTGGGAAACCATGCAGCCATCGCTGTGCCGAACGTAATCATCATCAATCACAGGTAAGATAAGTTTGGTGGGAGGTATAATGGACTAGGAGGAGAGACTGACAGTACTAGTAGGACAAATAACTCAGTGAGGGGTACCGCATCTATCTGTTTGTGTTACATCATCGGCAGATTATTTAAATCAAACACTGGCTGCGGCCCTGCAGCAGCAAGGAAACCATGTGACGTTAATTCGTAAAACAGTAACCCCCCACAAAACATTAACATTGTATGTTTAAGTATAAATATAATTTATTACCCTAACAAAAATAAACTATCCCACACCTGACCCACCCCTCTCCCTAACCCCAACCAATGTCCAAAACGAAAAAGTCCAAAGAATGTCCAGAAACCCCAACGCCCAATTCCCACCCACCAACAAAAGGAATAAAAAAGGGGCAATGCAACAGGGTCCTATAGTTCTTATATTCGGCGGGCTTTTAGGTGTTTGTCCACCAGTATTTTGACACGCTCCTCTAGTTGCTCCTCTAGCCGTGACATCCGGAGGAGCATCTTGCGGCGAAATGCCCTGCAGTGGCATCCAGGGTGGGGGACAGCAGTGCTGGCTGCTAGAGAATTGCGGCGGCGGGTGGCTGCCAGACCACAGCGCCGTACCACTGGAGTTGGGGCCTGGCTGGGGCCCGGGGCATCGGACGAGGCTGCAGCTGCTGCCGCCTCCTCCTCCTCCGCCTGAGCCACCAGCCGCCGGTACTCCTCACAGATGGCCTCCAGTTTCCGGCGCCGGGCCCTGGCTGCCAACTCCTTCCGGGATGGTTTTTCTTGGGAAGGAGTACTATCTATATCAAGAAAGAAAAAGAATATTGTTGTAACCAGTACTCTTAGCAAAACAGTAACACAAAATTAATTCAACACATAATGGCACAGTAGCACTAGCAAGAAGCACAGTACATAACATTTGTGGTAATAATCTATCTATCCTCCCACTTCCTCGGCCTCTAACATTTGTGGGAGTTTCAGGCATTATACTAGCACTATGGACTCCAGTACACAGTACACCAGTCTTCTTCTTATCTCTAGTTTAGCGAAATTACATAACCTGGTTGTAGCCGGCATGCCAGCTCGGTCATCTATGCTTGCACCCAAGACAAACATACGAGTCATGACGCAGACTCACGTTAGTTTGATTTACTACTGTCTGCAGGTGGGGAAGCTCGTATTTTTCTATTACGGGTGGCACTGGCCATACTCTCTCTGTTACATGAAGGGCAATTGGTCAATTTCACTTTCACAGTGCCCTGGCTACTACAAAAAGGCAGATTATATATCTGATCCAATGATCATTGCTTTTATATGGGACGACGACATAAGGTCAGTAGCGGTCGGTGGTGGGACTCGGGGAGTGCTGCCGGACGGTGACGTGGGAAGGGGCAGGGTGGGGTGTAGTAAACTATGGATTACGGCCAATTACAGGTAAGTAAACATATAAATAAATAAAACTAATTTCGTTGCGCGCACTGCATCGCATTTGGCGGTGCAGTGCGCACAATGAAATTCGCTTTATTTATTTGTATGTTTACAGTAAAGTTACCTGTATTTGGCCACGTAATACATTGTTTACTACCCCCCACCCTGCCCCTCCCCACATCGGCTTTGCTACTCTGGCGCGGTTTCTTTTACATTCCCTTAAAACTAAGACTGTGCATCCCGTGACAGTCTCCACCTATGCTGTCTATGATGAATACATACAGGCATCCATCCATTCTAAGTAAATGTCTATCATTCTTCTTAATCTCTCCACAAACCTTACTTTGTTTCACCAACAACAACCCATGCGTCCACTCCTTCCTTGCTTGCCTTGGCTTTGAGTTTCACCCAAACACCGCTGATGATTCTTGCTATCCACAGTATCCACCCATACTGTGTCGCCCACCCAGGCAGGCATCCATTCTTCTTTCACCTTCCACCCATCCTTCAACAACACATGCATCTGATTCCTATCAGCCACCTATCCATGCTTCCAACGTATCCTTCTCTGCCAGTCATCATATTAAATCTCGCCCGTCCTTCCTCCTTCCACCCTTCTTTCCCTTTTTGTTCAACACATCCATCAAGGTCATCTGATCTGACTTTTAGTCTCCTCCATAAAACTTTCACAGCTGAGTTGGAGTCAGATAGAAGAGGCCATTGGTTAATCAAGTCACGCTGGTAATGCTATTGCTACTGCATTGCTAATGCTAAGTAAAGGGTGTCTTCTTCAACCGTTGTATAATGTTCACTACAACTTCATACCTAATAAGTCTCAACAACAGTACAGTGAGTGAAGTCAACACCCTTCCAGCTAGTGCAATGTCAATAAGTAATGAATATAACTTACCACCGCCCGCCACTGCTGCTGGCTCACCCCCTGTAGCTCCTGCAGGTGCCGCATCTCCTGCCCCCTCCGGAATGGTAGAATCGCCGCTGGCCCCGCCGGCACTGGTGGTCGCTAGTACGCCTAGATAAAAACATGACACATTTTTAGATGCCTGTACACCTCCCCCTATTTATTCGTTTTCACTAGCAAGATTGAAAAAAAAGTTAATACATACATATACATCACATTCACTAGTCCAAATCGGGTACTAGAGTAGAGTCAGTAGACACTAGTAGTGTTATGGTCCCTAGGGTCATTATTATAGTATACTCTACTCTTTGCAAAGTTAGCCTGAGCCATGCAACCATTTTTCGCTTCATGTCTTTTGCGCATGTTACCTCGCAGCTTGTTGTGCAGTAACAGTAAGACGCCTTTTTGAGCCCACATGAGCTCATACAGCTACTGTCTGAGCGTTGCGTACAAGAGGTCGAAAAACAAGCCACTTTGTTATGGAGTTCGGTTAGTCCGTATTGCTTAGCCATAAGTAACATGTTACACTTTTTTGGCGGGACTGAGAAATGCTTGCATTATACTATCTAACGCGCACCATTTTTCTCATAACAGGCAGAAGATTCCCTTCTACGAACCAGAGATTTGCAGAGCTTATGAATGATGCATGTAACCAGTAATTCTACGTTCTACGGTGAGGAGTCTCCCAGAATTCGCACAGATCTTTTGTCTTCTATCATCATGCACTTGTTGTAACAATGTTTATTGTTTTAATCTTATGCATTTTGCTGTTGGAGCTGGCTGGAGTACACTGAATTTTATAGAACAACATACAGAGCTTGTTAGTTGAAAATAAACCTTTTGAACTTACACATAGACTCTGTGGTATTTGGTGTGGTGGTGGTGGTGGTGGACTTACACGAGTGAGTGAGCGAAAGGGTGTTATCTGTTCTGGGTTGTGTAATCATTGGGTATCTTCGGGTGGGGGTTCGGGGACCTAATGAGACACTATAGCTAGTCGTTCAGGGGATTGTGGGTTCACTTCTGACTGAGGTGTGAGGAAGGTCCAAGTTCCAACCTCCCATCACCAACATCCTATTTTCTTGTGCATAGTTCTGCATGTGGCTGTGCAGAATCCCCACATCAGTAGTAGTATGTACTATATCCTATCAAAAATAGTCAAATATCTGGTTGGGCATTTTGTTTGTGGTAATTGTCAAAGCCTCAAGATTAAGAAGCCTAGAAGAGGACAACCGAAAGGACTGGACTCAGTGGCTAGAGCTATTGGTCAATCTGAGTTTTATTCAAAACCGTAAAATAAAGAGTGGCAATGCAAACTGGGCAAGCTTAGCGACAGACTAATAGTAGTAGTACAGACATTCATAGCAGAGGCAGTTAGAACTTAGAGGCAGGGATAACCAGAATTTAGAAACAGATAGTCAAGTCAAGATCAAAGAAGCTTTTGTAAAAAATAGAATTAGGGAGTGGAACCAGAATTAATAGTTCGGAAAAAATAAGGTGCAGTAAAAGTTAGGGCAATATAATTGTTAATATTAACCACTGGAGGACTTACTGGGACCAGCAGCAGGGCCCTCGGTAGAGGAGCGGTCCTCTGGTGGTTGTCCCGCCGACTCGGACCCCGTCTTCTTGCCCCTGGGTGCTGCAGATCAGTGATCATGTAAGATATAATAAAGAAAGACACAAACATTAATGATTGCTGTGAAACAAATAAATTATCTAAAAAAACGCTCAAAAAACGTTTTAGGAAACAAAAATTGCAATAAAATTGACCTATCTAATCCGATCGACTACAGGCTTGCGGGATTCACGGACAGTCTACTTATTTAGGAACACTAATTCAGTGTTCCATTCTGATTGATTCAAATAAAATCCAGAACACTAACTAAGCCTAAGTACCACCTGACCTAGCCCACCTATTCCAGACGGGCCAATTGTTCACTAAGTCTGCATTTCCATTTTTTTTAGCCCTCAAAAATGCATAGATGAGAAGGAGGACACATGCATAAATTGGTGCATAATGCATACACCAAATTGTTGGTTGGTTGCGTCTGATGTTCTGCTGCTGACTGACACTGCTAAGCCTACCACTCACTAAACAAACTACAAAAGGTTCTACTAAGGACTGGGGTAAGCAGCACTCAGTGACAGAGGATGCGTCACGCAGACCGCTCAAAAATTATCAACTAATAGTAACTAAACCTAGTATCAATCCATCCACCACTATTTGACAGGAGGACAAAGGAAGGACTAGAGTCTCTCTAGCAATAGCATTACCTAACTTAAGTTCTCTAAAGTAAACTCTTACATAATAATAAGGACAAGCGAGCGCAAAGTTGCAAACAAGTAAGAGTAGCGCCCAGCACCTGTGTCCTACAATCACAGAAGATTTTGAAACGTAATTTACCTGCAATGTAAGCAGCAGTATTCTTGTTATTTGTAAAAAGTTTATACACAAATCACAATACTTATACTACTATATATATTAGCTACTCACCAAGCCCCACGACCTCGACACCTAGCAGGTCCAACAGGTCCTGCTCCCAGTCCAGGATGTCTGACCACCGGTGTGCCAGCTGGTTATGAGTGCGCCGGACCCCTGAGCAGCGAAACACTGCCCGGCGCACCTTCGCCCACCGGCAGTGACGCTCCTGGGTAGGGTACCCGGAGCCTGGCCTGCCGCCTGCTGCCAAGGTCAAGGGGAGGTGGCGCTGAACAAAAAAAACAAGGGCGGCCACCTCCGCCTCACTAAAAAGCAGGCGGGCTTGCACCCATGCAGGGCGCAGTCTGCCGCAAGGCAGGCGGCTCTTGGGCGCACGCGCCTGGCCCTTCGAGCCGTTACTGCTGCTGCTACCCTTCGCCATGCTTCTGGGGTGTGTGGGAGGAGGCGGAAAAGAAAAGTTAGAAGGGAAAAATAAAGTTAGGGGAAGAAGTAGGAGCTTAAAGAAGAAAGTTATATAAAACAGTCGAAAAGTAAAAAAAACACAGTAAAAAGTAGAAAAAAATGCAAAATATAGACTTAGGCAGAGAGAGAGCTAGATAAGAAATAAAGAAAAATTGAAAAACAGTGTAAAAAACTAAGGATTGCAAAGATTGAGGGAGGATAGAAAAGCAGGTCCAGAACCATAGCATAGAGTGAAAAACAAGATGGCCGCGCCCATCGCGACCACGTGGGTAAGTTTGCGCGATATTTCTCCCCGAACACGCAAAAAGCGTTGCGAACACGTACGACGCGTTCCCGAACATGAAATGCGCATCGCAAGCACGCTATACGCGACCCGGAACAGGAAATAAGGGATCGCGAACGGGCGGGACAAGTGAAAAACAAGATGGCCGCGCCCATGGGCGACCGCATGGGTAAGTTCGCGAGATACTATCCCCCGAGCACGCAAACAGCGTCCCGAACACGCACAACGCGTTCCCGAAGAAGAAAAACGCATCGCGAACGGGCGCGACAAGCAGCTACGCACGCTCGCGTAGCTCGCGTAGCGCTTCGACATCTTCGCGTAGCTTCGCGTAGCTTCGCGTAGCGCGACTACGCGAACTACGCCCAGGGTTAGCCACAACCCTCATCGCAACAACCCCAGGACCGCCAATGCCCCCCGAACCCGCATCTGAGCAAGTGTGTCCGTGTGGTCATTGTGTTAGCATGATGGGCACGGGCCCTGCAACATCACAGTGTGCTGTCTTCAGCGGACATTACCATGTCACCTCAGCATTGGCAGTGAGCCTGGACATGTAGCTACGCACGCATCCTCCTGCATGCACAAGCGGCGTGTGCTGGTCTGGCGTCGTGCTGGAGGTAGTGTTTTAGAGTTTACGAAAATGCAGTGGTGTTTGGGTAGTGTAAGGGGTCATGCTGGGAGTAGTGTTTTAGGGTAGTGCAGTGGTGTTTGTGTAGTGTAGGGGGTCATCCTCGGAGTAGTGTTTTAGTGTTTACGGTACTGCAGTGCTGTTTGTGTACTGTAGGGGGTCGTGCTGGGGTAGTCTTTTATGGTTTAGGGTAGAACAGTGGTGTTTGGGTAGTGTAGGGGGTCATGCTGGGGGTAGTGTTTTAGAGTTTAGGGTAGTGCAGTGGTGTTTGTGTAGTGTAGGGGGTCATGTTGGGAGTAGTGTTTTAGGGTTTAGGGTAGTCTAGTGGTGTTTGGGTAGTGTAGGGGATTGTGCTGGGGATAGTGTTTTAGGATTTAGGGTACTGCAGTGGTGTTTGCGTAGTGTAGGGGGTCCTGCTAGGGGTAGTGTTTTAGGGTTTACGAAAATGCAGTGGTGTTTGGGTAGTGTAGGGGGTTGTGCTGGGGGTAGTATTTTAGGGTTTAGGGTAGTGCAGTGGTGTTTGGGTGGGGGTCATGCTGGGGGTAGATTTAGGGTTTAGGGTAGTGCAGTGGTGTTTGGGTAGTGTAGGGGATCATGCTGGGGTAGTGTTTTAGAGTTTACGACAGTGCAGTGGTGTTTGGGTAGTCTTTGAATAGTGTAGGGGATCGTACCGACAGACTGACTCACAGAGCTCCGAGCCGACGGACGGGCTTCTAAAGGCATAGCCGCGACCTGGTGATATGAAGAGAGGCAGCGTGAAAGGCATATCTCACACAGACACAGATGCCAGTGTTGCCTCGCAGAGGTAAAACTACGAACCCGATGGCTTCTACACGGAGAGATGCGAGCTGACGGAGTAAATCACAAAATGGCTGCCAACACTTCCTGGTTTCAACCATTCACAGCCAATAAGCCGCAAGCTGCTGCTTGTAACCCCTCAGCCAATCACATGTCAGAATTCTCAAATATCGATATCTGTAAAATTTGATATTTCTCAAAAACTACTGAACGGATTTACACCATTTAAACAAAAGTGTGCTTTCTGGACCATCACCTTTCTCCCTGCCAAATTTGGCGTAATTCCGTTCAGCAGTTTCACCTGTAGTCTTCTGTAACGTTTCGTATGGAAATTGCATGGAGAAAACACGTTTTAGGACCCTCTTTTTTCTCAGCCCCTCCTACACCATTCACCCCCAAACTTTCAATATAAGAGCTAATCAAAAAAAGAGAAACTTTTGGATAATTTCATAAAGATTCGTCAAACGACGCCAAAGTTACAAGCACATAGAAGGCTCCAGAAGGGGGGCCGCGCAACCCCCTCCCAACATGAGTGAAGCCCCGGGTCTGCAGGGACCCCAGCGGGCCCCCGCAACCCCTGCGAGCCCCTGCTATTATTTTTTAAGAAATACCCCCGGAACCTAGCCCACCCAAGGGCCTCATTAAAATGAAACGCGAGAACCCGCGACCCCAGCGTGAATTTTTGCAATTTTTTTTTTTTTTTAAATGATTTTTTGGGCCCTGGGGGTCCTGAGACCCCCTGAGCAGGCCTAGGGGGTCAGGGTTTTTCTACCCTGCCCCCTTCTCTTGTTTTATACCTTTGTTTCTCTGTTTTTGGGTTACTCGCTTCTACCGAGCCACAAGATGGCTGCCAACACTTCCTGGTTTGGACTACTAGCAGCCAATCACAGTGAAGCTCGCGCACGCGACTTAGGCTCCGCCCAGATATTGAAACTTTTATTTTTCTAATTTCTCAGCAACTACTGAACGGATTTACACCATTTTTAAAAAGGTCGCTTTCTGACCCAAGCACTACCTTTCTGCCAAATTTGGAGTAATTCCATTCAGTAGTTTCGGCTGTAGCCTTGCACAAAGTTTCCTATGGGAAATTGATTTTTTTACTCTTATTTTTTGAATTTCTCAAAAACTACTGAACGGATTTACACCATTTAAAAAAAAGGTCGCTTTCTGAACCAAGCTCTACCTTTTTGCCAAATTTGGGGTAATTCCATTCAGCAGTTCGGGCTGTATCTCGTCGCAAAATTTCCTATGGAAATTAACATGGAGAAAATGAGTTTTGGGGCCCCCCTTTTTTCTCAGCCCCTGCTTGACGAATCACCCCCAAACTGTCAGTATAGGGGCTGACCTGGATAGACTTTTTTTTTGGAGAATTTCAGGAAGATTCGTCAAACGACGCCAAATTTATTAGCAAATCAAAAAATGCTTTACCTATGGAAACTAGGTTCTAACTATAACTACCTACTGGCGACCGCCAGTAGGTAATATATATATATATTCACTGAAAAAACCATAGGTTTCAGGCACGTTATAGTTAGAAATTAGCATTTAAAAAACCTTAGAAATTCACTGAAAAAACCATAAGGTTTTAGGGACAGTTATAGTTAGTTGGACATTGCACTCGTACAAAACCCGTGAAATTCCCCGTTATAGTTAGTTCAGGTAACTATAACTCGCGCCCCGTAATGCACTGCTGATGACGTCACATATTACATCACTCATGACATGGTCAGTGACATCACTGATGACATCTCAAATGACATCACTGATGACATCACTGATGACATCATCCAGTGACTGTGTGTTTCTGTAAAGTTTAAATATGTTTAATATATATAGGGAAAGGCGTATTGAAGAATGAGTGGGTGTAGAAGCGCCTGAATGGATAATTTAGTAGGTGCGTGACTGAGTCTATAAGTGAGTGATTAAACGTATCTTACTGGATGCATGGGTGAGTGACTAAACTGTGTGAATGTCTGTATCCGTCTGTCTGTTGTTGTGTAAGCAACTGCATGGGTTTCTGACTAGCTAAATGAGTGTCTATATGGGTTATGGATTGGTTCTCTGAGTATCTGTATGGGTGCCTCAGTGTTTGTGTGGGTGGGGTGTGTGTGACTCTGTGCATAGATGTGTGAGTGGGTGATTCACTGGGTGCATGGTTTCAAGAGTGCGTCTGTGATGGACTGTATGGGTGGGTGAGTGGGTGTATGGGTGTGTTAGTGATTGAATGTATATCTCAGTGGTACATGTGTGAGTAACTACATATGTGAAAGGCAGTATATATGTGTGTTGGAGTATATAAATGGCTATAAGTGAGAGTGTGTGATTGTGAGAGTGGCTATATGGATGAGTGTGTGCTTGCATCAGTGATTGCATAGGAGCGTAAGAATGTGCTAGTATTTTTATGAGTAAGTGAGCTGGTGTGTATAACTGTATAGGTGAGTAAATTGGAGTGTGATTAATTATTTGCATGACTGACTAGGTGTGTGAGTACCTCTATGGATGAGTTGCGTTGTGTGAGTGTTTATATAGGTGTATGAGTGCATATGATAGTCCTGTACTGAGTGACTGTAAGTATGAGTGACTGTACGGGTGAGTGAGTAGATGTGTGTGTGTAGACCTAAGAATCAGTGAGTGGGTATGTACTTATTGGTATTGGAGTGTGTATGGTTTTGAGAATGGCAGTCTGTAATGTAGAGTGGGTGTATCAAAACTTATATTAGGGTGTGAGAAGATGCATTAAATTCTCACATGGATGATGTCATCAGTGATGTCATCAGTGATGTCATTTGAGATGTCATCAGTGATGTCACTGACCATGTCATGAGTGATGTAATATGTGACGTCATCAGCAGTGCATTGCGGGGCGCGAGTTATAGTTACCTGAACTAACTATAACGGGGGAATTTCACGGGTTTTGTACGAGTGCAATGTCCAACTAACTATAACTGTCCCTAAAACCTTATGGTTTTTTCAGTGAATTTCTAAGGTTTTTTAAATGCTAATTTCTAACTATAACGTGCCTGAAACCTATGGTTTTTTCAGTGAATTTCAAAGGTTTTTAAATGCTAATTTCTAACTATAACGTGTCTGAAACCTATGGTTTTTTCAGTGAATTTCAAAGGTTTTTAAATGCTAATTCCTAACTATAACATGTCTGAAACCTACGGTTTTTCAGTGAATTTCAAAGGTTTTGTAAATGACAATTTTTAAATGTATTAATTGTTATATTTATTTTTTTCATACTGATTTACTACATTTTTAGAAACAATTTTTTTTTACATATTTTATTTTTTAAATTACATTGTAATTACATTATACATTACAAAAAATACTTTCTCAGAATGAATTACTTTAGTTTAAATACTTTGCACATAGGCAATAGACTTTTAAGTACAGTAGTTACAGTTGTTGCAATGGGCAACACATTTTCAAACACAATGCAACATTCAGCTCAATGTGAATTTCTAGTTAAATGCAATTAGTTACTTTATGGATTACTTTTCTAACCACAGGACTGGATCCTAGATTCAGTCCTGGGACATCTCCTGTAAACAGTTGAGTAAAAGCGTTTTGGTTACAGTAGTGATTTTTAAGGAATATTATTGTATTTTAAAAGTTGACACTTAGAAACTTTTTCTCATAGAATCACCAATGTTATCCTATGGAAGGAAATTCACTTAGCAGGTAAAAACTGTTATCGTTACTTTTTCTTACTCAGTGTTGGATCCTGGATCCAGCACTGGTGCATCTCCTGTAAACAGTTGAAAGAATGCGTTTAAGTCATACAGGCGATTTTTAAGGAATATTTGTAGTTTGTGAAAATCGACACTAAACTTTTCTGCTGAAAACTAGACAATGGATTCCTATGGAAGAAAATATAAGTTACTGGTAAGTACGGTTAAAATTACTTTTCAGGGTCAGTGCTGGGCTAAAAGTTGCAGCACTGAGGTCTCTCCTGATAACAGGTGAGTAAATCGGAATTCCTATTTCGGGTGATTTTAGAGGAATATTTTAAAGTTCCAAAACTCCACACTTAGAAGAATTTCCAAGTGAAACCAGTCAATGTTAGCCTATGGAAGGAAATTCAAGTTACTGGTAAGTACGGTTAAAATTACTTTTCAGGACCAGTACTGGGCTGAAAGATACAGCACTGAGGTCTCTCCTGATAACAGGTGAGTAAATCGGAATTCGTATTTCGGCTGATTTTAGAGGAATATTTGTATGTTTCAAAAATCAACACTTAGAAACTTTTTCAGCAAAAAGCAGGCAATGATATCCTATGGAAGGAAATTCAAGTTACTGGTAAGTACGGTTAAAATTACTTTTCAGGATCAGTACTGGGCTGAAAGATGCAGCACTGAGGTCTCTCCTGATAACAGGTGAGTAAATCGGAATTCGTATTTCGGCTGATTTTAGAGGAATATTTTAAAGTTCCAAAACTCCACACTTAGAAGAATTTCCAAGTGAAACCAGTCAATGTTAGCCTATGGAAGGAAATTCAAGTTACTGGTAAGTACGGTTAAAATTACTTTTCAGGACCAGTACTGGGCTGAAAGATACAGCACTGAGGTCTCTCCTGATAACAGGTGAGTAAATCGGAATTCGTATTTCGGCTGATTTTAGAGGAATATTTGTATGTTTCAAAAATCAACACTTAGAAACTTTTTCAGCAAAAAGCAGGCAATGATATCCTATGGGAGGAAATTCAAGTTACTGGTAAGTACGGTTAAAATTACTTTTCAGGATCAGTACTGGGCTGAAAGATGCAGCACTGAGGTCTCTCCTGATAACAGGTGAGTAAATCGGAATTCGTATTTCGGCTGATTTTAGAGGAATATTTTAAAGTTCCAAAACTCCACACTTAGAAGAATTTCCAAGTGAAACCAGTCAATGTTAGCCTATGGAAGGAAATTCAAGTTATTGGTAAGTACGGTTAAAATTACTTTTCAGGACCAGTACTGGGCTGAAAGATACAGCACTGAGGTCTCTCCTGATAACAGGTGAGTAAATCGGAATTCGTATTTCGGCTGATTTTAGAGGAATATTTGTATGTTTCAAAAATCAACACTTAGAAACTTTTTCAGCAAAAAGCAGGCAATGATATCCTATGGAAGGAAATTCAAGTTACTGGTAAGTACGGTTAAAATTACTTTTCAGGATTAGTACTGGGCTGAAAGATGCAGCACTGAGGTCTCTCCTGATAACAGGTGAGTAAATCAGAATTCGTAGTTCGGCAGATTTTAGGGGAATATTTGCACAATGGTGAAGGGAGGGGCGGGGCCTGAGGTGACATCTGTGCAAACGCGCCCTGTGGCGTGTTTTAAGTTGGGGGATTAAGTCCCCTTGAATCATGAGGGTCCCTAGGGGCCAACTAGCCCACCAGGAACCTCCAGTATGCGCCAGGGGCTGCGTTGCAGAGACGTGTAGAGAGGCCACACCCCTTTTACACCTCTCTGCAACGCAGCTCTGTGGCGCTTTCTGGATGTACCTGTTGGGCTAGTTGGCCCCAGGGACCCTCAGGATTGAAGGGATTTAATTCCCCATCTTAAAACGCGCCATGGGGCCTGTTTGCACACATGTCACCTCAGGCCCCGCCCCCTCCCTTCACCACTGTGCAAACCATGGCGCGTTTTAAGTTGGGGGATTAACTCCCCTTGAATCCTGAGGGTCCCTGGGGTGCAACTAGCCCACCAGCTACCTCCATTAAGCGCCACAGAGCTGCGTTGCAGAGAGGTGTAAAGGGGCGTGGCCTCTGTACACCTCTCTGCAAGGCAGCCCCTGGCGCATACTGGAGGTTCCTGGTGGGCTAGTTGGCCCCCAGGGACCCCCAGTATTCAAGGGGAATTACTTCTCCTTCTTAAAACGCGCCAGGGGCGCGTTTGCAGAGTACTGCAGGGAGGGGGCGGGGCCTCCGGCAGGATGCCGTTTTTTTTTTTTTATGGGAGGGGGCTGCGTGGCCCCCTTCCCTCGGCCACTTTTGGCCCCGGGGACCCCATCCCCGGGGCCTGGGCATTTTTTTTTGTTTTATTTAAAAAAAAAAAACGGGAAGGGGCCGCGTGGCCCCCTTCCCTGGGCCTCTATTGGCCCCAGGGACCCCATCCCCGGGGCATGCCCTCTTTTTTAAATAAAAATATGGAGGGGGCTGCGTGGCCCCCCTCCTCAGGCCATTTAAGGCCCCGGGGACCCCATCCCCGGGGCCGGCCTTGCCCTTATTATTTTTTTTATTTTTTATTTTTTTTATTTGGGGAGGGGGGCTGCGTGGCCCCCCTGCCTGGCCTCTGGTTGGGGACTGTGGGGGGGTCCCCAAACCCCCCACTGTCCCGCCGGCTCCCCGTGTCCTACGGGAGCCGGCATTCCTTTTCCACATGGGGAGCAGCTAACATGCTGCTCCCCGTGTGGAAAAGCAATTGGTTTGCATTTTGAAAGAGAGAGTGAGGCTCCCGTCCTGTCATAGCAAACTACAGTGTCCCGGGGGTAGGCACCCGGGACACTGCAGGAGCCGGCCCTGGGGGTGGCGGTCCCCAGGGCCATCAAGGGCTCCAGGAGGGGGCCGCGCGGCCCCCTCCCTACATTTTGAAAGCCCCGGGGAGGTGGTGGTCCCCGGGGCTTGGGTTCAAAACGGACCCCCATTTTCAATTTTCTTAGTGCCCCGGGAGGTGGTGGTCCCCGGGCGTGTGGGGGCTGGAGCCCCCACACAGGTTTAAAATTTTTTTTTTTAAAAAGCCCCGGGGAGGTGGCGGTCCCCGGGGCTGCGGGAGGGCTCAGAGCCCTCCCGCACCATTAATGATAAAGCCCCGGGGGTGGCGGTCCCCGGGCTTGGGGGCCCTTAGAGGCCCCCATACATAAAATAAACCCCCCAGCATGCTCCCGGGACTTGGCCCACCCGGGGGCAAATTAACATCGAAGCACGGGAGACCGCGCTTCGATTTTTTTTCAGCAGGATCCGCGCTCCCTGAGCGCATCCTGCCGATTTTTTTTTTAAATGCTTTTTTGCCCAGGGGTCCTTGTGGGACCCCTGAGCAGGCCTAGGGGTTAGGGTGTTTCTACCCTGCCCCCTTTGTGCGTTTTGCGCACTTGTTTCTTTTTTTTCTCGGCGGATCCGCGCACCCTAAGCGCATCCCGCCAATTTTTTTTTAAATGCTTTTTTCTGCCCAGGGGGTCCTTGTGGGACCCCTGAGCAGACCTAGAGGGTCAGGGTGTTTCTACCCTGCCCCCTTTTGCGCTTTGCGCACTTGTTTCTGTCCCTCGGTTCTACCGAGGGACAAAATGGCTGCCAACACTTCCTGATTTGGAGTGTTGACAGCCAATTAGCATGCAGCTCGTGATCGGGAGGGTACGCGGATCCGACGCGCCCATAGATATATATGTGATTTTAATTGTGAATTTCTCAGGAACTACTGAACGGATTTACACCATTTTAGCAAAAGGCACCAGTCTGAACCAAGGGCTACCTCTTTGCCAAATTTGGGGTAATTCCGTTCAGCAGTTCGAGCTGTAGCTGCGACTAAAGGTTCCTATGGAAAAATGAATGGGGAAAACGCGTTTTGGGACCCCCTTTTTCTCGGCCCCCGCTTGACGTATCACCCCGAGACTTTCAGGGTAGGAGCGGACCGGAGCGCCCCAACAAGTTGGAAGCTTTCGCGAAGATTCATCAACCGGCGCCAACGTTATTGCAAATAGAATGTCGCGGATTTCCTATGGATAATAGGTCCTAACTATAACTATCTACTGGCGACCGCCAGTAGATATATATATATATATATATATATATATATATATATATATATATATATATATATATATATATATATATATATATATGAATCAACAAGATGCCCAGAAGCTTTAAGGGTGCACTCACAGCTCGTCCACCATCCGGTGCTCGTCGTCAAAATGCCTGCAAGAAGCCATTAATTTATGTTCGCCTGACGCGTTTCAGGGTGAATAACCCCTTTTTCAAAGGCTGCTTCCTTCAAACAATGGCGCTAATACACTCTCTTATTTGCCGATACTCATTTATTGGATACTGGCCCCCACGTGTCATCATGAGCCTTGCTGAGTGCCTCGGACAATAGAATTTATGCTGAACAAATTCAACTTGAATCTAATTGAGACACTTAAGAGGAACAGTTTTCAACAGTCTTTGGCTTCTAAGGGATGACTTTGGGAGTTTATACTTGAGTTTTCTCTGTGTGGCTTGCCTCATATTTACACAGAATTGCCAAGTCAGTTTACATCAATTTTTCCTGCCTCAAAAAGACAAAAAAAACCTCATATTATCAGCCCATCTAAAATCAGTTGCACATGCACAAGTTCTTTCTTATCTTGACTCAGGATATGCTTTTCTGACTGGAATCCTAAAATCCTCAGTGTCTCCCATCAAGACAGTAGTTCATTTTGCTGTCCATCTCGAGTCTTCCACTGACAATTTGACCATATAAATCTTTCCTTAAAATACTTTGTTGTCTTCCCACGGACTACCCCATATCAAATTAACCTTGTCAGCAAATCGGAAGGTCAAAGACATCTGAGGAGCAAAACCTCTGTATTTCTCAAAGCACCTAATTTTAAACCCCCTAAAGCACTGAAATACATTTCACTGACACTGCAGCATCCTTCTGGTAGTCTCTCAGTTGCAGAACTACAACTGCATCCACCCTCCTGGCATTCAGGAAAGAACTGAAATGCATTTCTTATGCCTACATATAAATGATCCAGTCCTCGCCTTGCTCAAGCCGTTCCTCACCCAACACAAATTTCCATAGCCATCGTTGCTCCCTACTGCCATACTTCATTGTTGTTATCAGTTATTCTGTATCTCCTAGTTATCTGTAAAATGCACTTTTACCTCACTGTGAAGTAGTGCCAGTTCAAACGAGAAATAATTACATTAATAAAAACATAGGGCCCGATTACGAGTTTGGCAGTCCATAGGCGGTCAGACCTCTAGGGGACTGCCGCAACTGCCAGGGATCCACGATCCCTGGCAGTCATGCATTGGTCTGGGGAAGCAATATGCTTGGCGTTGCCTCTGTGGCACCGCCAAGCATATTACGAGTTTCCCCACCCCCAGCCTTTTCATGGTTGTGAGCCTGCCATGAAAAGGCTGGTGGTTGGCCCTGTGCATGGGAATGCATGCAGGGGGGCACATGTTGTGCCTCCCTGTCCGCATGCACCCCCTTTCCTGCATGGAATGGACTGTACAGTCCATGCCGTGCAGGAACGGCCTTATGCGTTCCCATTGACGTGCCTTTTCAATAGGCACCGCAATGGGACTGCTGAGCCGCCTGCCCACCAGAAAACGAGGAAACTCATAATCTGGCAGGTGGTTGACTTTGGTGGTCTGGGAGCGGGATGCTGGCGTGGCAGCCCACTCCCATACCGCCAAGCCTATGTTAGGCCTGAGACTGTCAAACTAGTGTAATTTAAAGGACAAACCTACTGCCAGGTCCTCAGTCTGTGATATAGCTGTGCTGTCTGAGGCCTGAACTTGCATGCTGTGTTTTAGCTAAGGGATAACTCTGCTGTCTTAGGCCGTAAGTTGTAAATTGGGTGTTGACATAGAGATAGCCCTAATGTTTGCTGGTAAAACCTACAAGACCTGTATAATTTGAGATTTAGCGTTGTGGTCTGAAGCTGATTGCTAAATTTTAATGCCAGTTAAAGTTAACCTAACCATGTGGGGCCTAGTTCTGTAAAATGTAGGAAACCAGAGATATAGTTCTGCTGTCTGAAAGCTAACGTTTGTTGCCATGAAGGTTGATAAAACCTTGTTTCAAACGCTTTATAATGTTTTAATGGCATAGAGGTAATTACATTTCAGGGTAAAGTAACCCCCACATATCCTCACTGAAGAACAATACCTGCTGGCATATGTCACTCTTTTCAACCTGTATCTTCCCTCTATTTCTACAACGTAATCCCAATTCAGTTTAAAGTGAAACATGCGTATCCTCTTCTGTAGTTTTGGGGAATTTACTTCCTTCTGGTATCTTTTGAGTGAACTTCAGTGTAGTGCCTGAACCAGTCAGTTCAAGCTCAGGTAACAAACGGGAAATGGCCTTTACAGTGAGCGTTGTGCCTTTACCACACATTTTTTACAACGCATGTTTTTACCACATGCACGCCTTTACAACGCATGCCTTTACCACACATTTAAGGTAAGCTGGGGGTGTGGGGGTGTCTCCCCCCACAAATACATTATTTATATATATATATATAAACAATGCTTGGTAATGACATGCGTTGTAAAAACATATGCGTTCTAAAAAAAATGTGGGTTAAAAAATGCATTGCAAAGGCATGCAAAATAATTCCCTGCGTTGTTCTGTCATACAACCGTAACAAACATGGCCTGATTGATTATGAATTCTCCAGTAGATGCCACTTAGAGAATTACTAGCCTAATCTTACACTAACATTGAATAACAACTCAAATAATTGAGTTACCATTTCGGACTCCATACCCAGCAGTGAGCAGTACCTTACTGGTGACCCTCAGTATAGCTGGATATAGAAATCCTGACTCCACCATGTTCCATGAATCTCTTCCTGATAGCAATTAGCTTAACTTTTTTTTATCTCATAGCATCATAGTTACGAGGTATTTATTTATCCATTGTAGAATAAATCTCACTTAAGGGTCTGGTGTTAGCTGTTACCTTTTGGTTTTACTTAATTTATATAATATACCATACTTAAGCAGGCTTTCTGCCAGCCCTCTTAAGCCAAGGGTCTTTTGTCGTGGCATTCACATTTTTCTTCCACCCACTACATACAGTTTGGGGCAATGAGTCAGCTCTCTTCAACCATTGGGTAACTTCACTGTGAGTGACAGCATTCTGCTCTTTCACAAGGATTACATCCACGTGCAAAGGAATTCCCTTCATTGCCACGGACGACTACGGCAAGGTGTGCTTTTTATAACCAAAATAAATTTTGCTGTCAGACATTTTTTTCCATGTGTGAGGGGCAAGTAGCTGCCCCAACAATATATATATATATTTTTTTTCTCCAAAAAAACATGAAAAAACAAGTATAGGCAAAGTCAAAAGGCTGGAGGCCAACGCAGACCTTTTGGCTTTGCCAGTGCTTGTTAATTTACTATGTCTGGAGGAAAGTAGGATCTGCTTCTTATGGTTACCCCCACTTTTTGCTTGATGTCTCACTGCTTTTGACTAGCCTGACTGGGATCCTGCTAATTAGGACCCGAGCCTATCTGCTTTCTCCCTTAAATTGACATACATGTACTTTGGTACACTCCAGATTGGATACTGGGGTACCCTTATAAGTCCCTAGTATATGGCACCCATGTACCCAGGGCATAGGTAGCCCAGAGGCCTCCCCTGGGCTGAAGCATATATTATGCCACCGATGAGAGGCCATGCAAAATGGAACTGCAGGTCTGCTACAGCAGCCCGTGTAAGTTGATGCTTGCACCACTTACTTTAGATATAGGTTCACTATATCTATAGGTCACTACACTTAAAACTTATAAGTCACCCCTATAGCAGGCCTTATCAATCCTGAAGGCAGGGTGCTGGGTTTTTAGTGAGAGAGTGCCCCTGCATGAGCAGAGCCTCTCTGCAGCCTTCGTAGACCATTGTCCCGGGTTGTCTGTAACTCAGTCGGACATATAGGTAGAGGTGCATTATAACCTCGCGGTAAATGCTATCTCGAAAACGGCTGCATAGAAACATATCGTGTTTGGTATCAAACACCTTGGAATCATACCTCTGTATGATTCCACCCTTCAGAAGCGAGCTTCATGGGGTCACTGGTCTAACCGGTGCCAGCCTTCTCGACCCGGACAGCACAAAATCGATGTTGCCGACCAGATACACATTTCTGCCCTCCTGCTGCTGAGCCAAGCTCGAGCAGAGGAAGGCAGCACAATAGGCATCCTGTCACAAGGAGGTGTGACCACCTCCCAGACAGGGTTTAGGGGCCGATTCACAGAACTAATCTGAGATAAAATCCTAAACTTACTACTTTTGGTATTCACAGAAGGCATTTAGTTGTAGTAAAGTTAGGACTCCTAACTTTACTACTACTAAACTGAGACAAAATCCTAACTTTACTACTACTAAATGCCTTCTGTGAATACCAATAGTAGTAAGTTTAGGATTTTATCTCAGTTTAGTAGTAGTAAAGTTAGGAGTCCTAACTTTACTACTACTAAATGCCTTCTGTGAATACCAAAAGTAGTAAATTTAGGATTTTATCTCAGATTTCTTCTGTGAATTGGCCCCGGTTTAGTGTATTGGGGCTGGGTGGGTGCACTCTGAGAGTGCCTGAAAGTCTGCACCTGGGGCACATTTGGTGTCCCTGTGCATAGTCCAGCTCAAACC